>CM077150.1:107932074-108250069 GCA_039583875.1 Platanthera guangdongensis
AATGGGGGCTAGATCAGTGTCCGCTGTAAGTGCGGACTAGCCCTTGCGGCCAGTGGGCTGGACTTGGTGGGAACTGAACTAAGTCCAGGAGGCTCAGTCCGGGGAAGATCGCGCAGTGGAGCGCGGGCTGGTTTCTCAGTCCGCCAAGCGTAGTAGAAGTGCAGTTGCCTTGTTTGCTAGCTTGGGGAAATGCGGACTGGAGAATTGCTTGTGCAGGAGCGTGCGGACTGGAGCCGGTGTCCGATGAGTCCGGTTGAGCCTTGTGATAAGGTTATGGACTCAGGGAAGCGGACTGGAGTTCGTTGTATACGCGGACTGGGGTCTGCTGTTAGCGGACTGGATTGGCGTGTCCGCTAAGTCCGGAGGTGCCTTGGCAATGAGGTAATGGACTTGGGATATGCGGACGGTAGCCGGGTATCCGCTGAGTCCGGCAGGTGCCTTGATGGCGCGGTTGCGGGCTCGGGTTTTTGCGGGCTGATGCCTTGTCCGCAGAATGACGGATACGGCTGTTGTGGAGTCCGGCTGTGGTGGTCCTGGCTTGGTCTCTGGCGGCAAGGCGGACTGGATATTGGAGTCCGGCCTTGGAGAAGCTGGGGCGGACTGGCTATCTGCACAGGGCGGCGAACTGGCATTGTGTGTCCGCGGGCTGGCGGACACATAAGTTCTAGCTGCGGGTTGTGGCGGTGATCCTATCGGGAAGGGCGGTGACCATACTCATCGTCGTGCCTATAAATAGGACCCATGTCACATCAGGAACAAGAGAACCATAGGGAACCTAGACCGAAGTAAGTGAACAGTATCTGAGCTCGCGTAAGTTGCTGCGGCCTGGACTTTGTGTCCGCGCGGATAGAGAGTTGACCCGGTTGTGCTGTGCAGGTTGTGCGGATAGCGCTGGAAAGCCAGGACTTGGCTCTGATTGCGGTCAGGGACAGTGCGGACTCTGCGGTTAAGCAACAGGCGGTAAACAGCAGGTCGCGGATAGCGGCCAGGCGGTCTTCTCTTTGGCGACTTGGTTCGGAGTTCAGGAAGTCGCGGTTTCTGGCGGACTGTTCCATTCCGTGGCGCAGCCTGTGCGGTCTGGCGGCGTGCAGACCGGCGGTGAAGAGCTAAGCATTGGAGTAAGGGTGAGTCCGCGCGGTTTGGGTTGCGGTCTGGCGACCTGGCGGACTGAGCGGACTCCACAGCAGTAGGTGGCTGCTGATTGTTTGAGTCCGCGCGGCTTGTTTTTTGTTCTTGTCTTTGTAACTGTCTCTGCTCTCCCGGTGTTGGGTTTTGGTGAAGCATGTCTCGCCAATGTATGTCTCGCCTTGTAAAGAAGTTTGCTCTTGATCAATAAAGAAGCTTGTGCTGCATGTGTTGCTGGTTGTTACTGCTTTGTTGAGATAACACACTGTTAAACTCACTAATCCGGGAAATTTCAACATATAAGTGGGCGTATTCTCCAACGGTTTGTTGAGTTCAGCAGGGTATCCAAGGGCGGTCTGCGGTTTGTTGAATTTTAACAATGGCCTTACAAGAGTTTACTTAAATAAACAGTGTCTTGCAAACATCGGCACGCAGGCCAGTCACACATGAGAATAATAAGTAATCATTTGCATTGGCCTTCGAGGGCCGGCTCAGCAACCACGGCTTCAGCGCGCTATTTGCCAATAGGCTCCGCAGCACCTGCAGGCAAAAACCACCCAGCGATGGAAAACAAAAGCAACGGTCAGCTAAAGCTGACCAAATTATAATGAACCTGCCCCATAACTCGGGGTGGCGATGCTCCTTCCCTGCACTTTATTACCATAGCGAAACAGTAGTGAAATTACACTTCATCACAGGCATAGGCATGCACGGCCACAACACCCGTGCTCACAGGGTACATTCTCGGTGAACCAGGTCAAATCCGAGATCTCACCAATACCCCTTGGATGGCAAATGTCGTGAGCATTATAGTATTTCCAGCTGAAGCCTAAGTCCCGCCCTCTATGCCATCGGTAGGCCTCTAAAATCGAACCACATAGAGCGAGTACGGTTCCACTCAACCCGTTGCTCACACCGCCACGACAATTCAAATCATCAGCACGAGTTAAGCTTCCCCGCAGCCCGAATATCGATCACACAATTTACATAACCCAGTTATGTGTAAGTTGGCTCCCAGGCCACCAAGATGGCAGAATCACGCTTCTGCCCACTTTTATGGGTGCACCTTGGAGTTAATCCCCAAGGTTCCATGTTGCAATCTACCACGTAGAAAACCCAAAAACAACCATCGGCACGGAGACTTCTCCGACTATTCATGCATAATGAAACATCACCGATTAATACCAACATTTTCGGGTAGGCTTCACACACCATACCTATGTCCGTACTTTGATTCCGGACTCTACATGCAAAACAAGAGGGACTATTCATATTCACCCGAAGGAACATCTCACACTCACCGCATACTCGCGAGAGTGGGTTTCCTATGCAGAAAGAAAGAGGACTTCATATGTCCAAGAAGAGAACCGTTGCCCTTGGGTTTCTCTTTGGCGCCACGAAGATCTAGACAGATGAAAAGAACCAGAATGGCCTCACCTCCGTAGATCTGGACTTGGCTTTCGATTTGGGGCTCCGAAGCTCCACCGGCGGACGGATCTCTCCTCCTCCTTCTTCCTTGCTCTCCACTCTCTCTAAAGCTTTAGAAAGAGAAAGTTCAGAGTGGAATGAGGGTTTCAAACCGTATTCTCGGATTTAACTCAGCAAGGACAGCCCTGGGACCTTAGATCCCAAAAGAGGGAAATAAACGACCACTATTCACACTTAAAAAAACATTACTGGGCAGAACACGGATTGTGACACGCGCGTGTCCAAGGCTGTGTGCCTCATTCAACGCCGAAACCGTCAAATCCCATATAAGACATGGTTCCTGGACATGTCTGTGTCACATGCCGTGTGCCAGACAGGGACATGGACACGGCTGTGTTCCAGGTCGTGCTCCACAGCCGACATAGCCGACTAAATATAGAGAAGGACACAGGTTCATGACACGACCGTGTCACTTTTTACACACCCGTCTCAACCAGAACACGCCTGAGCTCCAGGCCGTGTTCCTCCCCCAACACAGACCGACTAGCAGCCCGAGCAGGACAGGGCCTGGACACGCCCGTGTCTCAGGTTGTGTTCGCTGTCTCGATGATCGTCGAGTGCATTTCATCGACCACCTGGAAGGTTCGTCGAACCCGAGCACAACACGGCCCTAGACACGCCAGTGTCACAGACCGTGTGACCGTTACCAGGCCCCAAACTCGGCTCTAAACGCTATCTGTCCCTCTTTTGAGTTTCGTGGATTTACACACTATACTACCATGAAGGGAAATATAGTCATAAATGCCTTGAGTACTCGGACTCGGTACAGGCAATTTGGTGCTGATGCATAAAGAGCATTTGATGCAGGAGTTAGAGGCCTTAGATTTTTCTTGTGTTGACAAGAATTCTACTGCAAATGTGTGCCTGAATTGGATGGAGGTATCGTATGACCTCGTTGACAGAGTTAGAGGAGCAACAGAAATCGATGAGAGTATGAAGCGTTATGTAGTGGAAGGGTCAAATTCCCAATTATCCTTGGAAGACGGTCTTTTGATAATAGACGGTCGTTTGTGCATCCCGAATGTGGGAAAATTACAGGAGGATTTGATGTATGAAGCACACTTCATGAATTACTCAATTCACTCAGGGAGAACAAATATGTACAAGGACATGAAAAAGATGTCCTGGTGGTGGTGTTTGAAGAAAGACATAGCTCTTTATGTGGCAAAGTGTCAAACTTGTTCTTTGGTAAAAGTTGAATGGCTGGAAGCCTGGCGGTTTCCTGAAGTCGTTACCAATTCCAAAATAGAAGTTCGATAAAATCTCTATGGATTTAGTGCATGTGTTGCCGAGATCGCAGAGCGGGAACGATGCCATGTGGGTGATCATTGACCGATTAACAAAGGTATCACACATCATACCGATCAAGAAGGATGATTCAGTGGAAAAGTGGGCTAAGTTGTATGTGAAAAACATAGTACGATTGCACGGTGTGCCTCGTAGCAACGTTAGTGACTGAGATGGGTGCTTTACTTCGAGTGATTGGAGGCTAATCCCCTAGTTGTTGGGTACGAAACTGCAGTTCCGTATGGATTTTCATCCATAAATAGATGGTCAGACCAAGAAGACCAACAAACAATGGGTGATATGCTTCGGATGTGTGCCTTGGATTTCAGGAAGAGGTGGGAGGACCATCTCTATATGATCGAGTTCTCCTATAATAATAGCTATCAAGCTAGCATTCAGATGGCTCCCTTTGAAGCTTTATACGGCAAGAAGTGTCATAATGCCTTAGCTTGGGCGAAAACCGGCGAATCGAAGTTATATAAATGAAAGGTGGTTGAAGATGCAAATTCAACTATACACTTGATACGTGAGTGGATATTGGTAACCCTGTCACAACCAGCATTTTCACCACAACGACAAAATATCAGAGTAAGGGAAAATGCGTGTCATGATGCCATGTCAGCAGGGGATAACCGCAAACAGTCAGGAAACACTCCGACTCAATACAAAAAAATGATTTAAATGTTTTATTGAAGGAGTTTATTTTAAGTTAGGCAATTATCTGTATCCCTCGACTTAGTGGCTCACGAGTCCACCAAAAGGAAAGTAATTATACGCAGCGGAAAATACTATAGTAAACAAGTTAGACATCCTACATGAGTCTAGCATACATAAAAAAACTCATGGCATCCATTACCCTAAATTTATAATATCGAAATAGTTTATACGGTATTTAAATATAGTGATTTAGAGTTTTAAAATATGATGTGCATGATGTAGTAATATTAGTCGGTTTTATAGTTGAAAATACCTATAGGCATCCTAGCATAAATCTTTCCCAGAGAGCAAGAACTACTAACACAAAAGTAGACACTACCAACTAGCCAAATATCCAAGAACGACAATAAACAATCATTCGGCATCAAACACCTGACACGAACCCACTAAACGTTCATAAGTTTGAAGTATACTACAAAAGAACAAAAGCTACCTCACAACCTCAAGGCACCCTCAACAAACCAGCAACAAAACTACTCAGCCGCACCACTGGCTACAGCCCTGAACCTAAGGCATTCAAGTTTAGAACACCTCAGCAAGCAGGAAAAAAAACAAGTGGCAAAAGAATAGGTAAGCAAGTAAGACAAACAAAGGAGGGTGTTCCAAACCCAACCAAAGGAGGAAGAATGCAAAAGAAAACAGCAACAATTAGCCTAATAGAATATATAGAGGAAGGTTAGCCATTATAATAACCTCTAAATTTAAAAAGAATGCACCAAGTGTAAAGGTGAACAAGTCTGGGCACAACCAGCAAAATTTAGCAAAACTATAGCATAAACCACAAAAAACAACTAATCACAATACAGCTCGGAAAAGGGTGGATCATCAACACGTGGTATGACTGCATTGCATGCCGGAGAGGGGGATGACTTCAAGCACCCTAAGCCCGACTCCGGATCCTGAACCGTCTCACATTCGGTACTGCGGTCCACAAACATGGCCAAACCGGGCCAACCAGAACCCAACAGTCCAAGAAACTAGAAACTAAGCATACCCCCACTGTGATGATCCACAGAAAGAAGGGGCCTCCCGGTTGGGTGGTATGCTACCCACAACCAACACTCATACTGACAACATCACCGTCTCAAAATTGGCACAACACCTAAGTATTATAATACTAAATCGAAGACCACGACTTACAATCAACCTATACTAAGCGCAACGCATCCTACGCTCAACGGCGTCGAAACATTGTCCCTAAGTGTAAGCCCTAAAAAAAATTTAAACATCTTATACTCTAAAGGAACCAGGAACATTAATATAAGGTGAATGTCGTACCATAAGAACTTAAGGAAAAGGAGAGGAAAAGAGCCACTTACATCGTCGTTATCAAAGAAAGCCTCCAAATCACACCTCGTCGCATATCAGGAGTAAGGGAGACGAGAGATGCCGAAATCTAGGACAATAGTGGACGAAATAGAAGTTAGGGCCAAAAAACCCTAACGAGAAATCTCAAGAAATGGAAAAAAAATTACCACGGCGACATAGATCTCGCCGAGAGCTTTTCAAATCTATGCTCGAATGAAGATTTCGAGCATCGGAACTCCGTCGGCGACGACCGGAAGGTTCACCAAATCTCACGCTCTTCCATCACCGTCCTCACGTTTCTTCAGCTCTGGTTCGGTTCAATGAAGAAGAAGTTCTAAATAAAGAGTGGGGCCGGTTCTAATTCTAAGTATACGTATATATATAGGTATTTATGAAAAGTTTTGTCTAAAAATGTATTATTTACGAGTGGGTGCACAGAAAACGAAATTATGGGTTTAAAACGGCTTCAAATCGAATAGTGGTCAACATGAAAATTGTAGATATCATCGAGATGAACAAATTTTATGTTAACCATTGTTTGATACGATGATGTTTTGACCCTCCAATTGGCAGCCGAACGCAAACAGGAATGGCCTACTCGAGTGGCAGCATGAACCGCTCGAGTTCCAACATAACTACTCGAGTAGCAGCATACCTACACGAGTAACAGCATACCTACTCGAGTAGCAGCATACCTACTCGAGTAGTAGCATAATATACTCGAGTAGAAGCTCATTACTCGAGTTCCAACATGCATTACTCGAGTAGTAGCATAACATACTCGAGCAGCAGCTCAACACTCGAGTTCCAGCAGAAAAAATGAAATTAGGGGTTCAAAACGGCTTCAAATTGAAACGTGGTCAGCATGAAAGTTGTAGATCTTGACGATACGAACAAATTTCATGGTAACCGGTTTTTGATTCAATGCCGTTTCGACACTCAAAATGGCGTCCAAGCAAAATCTAAAACGGGTTATTCGAGTAGAGCCATAGCTACTCGAGAAGACTCAGAACGAAAGGCCAAACGAGCGCCGAATTAAACGAAACTTGCACCGAAGGTGAACACTGACGGTACAAATTTAACGGTGAAGTAACCACAAAACTTAACTTATCAACTCAAAAATTTCAGTTTCGTCGAAAATCCGAAAAATCTGGTCAATCAGACCAAACGGACGCGAAAACGCACTAACGGTACAGTGCCGACAACATGATGTAGAAAGGGTAATGCCCTGACGTCATAAATATGATGATATCAAATCAAATAAAATCATCGAAAAAAATCAGGGGCATTACAGTCACTCACCTTAAAAGTATGTTTCGCCCCGAAACTTAATACTACACCAAAACCAATCCAAACGATAGAATCAAACATCGCAAAAACAAGGAGACTTACCAATACTAAGGGAAAAGATGCGGATGAGATTTCCTCATCACTGACTCCAATTCCCACGTCGCGCTCTCGACGTCTTGATTTATCCAAAGAACCTTGACCATGGGGATTGTCTTTCTCCGCAGCACTCGATCTTGAGACTCCAAAATACGAACAGGCACCTCCACAAAAGAAAGGTTTGGCTCCAACTGGTGCACGACATCAAGAATATGCCTCTTGCTCAACACACACTTCCGCAGCTGACTCACATGGAAAACATCGTGCACTCCGGGAAAATTTGCCGGTAGGTCCAGCCTATAAGCTGAAACACCAATCCGCTCAACAATTCAGAAGGGTCCCACATATCTCGGGTACAACTTATGATTTTTACCAAATCGCTTCCCACCAGACATCGGGCAAAATTTTAGGAAAACCATATCCTCGACGGAAAATTCCAAATTGGTCCTGCGCCAATTGGCATACTTTTCGTAGAGCTCCTGGGCTACCCGAAGCTTCTCTCGAATGAGCCTAACTGAAATTTCCATCTCTTCAAGGGCTTCTGGACCTAGCAATGGTCTCTTACCAACCTCAGCCCAAAATAAAGGAGTCCTGTAACATATCTCATATAAAACTTCAAATGGAGTCATTTGCAAGCTCTCCTGGTAGCTATTAATGTAGGCAAACTCCATTAGCCTCAGACGCGCATCCCACGCTCCACCGTGGTCCAAGATGTAAAATCTAATCATGTCCTCCACGATCTGATTTACTCTTTCCGTTTGTACATTCATCTGCGGATGGTAGGCGGTGGAATACCTCATGTCGGTACCCAACCCTTCCTGCAAGCTATTCCAGAAACGGGACGTGAAGCTGGAGTCTCGATCAGATACAATCCTGACAGGTACTCCATGCAACCTGATGACCTCGTCCAAATACAATTCAGCTATTTTCTTCATGGAGTATTCAATCTTGAACGGCACGAAGTGAGCACTCTTCGTCAGTCTATCCACAATCACCCAAACTGAGTCATGCCTCTGGGAGATCTCGGCAATCCAGTAATAAAGTACATCGAGATTCTCTCCCATTTCCAACTCGGGATCTCCAAAGGTGTTAACTTGCCTCTAGGACTTCCACGATCGGCATTAACTCGCTTATAAGTGAAACATTCAGATACAAACCTTGCTATATCACCCTTCATACCCATCCACCAAACAATCTGTTTCAGATCCTGCAACATCTTGGTCGAACCGGGGTGGTAGGCCACATAAGAACCATGTGCCTCCTTGCACAACTGATACCTAATATCCTTAACAGCGGGAATGCAAAGCCTTCCATTGTATCTCAGGGTTCCCATATCATCAATAGAAAACTCTGGCAACTCACCCTTCGCAGCTCTACTATAATGATGCAACAGATCTGTATCCTCCTTTTGATGCAATCTAGTAAGCGTAATCCATGAAGGTTTTAACACTTCTAATTCACTAGTCGAGCTGCCACTTCCCACTGAAATTCCCACCAGTAGAAATTCTTCCACCAGTGAATCACCGAAAGGTTAAAAATTTTAGCTGTCTTCCTGCGCAAGGCGTCGGCTACAACGTTAGCTTTTCCCGGGTGTTACTAGATCTCAACATCATAGTCTGCCACATACTCCAGCCATCTACGTTGGCACAAGTTCAGTTCCTTCTATGTGAAGACGTTTTTCAAACTTTTATGATCAGTATAAATCTTGCATATAGCGCCATACAACAGATGTCTACACAACTTGAGGGCATAGATCACTGCTGCAAATTCCAGGTCATGCGTAGGGTAATTCGGTTCATGAACCTTTAGATGCCTAGACCCATACGCAATCACCTTGCCCTCCTTCATCAATACGCATCCAAGCCCAACATGTGATGCGTCCACAAACACAGCATACTCCAGTACTTTAGTATGCAGGGTCAAAACTGGTGCAGTGCATAATCTCCTCTTCAGCTCCTGGAACGCCTCTTCACACTTATCACTCCAAATAAAGGCTACATGCTTCTGCGTTAACTTTGTAAAAGGCGCAGGTAATGTAGAGAATCCATCCACAAACCCTCTATAGTAGCCTTCCAGCCCTAGAAAACTTTTTATATCCTTGGGAGTGGTAGGCCTACTCCAATCCATCACTGCAGCTATCTTCTCCGGATCAACCTTTATCCCATCTTTATTCACCACATGGCCCAAGAAGGAGACTTGAGGTAACCAAAACTCGCACGTGCTCAACTTAGCATACAACCTATGCTCTCTCAAAGTTGACAAAACCAATCAAATGTGTTGCGCATGATCTTCAGCATTGCGGGTTTAGACTAGAACGTCATCTATGAACACAAGGACAAAATGATCCATGAAGTCATTGAATACTCTGTTCATCAAATCCATGAATGCGGCCGGTGCATTAGTCAATCCAAAAGACATTACCAAGAACTGGAAATGTCCATGCCGCGAACGAAAAGCAGTTCGTGGAATGTCTGCCTCACGAATCCTCAACTTATGATAACACGAACGCAGGTCAATCTTGGAAAATACAGAGCTACCATGCAGCTGGTCAAACAAATCATCGATTCTCGGCAAGGAATATATGTTCTTGATGGTCACTTTATTCAATTCTCTGTAATCTATACACAGCCTCATTGATCCATCTTTCTTCTTTACAAACAGAACGGGAGCACCCAACGGTGACAAACTTGGCCTAATGAAACCGTTCTGCAACAGCTCGTCTAACTGGGCACGCATCTCTCCCAGCTCACGCGGATCCATACGATATAGAGCCTTAGCGATAGGATGGGTACCCGCTTCTAAATCTATGACAAACTCAACATCTCTCCCAGGCGGAAGACCAGGAAGATTATCAGGAAACACGTCAGGAAACTTGCGCACTTCCGCAATCTCCTCCACAAGCGTCAAACTAACAACGGTCGCCAACACTGAAACCAAACAGGCTAAGCATCCTGAATTCAAAATCTTTCGAGCACTTACCGCGGAAATGATCGTAGAATCTTGGCGTGAATAACCATAAACGCTCCTGCGTTGACCTTCATCCATCATGAAGTCCAAACGCCTGACCTTGCACAGGATTACTGCATCATACATCGATAGCCAAACCATGCCCAGGATTACATCAAAATCTTCCAGGTCTATAACTTTTAGATCCGCAACCGCGAAAAACTTTCCCAACTGGACTGGACAACCCTGAATTCCCTGATCTGACACAACGGAATCACCTGAGGGGAACTTGACCCAGAACGGGTTGCCAACCGGATTGACGGTCAAACGGTGACGCTCTACAAAAGATCTAGCCACGAATGAGTGGGTAGTACCGGAATCGAAAAGGACACGCGCCCAGCGGTTACTTACCTTAAACTTTCCTATAAGATTAAATATACGACTAAGGGAAAAAATGTTGACATTAAGATCATACCTAGAAAACAAAACAAGGTTAGGATCTAACCTGAAATAACTTGGGTCGACGTCTGAGCTTCATCCGCGGACACCACATTCAACTTGACCTTCCCGTTGTCCAAGAGCTGCGGTGGCGGCAAGGCCTGAAGTGGCACTGGCTGCAACGGGGATTGAGATTGCGGGCAACGGGTCTTGACATGCCCCTTCCGTCCACAGAGATAACAGGTCTTGTCCTTCCAACAATGGGCAGCATCATGCCCCATCTTATTGCAACTAGAACAAACTAATCTCTCTTTGGGGGCGCCCTGAATCGCGAGCACCTCCTCTTGCTTTCGAGCTCCCAGTCTCTGGTAAAATCTCTCGAACGGGTGGCCTGCCCGACCACAAAAACTGCACACTTCCTTGCCTCTTTTCTTCCCAATAGTCCTGGATTCCTGTGATTCCTTACCTTCAACAGACTTTCTCTTATCCTTCCTCATCTGATGACCTCTGACCTTGGCATTGTCAATGGATTCCACCTTTAGAGCAACCTCTACCACCTCAGAATATGTCCCGGATCCGTAGGCACTGGTAAGCTGCTGGATGTCATTCCGAAGACCACCCAAAGATCATTTGACTCGGTTGGATTCTAAAGACACCAAATTAGGAGCAAAGCGTCTCAACTTACTGAACTCCACCTCGTATTCACTGACAGTAAGCTGCCTCTGGTTTAAGTGAAGGAAGTCGTGCATCAACCGGTCTCTTTCCACAAATGGCAAGAACTTCTTCAATAACAACTCCTTGAAGGACTCCCATGAGCATCCATCCTTCAAGATTTCTTTCACCCTCAATCACCAACTCTTGGCCATGCCCTTGAGTTGATAAATAACAGCCATCACTCACTGGTCCGCAGAGATACCAGAGTAGGTGAACATCTCCTCGATGGAAATCATCCAGTCATCTAATGCCATAAAATCTACCTTGCCATCATACGTAGGGGGTCCTAACCTTTGAAAGTGCCAAATGAAAGTCATCTCTAGTGGCAACACTGCCGGGGGCACCAGTGGAGCGGGGGGAATGGGAATATCTAGATCCATGGCAGGCTCTTGCGCCCTCAGCGGCTGACTCACCACGACTGACAACAATGACTGAATCTGCGACTGCATCTCCAGCATCTGCCTCGATAGGGCCTCATTGCTCTATCGCAATCCCTCTATCACGACCTCAATCTGGGCACCAGAAGATTCTCCCTCTGACTTTGGAGTAGTCCTCGTCACCGGACGCTTAGGCGGCATTCTAAACAGTTAATAAACGATCTATCAACACCTAGCGTAACATGCTAGACTTACAACTTAGCTCCGACATAAAACCTTAGATACTTGCTCATGCTGCTAGCTTGCTCTGGGATTTAAAATAAGTGATGACATGTCCTACTTAGGGGGAAACACCCTCATCCTTATGACTCTTGCGCCTATTATATGAGTGCATGAATGATTACTTTTTTTTAGTTCAAATCATGTGTGTATATATCTCATCATGTAGATATTTAACTTGGAACGTGTGCTTATGCAATGATATAATATATATGCAGTGTTATGCATTCTAAAGAAAAGCCTTAATGCATGTATGAGCGGCGTACATATACAATGTTATGCATCCCATACTACATAATATTGTATGAAACAAAAAAGGTAAAATATGCTAATGGGCATCCATGTGATTGTGGTTATGCATCCCATACTACATAACCGTCACATGTCACCACCTATGGTGGATCCATATACAAACACATTATGCATCCCATTACTACATAATATGCCCAGTATATTTCTTCTTTTGTACTATGAGTGTAGTGTTCATGCTTCCATCATGATAAACTGATGACATACTGGTGTGTGTATACAATGAATGACACGACGAGAGTTTTGCTTGAGGGCAAGTTGTTCGACCAACTTGCCAAACCAACTGCCCCTCATGCAGAACCTCCCTCTAATACCAACTGTAACAACTCGCATTTTCACCACAATGACGAAATATCAGAGTAAGGGAAAATGCGCGTCATGATGCCACGTCAGCAGGGGATAACTGCAGATGCTCATGCAACACTCTGACTCAATACAAAAAAATATGATTTAAATATTTTATTGAAGGAGTTTATTTTAAGTTAGGCAATTAGCTGTATCCCTTGGCTTATTGTCTCACGAGTCCACCGGAAGGAAATTAACTATACATACCGGAAAATACTATAATAAACAAGTTAGACATCCTACATGAGTCTAGCATCCCTAAAAAAACTGATGGCATGCATTACCCTATATTTATTATATCGAAATAGTTTATACGGTATTTAAATATAGTGATTTAGAGTTTTAAAATATGATGTGCAAGATGTAGTAATATTATTTGCTTTTATAGTTGAAAATACCTATATGCATCCTAGTATAAATCTTTTCTAGAGAGCAAGAACTACTAACACAAAATTAGACACTAGCAACTAGCCAAATATCCAAGAATGACAATAAAAAATCAGTGGGCGTCAAACACTTGACACGAATCCACTAAAAGTTCACAAGTATGAATTATACTACAAAAGAACAAAAGCTACCTCACAACCTCGAGGCACCCTCAGCAAACCGAGCAAGAAAACTACTAAGCTGCACCACCGACTACAGCCCTGAACCTGAGGCATTCAAGAGAAGAACACCTCAGCAAGCAGAACAAAAAAAATAAGTGGCAAAAGAATAGGTAAGCAAGTGAGTAAGCCAAACAAAGGAGGGTGTACCAAACCCAACCAAAGGAGGAATAATGCAAAAGAAAACATCAACAATTAGCCAAATAGAATATATAGAGGAAGGTTAGCCATTATAATAACCTCTAAATTTAAAAAGAATACACCAAGTGTGAAGGTGAACAAGTCTTGGAACAACTAGCAAAATTTAGCAAAACTGTGGAATAAACCACAAAAAAACAATTGATCACAATACAGCTTGGAAGAGGGTGGATCCTCAACATATGGTATGACTGCGTTGCAGGCTGGAGAGGGCGACAACCTCAAGCATCCTAAGCCCAACTCCGGATCCTCAACCATCTCACAGTCGGTACTGTAGTCCACAAACATGGCCAAACCGGGCCAAACAGAACCCAACAGTCCAAGAAAGGAGAAACTAAGCATACCTCCACTGTGATGATCCACAGAAAAGAAGGGGCCTCCCGGTTGGGTGGTATGCTAACCACAACCAACACTCATACCGCCAACATCACCATCTCAAAATTAGCACAACACCTAAGTATTACAACACTAAATCGAAGACCACGACTTACAATCGACCTATACTAAGCGCAACGCATCCTACGCTCAACGGCGTCGAAAAATATTCCCTAAGCGTCAGCCCTAAAAAAATTTAAACGTCTTTACTCTAAAGGAATCAGGAACATTAATATAAGGTGAAAGTCTTACCATAATAACTTAGGGAAAAGGAGAGGAAAATAGCCACTTGCCTTAGCTTTATCAAAGAAATCCTCTGAATCACACCTCGTCGCAGATTGGGACTAAGGGAGACGAGAGAAGCCGAAATCTGGACAAGAGTGGACGAAATAGAAGTTAGGGCTAAAAAACCCTAATGAGAAATCTCAAGAAATGGAAAAAAATTACCACGGTGACGTAGATCTCTCCGAGAGCTTTTCAAATCTATGCTCGAATGTAGATTTCGAGTACCGGAACTCCGTCGGCGGTGACCGGAAGGTTCACGAAATCTCACGCTCCACCATCACCGTCCTCACGTTTCTTCAGCTCTGGTTCGACTCAGTGAAGAAGAAGAAATCCTAAATAAAGAGTGGGGGCGGTTCTAATTCTAAGTATACGTATATATATATAGGTATTTATGAAAAGTTTTGTCTAAAAACGTACTATTTACGAGCGAGTGCACGAAAAACAAATTTATTTGTTTAAAACGGATTTAAATCGAAACGTGGTCAACATGAAAGTTGTATATCTCGTCGAGACGAACAAATTACATGTTAACCATTTTTTGATAATATGCCGTTTAGACCCTCAAACTGGCGCTCGAACGCATACATGAATGGCCTACTCGAGTGGCAGCATGAACCACTCGAGTTCCAACATAACTACTCGAGTAGCAGCATACCTACTCGCGTACCATCATACCTACTCGAGTACTAGCATACCTACTGGAGTAGTAGCATCATATACTCGAGTAGAAGATCATTACTCGAGTTCCAAAATGCATTACTCGAGTAGTAGCGTAACATACTCGAGTAGCAGCTCAACACTCGAGTTCCAGCAGAAAAAACAAAATTAGGGGTTAAAACGGCTTCAAATCGAAACATGGTCAACATAAAAGTTGTAGATCTCGAAAATATGAACAAATTTCATGTTAACCATTTTTTGATTCAGTGTCATTTTGACACTCAAAATGGCATCCGAGCAAAATCTGAAACGTGCTATTCGAGTAGAGCCATGTCTACTCGAGAAGACTCAGAACGAAAGCCCAAACGCACGCCGAATTAAACTAAACTTGCACCGAAGGCGAACACTGACGCTACAAATTTAACGATGAATTAACCACAAAACATAACTTATCAACTCAAGAACTTTCAGTTTCGTCGAAAATCCCAAAAATATGGTCAATCATACCAAACGGACGCGAAAATGCACTAACGGTACAGCACCGACAACATGACGTAAAAAGGGTAACGCCGTGATGTCATAAATATGATGATATCAAATCAAATAAAATCATCGAAAAAAAAATCGGGGGCGTTACAAACCCAGAATAGGCAGGTAAAATACTACAATGCCAAGCACTAAAATGTGGAGTTTGCGGTGGGTGAATGGGTATCTATGAGATAAAGCCATTCAAAGGCGTGTCCAGGATTCAGCATTTGAAAAAGCTGAGTCTGAGGTATTTTGGTTCATTTGAAGTAGTTGAACGTATTGGAGAAGCTTCCTATCGATTAGCTCTTTCGGTAGACCTAAGTGGTTTGCATGATGGGTTTCACATATCGGTGCGGCAAAAGCTTTGAAATAGCTGACGCACCTAGTGGCTAATGATAAAGTACCGGTCAATGATGGGCTGACGATGAAGGTCAGGCCCATTCGGATCGAGGATGTCGAGGTAAAACAGCTATGAAACGAGACAATCATGATGGTTAAAGTCCATTGGAACAATTGTGGCCGTGAAGAATTGATAAGGGGGAGTGAACAAACCATGCGAGATGAGATTCCCGAGTTGTTTTTGTAAAAGTAAAATTGTAATAGTTTTTGTACTATTTTCCTGTACATATATATCAAATTTCAAAATGAAATTTCTGTAAGGAGGGGAGCTTTATAATGCCCCAAAAATCATAAAAAGGAAGTATTGGAAGTTAACCCGCGACAGTAGTTTTAACACTGATGTTAGCCTACGAATTAAATCGATTGATGGCTCGGGTATCTACCGCGTAGCTATAGTAAACTTACTGCATGGCGTTACCACTCAAGGCACTCAATGCTTTTGCTAAAGCGTTGAGAGGACTACAACGGGGCGGTAGTGGGCTAGCGCGTAGCACTATCACTCAACGATTTTGACACAATGTTGTGTGACTTCCGCATGGCGGTTGGAGCAAATGTAACATCTGTAAAAAAAAATAGACCGCTAAGAGTGGTTTTGTCATGATAAGGTCAAGACAAAACTCTAGGAAGCTCAAGAGACCAAGTGAACCAAGGCATGAAGGTGGAAATCACCTTGGTCTACAAATTGCCCAATTCAAGCACCATCCCTAGGGTTTGTAACTTGACTCCTGGACAACACATATACTCTCCTAACCCCCAAGGGAGGTCAATGGGTCACCAAGGACACATTGGGGTCAAATAAAGAGGTCGAGTTGACCAAATGTCAACCATAACCCAAAGTGGTCAAAGTGCCCTATTAAGGGCCAAGTGGCCTCCAAGGTGCCAAACCAACCCTATAAAATCATTCCTTGACCTTAGGGGAGGCCAATGGGTCACCAAGCACCCATTGGGGTCAACCCAAAAGGTAAATTTGACCAAAGTCGACTCAAACCTAAAATTGGGTCAAATTAGTCCAAGTGAACCAACCATGCCTAATCAACTTGGGCTAAGCCCAAGTTGAGTGGCCCATTAACCTTAGGAGGCTGAGAATTATCTAAAATGACATTCATTTTATAGAAATAGTGAGTAGGAGAGAGAAAGATGTAGTTTCCCTTTAATGGAGGAGAGAGAGAGGCCATTCATGGACAAGGGAGGCGAAGGCCCTCTCAATTAATTTTTATTGCCGGATTCAACTCCCCTGAGGGAGAGGAGAAGTTTCCAGCCATTTCCTGGACTAGTTGAGCCTAGGTTCACACCCCAAAAGCCATGGCAGAATGGTGCTTTCATGGCCATTAATGGTCATTGATGTCATGGACCTTCCCCTCCCCAACTGAGGCTTTAAACACCCTCAGAGGACTCAGAGGAGTCATTTCCCCCATTCATCAGAAGAATTCGAGCCCTCTAGTGTAGAAGTTGCAGAGTACCCAACACCTCCACCACCATCAATGCTGACAAGGTGATCGACAAGGCTTCAGCCACCCCAGAATGTCTTGTCTCTCTCTTTCTCTAGTGGATAGATCCAATTTGGTTGGCCGTAAGATTCGGGTCTAATTGGCCGCAGATCAAGCTGGCCAAGAGCAATATTTTCAAGCTTCTTCCACCATGCACATTTCACAGTTCAGACAACTTCCGACCGACCAACCACCGCAAATCTCCATCCACCACCTCAACGAATGTGGTGGTGGCAGTGTCGGCTGGGAAGAGGCGCGGGTAGATGGGAATTCGCAAGCCAAACTAGACCAGGATGGGTTAATCTGGGTCGTTGTCGTGCTGGGGACGACAAAGGGATGCCGTCGATTTTATGATTTAAGATTTGTGTGGCCCGATTTAATTAAAGATATTATTATTTCATTTCTTTAACTATTATTGCAGTGTTTTGAATTAATTATTAAACGTACTTAGAGCCCCTTACTGGAAAAATGATCAATATAAAAGTTGTAGCTCTTGAAATCCATTTTAATTTAAAATTGATTTCAACCCTTTTGGGTCAGCGTTTTGACCTCAACACTCAAAATGGTGCAGTCTATACCTAGGGTTAATCAGAAACTAATTTGAGTTCCCCCACTAAACCATTTAGGAAAATGACTTGAAATTTGTACCATGGGCAAATTATACAGACACACTCATCATATCCAAAATTGCATTTTTTTGGAAAAACATTTCCTATAGGTTTTGTAAAATTTAATAAATCATATATGATTTAATTAGAGGGTCTATTGATCTCAAATTCCTCCAAATTTTGGTGGATGACCCTTAGGGTCATGGTAGGTCACTGGTAAAAATCTCAGCCCATTTAGTTTTGATTTGAGTAGGTATTCGAGTCACCAAAGGTTGGTCATATAAGGGGAAAATTAGGTCAAAAGTTCACTTGAAGGATTGAGTGACCAATCCTCATCCAAAGTTGGTGAAACCTTGGCCTAAACTTATTGACACATAAAACACCCCCTCAAGAGATTTTGAGTGGTTTATGGTGGAGATGCCCAAAGACCATATTATAGGCCATAGGGTTGAAGTTTGGGGACTAGTGAAGGACATACTACTATACGTCCTTCGATAGTCTTGGTACTTGGTTAGTGAGTTGCTAGGGTAAAAAATTAGTTCTAAAAGAGTGGTTGTAGGATTTTTAGCAACATATACCCTCTTTGAAATAGATATGGATAGTTTAGGGTACTTTGGTCAAATATTTAATTACATCCTCAAATGAATTTGGATACTCATGAAATTTCGGAAGTGAAGTCGATTAGATGTTATTGTTCCCAAGAAATTTTATTATGAATATTGGATTAGTAATCATGGTATTTCATTCATAATCACTAATTTTGATTTACTCACAATATAATTGTTTTAGGGTTATTTACTTGCTGGAAAATGATGAAACTTGGTTTGGAAACATTATAGGACACAATACTACTCTGTGGATATTGATTCAATTATTGGAAGGCTTTTTATATAAGTTGCTTTACAATGTGCCTTTTATAGTATATTGTTAAATGATTTATTTATCAGACCAAAGTTAACTAGAAAATTTTTATATTCTGTTAGTATTCATTTCTAGGAATTTTTAACCACTCGTAAATTTCCCATAATTTTTGGATGATTATATCTAATATTTCCTAATTTACCCTATGCATGCGGATAATTAATCAATAATTCTTTTTGAGATCAAAAACTTTTTGGAAAATTGTGAATTTCAATATTTACTATAATTTTGATGTTATACACTTGTCATAATTTTGTTAAGGGCATATCATGTCAGAAAAAACTTGGTGTACAGAAGCACAATTGGCCTGATTTTGTAGAAAATTAAATAAATGTAAAATAAATTAGGAAAACTATTAACTTCTGGATTTAATCTTAAAGTATCATGATTGACCCCCAGTAATAATCTTAGGTCATTTGGATGAATATTTGGAGGGGTCACAATTCATGCACACCATATAGCTCATAAGGTCTGCACATAATAAAACTGTAGATATAAGATAACATGTAAGCCTTGGAATGGTAAGGTGAGATAGATTGTGTACATGGTCTGATTTGAATATAAAAGAGGAGTCAGGTTGTGATAGCCTGGTTGGCTAAGTTAAGGTTATGCTCGGGAGCGACGATGGATCGACTTTTCCTTTAAGGAATCTAATTACACTTATGTTTAATTCAAGTGTAATATCAGGAGATTTGTGACATGGATAGATATCAATAATAATAAGTACCTTGAGAAAGGGAGCTTTGTGCTTCAACCCATCATAGTTCATAGTGTCCTCGAGAGCCCTTCACAAGGAATGCCCTGGGCAGTCCAAGGTTGACCTTAAACTATATGACTAAAATGTTAAAGAGCAATTAGTAAAACTAGGGCCTCACCTTCACTCACCACAATGACTCGGCAGGTTAACTTGGTTGAGTTGTCCGAGCGATAGGCTCGGTGGTTGTGTAAGTGGCCAAGTTAGCTCGGTGAGCCGAAGTCTCACAAGGTAGTTGTTACAGAAAGGTCAGTCCGGGGAGCCGATGGCTCTGGAATTCATGGCTACATGTCCATATGGTGGTTTACCACCATACATATACCCACATAACATAACATATCATGTCATCATCATACATATACCCTTACTCCTCACATATAAATTGGTATGGGACATTTTATACATTGGGCCTTGCAAAATGGCCCTAGACTATAAGCTTGTGTGGGCATGCTTATAAGCTATGGTTACTTTCTTTGTTGTTATCTGTTACTTTTCATTATGATGCACTTTAATTTCTACTCTTTCCTAATCTATTACTATAATATTTCTAGCTTGCATTTTTTATAGGACTGTGAACATTATAGTAAAACTGCTAGATTTTGTCCATCGTCACCTGCTCTTGTGTACACTCCACCATCATAGCTTTCCTATCATTTGTCCCGCACGTTGCCTAGGAGCCATTGGGCGAGGGGTGGAGGAAATCAGGCTTAGAATTTTTGATTAACGGTCGGTGGACCAAACATTTCAGAGGATCTAGATGTGAGACGGGGAGCAACAGTAGGAGATGCATCACCAGCGTAGTGTGGTGCATATGGAGGTGGGTTAGTATAGCACAGGAGCACCAACTTCAGTGTCCGTGAGTGATTATTATATTTTGCTTCCCCGAGAGTGTTGTAGTGAGGTGATGATCTACCGGCATGAGCCCGTTTATCTCTGTCGTTTTTGTTTCATATCTATGTGCACTATACTGTGACTCAGCTTTCTTATATTATATGAGCCAGGCGACGGTGTGAGAACCAGAAGAGGTACAACTATTGAGAATTTTCATCTCAGTTTTCTGTCACAGGTTGAGCCAAAGAAATTCGAAGATGTAAACAAGGATGCGTCTTAGATTTTGGCAATCCAAGAGGAGCTCAACCAGTTTGAATGATGCAAAGTCTGGGAGCTGGTGTGCAAACCAAATGGATAGAACGTGATCGTCACCAAATGGATATTCAGAAATAAGCTGGACAAACTCAGAGTAATCATCAAGAACAAAGCCAGGCTTGTAGCATAAGGATATAGACAAGAAGAGGGGATCGACTTCGACTAGAAATTTGCTACAGTGGCTTGGATCGAGGTGATCAAGTTGTTTCTTGCGCATGCTGCCCTTAAAGGCCTCACCGTCTACCAAATATACGTGAAGTCAGCATTTCTAAATGGAAATCTGAAAGAGGAGGTATACGTAGCGCAACCCCCAAGTTTTTTCAATTCTCAATTCCCTGATGTTGGGAATTGTGCCCTACAATGTTCCTCATAATTTGAAGAGGCATCTCCATTCATGCTAAGGGGAATAATGTATTTGATGTGTACCCTAGTTCATGCATGCAGGAAGTCCATGATTTGATATGTGAAGAAAATGAGTTTTGGTTATTAACTCAAATTTCGTCGAGCTCAGCTCGAAGTTCGTCGATCTCAACATGTTGGTTGTCGAGCTCAACTCAATATAGTTGGATAAGCACAAGAGTTTAGGTTTCAACTTTCGTCGAGATCAGCTTAAAGTTCATCGAGCTCAGCTTACAAATCATTGAACTCAGATCAATACTTGTTAAGACAAAGCTAGAAAAATCAACTAAGGCAAAATGTGTTGAGACCGCTAAGAAGATTAAAGTTCATCGAGCTTAGCCTACAGATCGTCAAACGCAGCTAAAGCCAGAAAATATGTAACACCGCTATCCATTATATGACATATAATAGAAGGTCCGGCCGGGGCCCCACACCATATGCCACAAACAGGCGGCGAAGTTACGGGTTAATATCAGAGTAGCGCAGCCTAACTCAGAGCATTCTAACAGAAGCTTTTAAGTTGTTTGAACTCACCTCATCAGAATGTCCACAATATATATAAAGCAGCATTTATATATATACAACATGAAGGAATGTTCGTCAAATACACAACATGTGTGGCCTTATGGCCTTATAGGTAAGCTTTATACATATGTCTTTCATACATCGGCACGCAGGCCGGCCACACATGAAAATAGTATCATATAAACTTCTTTGGCCTTCGAGGGCCAGCATAGCAGCTGCAGTAGCAACAATAAGGGCTTCAGCCCACTATTTTCCGCTCGTCTCTCCTGTACCTAGACAGGACAATCCACCGCATGGTGGTAAATAAGGCAACGGTCAACATTCAACTGACCAATTTATAACGACCCTACCCCTTACCCGGTGCAGTGTCATTCCTACCCTGCAGGCATAACATTTCACAAGCAGATATATATATCATACCATGTACACTCATGCACAATCCACATATCACAAACATCGCCCACGCAGCCCGACGTTCCGTGCACTCAGGGCACATTATTGGTGTATCGGATATACCAGTCGCCCACCGCCATTCAAGGCCCGAAGCCCAACGACAAACTTGAGCATTTTGCTCCACGGTTTTCAGCCGGAGACTTTAGTCTTAATGGCGCGCAGGCCTAAGACTCTCGCAATGGGTTCTGCCGAATGCCAATTGCCCAGGCACTCATGGAGGACAACCATAACGTGGATACAGTTCAGCCTTTGCCCGTTTCTCAAATCATTAGTTCAATTATAAGACTAATGCGGATCGGCATACCCTTGTCCGTTTGGCATGCAGCCTTTTAAAGTGCTCATGAAGCTCACAAATAGTCACATAGTCCTCGAAGGATTGGCTTCACAATCATAGGTTAACTAGGAGACATTGCCAGCGACACTCACCCTCACCCGAATTTAGCGACAGAACTCACTTTCCATCCCTAGACCTAACCTAATGTGAATCAAGTAATCCCTGCAATCATCTGCAGTGCCAGGAACACTGGTCTTTCATAACATACAACACAAGCACTTACGAGTATTTTCTTGGACTTTCACTCCTGTACTTCCTGCTACTATCCTTCATAGGTACAACCCACTAAATTCACAAGCGTATTCATTTATCCGCGGATACTTCTCCGGTGCGCAAAATAAAACATCACCAATCCATACCAACCTGTCTATATGGTCTTCACATAGTATGCCTATTCTGTTTTTCACATTTCCGGATCTACATGCAAGACATCTTGGGGATATCCAAAATCAACCCAAGGAAATCCCTTTAAAAGCCACCTTTTGGCGGGGGAAACATATGCAAATTCCAAATCAAGGACTTCACATGTCCAAGTAATAAAGATCGTTACCCTTGATGATCGCTTTACAGCCATGAAAAATAAGTCGGCTGACAAGCACCACTATGACTTTGCCTCCACAAATTTTGCCTCGACACGCGATTCGGGGCTCTAAATCTCCACCGGCAGCCGGATTCTTCCTCCTTCTCCCTTGCTCTCCCCACTCTCTAAAACTTGATGAAAGAGAAAGGCCTTGAGAAAATGAGAGAGTTTATCAACCACTCTTGGCCTTATAAACAGCAGGGAGAATTCTGAGCCATTAGATTCTCTATAAAAGGAATGGACGGCCACGAAAAGCCCTGAAAATCATTTTCCTGGGCCAAACACGGCTTGTGACATGCCCGTGTCACCGACAATGTACCTTAAGAGGCAAATAAACTGCCTTGAGCAGACCAGGACATTCCCGTGTCACAGGCCGTATGCCCGCCACTGCTTCAGACACGGTCGTGTCCAGCCCGTGTTCAAAGCACTGTCCAAGCACAGAGAAGGACACAGCCCTTAACACGCCCGGGTCACAGGCCGTGTGCCCCATGCGAGGATCATCGAGTGCATTTCATCGAACTCACTCGAGAACTCGACGAGCGCATAGCAGGACACGGCGCTGGACACGTCCGTGTCACAGGCCGTGTACCTCACTTGAGAATCGTTGACCGCATTTCATCGAGCCCACTCGAGAACACCCATACAACACTCGAGTGCAGGACAAGGCCATTGACACACCCGTGTCCCCTGCCGTGTACCTCACACATAGTAAGACATTGCTTGGGGACACGCCCGTGTCCCAGGACATGTTATATACTCTCCTCAGCCCAATCACCACTGAGATTTTGGGCGTTACAATCCTCCCCTCCTTAAATGAAATTTCGTCCCGAAATTTGCATACAATACTCAGGAAACTCTTCAACAAAATATATTACCACACGATCATTTGCAATTACTTGAGCTGGCTCTTTTACGGCTTTTCAAAGCATTTAGATGTGGAACACATCAGACAATCCACTCAATTTATTTGAAAGGGCTATCTGATAGGCAACTTCACCAACTCTTTCCAACACTTCAAATTGACCAAGATATCGCAGACTTACCGGTGTCAAGCGCCGAATACTGGACATACCTTTGAAAGTTTGACTTTCAAATGGACCCAATTGCCAATCACAAACTCAACAGTTCGGTGCTTGACGTTGTAATATTGGCTTGTCTATCTTGGGGTATCAGTAGCCTCTCCCGAATAGACCGTATAGTCGAATTAGGCTCTTCGAATTCCTTACGCTTATATAGTTTAGATTCGCCTGTATACACCCAAGCTAATGGTGTACGACATTTTTGATTATACAATGCTTCAAACGGTGTCATACCTATGCTCGCTTGCTAGATATTATTGTAGGCAAACTCGATCATAACCAAGGCACACATGCGGAGCATGTCCTCCATCGTTCTGCTGGCCCTCTCCGTCTGGCCATCGGTTTGGGGATGAAAGGTCGTACTGAACGTTAACTTTGTTCCCAATAGGTGTTGGATTAGCCTCCAATCATTCGATGTGAATCGCCCGTCACGATCACTTACGATGCTACGGGGAGCACAGTGCAATCGTACGATTTGCTAAAAATAGTGTTTCGCCAAGACATCCACGGAATCATCATGCTTGTTCGGAGGGAAATGAGCCACTTTAATTAGCCGGTCTACGATCACCCAAATCGAATCGTTATCGTATTGATACCTCGATAAACCATGCACGAAATCCATCGAATTATCATCAAACTCCAGGCTTCTGGCATTCAGCGTTTACTAAGGCACATGTTTGACATTTAACCAAATAATGTGTTATGTCTTTCTTCATTCCTGGCCACCAGAATAGCTTTTTCATATCCTTGTACATCTTTGTGCTCCCTTGGTGAACTGAGTATTTCGCAAAATGAGCTTCATACATCAATTCTTCTCTTAGCTTAAACATACTTGGAATGCAGAAACGACCATCTGTCCCCAAAAGGCCATCATCCCAGTAGAATTTTTCATTCGACCCATCCACTGTATAGCGGTGCATACTTTCATCAAGTTCTGTTGCTTGGCGAATTCTGTCCGCAAGGTCACACTGTACCTCCGTCAAATGCATGCACACATTTACTGTGGAATCCTTGTCAACACAAGAAATCTCTAACGCTTCCAACTCCTAGATCAGACGCTCATCATGCATCTGCAACCAATTTGCCCTTGTTAGGGTCCTACGACTCAAGGCGTCTGTGACCACATTCCCTTTCCCGAGAAAGTAATGAATCTCAAATGTGTAGTCCCCGAGAAATTCCATCCACCTTCATTTTCGTATATTGAGATCCTTCTGATCCAATAAGTACTTTATGCTCTTATGGTCCGTGAATATATCCACCTTCATGCCATATAAATAGTGACGCCTCAGTTTTAATGCAAAAATTACTGTCGCCAACTTCAAATCATGGACGGGACAGTTCCGCTCATGCACCTTCAACTGGCGTGAGCTATATGCAATCACCTCTCCAAATTGATGAAGTACGCAGCCTAAGCAGCTCCCTGAGGCAACACTATAAAACTCAAAGCCGTCTGTCCCACATGGCGACATCAAAACGGGCGTCGTGGTCAAATGAATCTTTAGCTCTTCAAAAGCTCGTGCGCACTCCGGCATCCAAAGGAACTTCTGATCCTTCCTTGTCATCATGGTCAGAGGCAAAGCGATCCATGAGAAGTTTTCTACAAAATGTCTATAGTAGTCTGCCAGCCCAAGAAAACTCCTGACTTCTGCCACCAAAGACAACACTGGCCACTACTGGATGGCACTTATCTTTGACTGATCCACCGCAATGCCCTCTCTACTCATTACATGGCCAAGAAAAGCCACTGAAGACAGAAAAACTCGCACTTTGAGAACTTGGCATGGAGCTTGTGTCTCCTCAGTGTATGCAACACCAACCATAAATGGTTCACATGATCTTCTTCCTATTTAGAGTAGACCAAGATATCATCAATGAAAACAATCACAAATAAGTTCAAGTACTCTCGAAACGTTCAGTGCGTTAGATCCATAAACACTGATGGCGCATTACACAGTCCAAACGACATTGCAGTGAACTCGTAATGACCGTAGTGTGTTCCAAATGCCATCTTGGGGATATCACCTTCCCAAATTCGTAACTGGTAGTAGCCCGATTTCAAATTTAGCTTTGCGTATACCTTTGATCCCGCCAATTGATCAAAAAACTCATCTACCCGTAGAATCATATATTTATTTTTTCTTTGTTAACTTGTTCAATTCACGATAATCAATATATAATCACAGGCTACTGATGGCCCGCGAACAGACTCTTATGTAGGTGGTTGGTTCATGAGTCGTACGTCGTGGGCTTGCTAAAGGAGGTAAGTGCACCTATCGCAAGTAGTACTCGATATTGGGGGGAATACCGAGGTCGTATTGTTCTCGGGGTCGGGTTGATTATTCTTACTCCTCCAGGAGGACTATTATTTTACTGAAAGTAAGATAGAGATTTTAATTAACTAAAGACGGAAAGAAAAGAAAGTGCGAAAACGATTTTAGAAAATTCGATGAAGGGTTAACGCTCGGCACCGAATCGGATTAAGACGAAAATAACTTTAAATAATTATTGAACATAGTTTTCAAATTAATAAAAGGCAACTTGGCCGTGGAGGTTCCCCAAAAATGAGTGCACTTATCTCTAGGAATATTGCTCCCCTGAACGCTAAGCCTATTCGACCGAACGTTAGTCTGACATAGGATTCCTCTTAACGCCCGCTTTACGCTAAGAACCCCGTTATTATGTGGGGAACCCAATCCGGTAGAATTACGCTTGTCCTCTCTCGAGGGTATGGACGCAACTCTATTTACCCAACGGTGATCTGTCCATACGCACGGCCTCTCGGCTAGCTAGGGTATGGATAACGGAAATAGGGCCCACACATCGATTTGTGGTTCTACGCGTCGTTAACTCGGGGAAAACCTTAAGTCCTAAAATTAAAGTGAAAATAAAGAACTTTAATTATTTCAAATTATTTTAATTATCCCAATGCTCTTCAATGCCGAGGCTAATAACGATTAACTACTCATCAGTATGGGGACGACTTTATAATTTGATGAGGCGCGAGTTCGTAACTAAACGATAAAGGATTATAAGAAGAAGACATGAAAATAACAAACATTTAGAAAGCTTAAAAAGTTAGCTAAAACGAGAACTCACACACACTTCAAATTATAAATAAGCAAAAAAGAACTAAGTTATAAAAAAAGGAAAATTACAAATTCTACTCAAACGAGTAGGCGGGAAATAAGGGCGCGCCATTTAACTCTTAACGAGTAGGTGGAAAAGAAAAAAAGAAAATTACAAGTCCTACTCAAACGAGTAGGCGGGAAATAAAAGCACGTCATTTAACTCTTAACGAGTGGGCGAAAATAAATGCGCACACACACACACACACTCTACTCGAATTAAAAGAAAGCAATAAAACTATCTCCTACACAAAACACACTCTACATAATTTGAAGAAAGCGATAAAATAAGCATTAAAATTTATCTCCTACACACACACTCTACATAATTGAAGAAAGCATGAAAAATTATGCTCATACACTCACACACACATCATGAAATTTTAAAGAACAAAATGAAAACCTAACTCCTACACTCACACAGACAAATTAAAAATAAAATGAAAGTTACCTAAAAATTAAAACAACTACTTTTTTATACATAGGTTTTATCAAAAACACATAAAAAGAATAAATCAAAACTAAAAGAACAAAAGTTTTTCAAAATAAAGCTAAAATCAAAGGTGCTCAAAAATTAAAATTATAACTTTTTCATTCTTAAGAGTTCATAAAAGTGTTAAAAAGTTGAAATAAAATTTAAAATAACAAAAAGGGTTTACATCCTAAAATAAAGCTAAGTAAAAAAATCAAAAACACTTTAATAACTCTTTTACAAATCCATAAGAATGAAAATCTTAAAGCTACTATAGCCCTAACATGGAGACAAACCAAACAAGGGAAAGAAATAGAACTAAACAATTTACACTAATACACACACACACACACACACACACACACACACACACACTTTTCATAAAGAGAAATAATAAGAAATACAAAGAGATAAAAAGAGAAAGAGATGAGGTACCCAAATAAACTTTCATGCCATGGAGAGAGAGAAAAGGACACATTTTTTATTATGAAATTGAAACTATTACAAAGCTAAAGATAAAGCAAAAAACAAACATAAAAGCAAGGGGGGAGAAATCTCCGTACATAGCACTTGAATCCATAAGGGCAGCCCACAAAACAGACAAAATTTGCTCAAAAAGGTGAACCCTTGGTCATTACAGAAATGAGCATTTTATAGGGAAAACAATCAAAGTACACGCCCTCCGATACGGGCGTGTCAGCGGGGCGTGTCAACACTATTTGTCATGTGATCCTGTGATTTGATGGGAAAGTTGACTCCGTGGCTGTACATGAGGATGTCATGCCCGAGGTCACGGGCGTGACGGTGGGCGTGTCGTGGAGGTAGATCCGGGAGCGGGTTGTGAAAAAAGTCATCGGTAGCGTCTTGTCCGGCCAGGTGGAGGAGTCACGGGCATGACAGAGCTTGACACAGGCGTGACGGGTTGAGTCGACAAATGTCGAGAGCGTTTCGTCGAGCGCGGAACGTCGAGCACAGTTACACGGGCATGTCGGGTTGGCTGACATGGGCGTATCAAGTTGGTCGACGAACGTCTAGAGCGTTTCGTCGAGCTGGAAGCCTTGATCGTCGATTGGGACTGACACAGGCGTGTCGGGTTAGCTAACACGGGCGTGTCGGGTCAATCTTTGACCATTTTCTGAAAAATTTCATAAATCAAATTTAAGATATGTTAGAAAAAATATTTACAAAAAGGAGCATTTTATTTAAATAAAACTAACTAAAAAAGGAAAAACTAAACTAAAATATCATAGTAAAAACATAGAAAATGCGTATATTTACAACTTATCAAATACCCCCATACATAAGCTTTTGCTATTAGAGTGCAAAAGTTTGAGGTGAACTTATAAGGAATAAAAGAAACTCTAAGTTTAGCTAGCGCTTAATTAATTATAAGAGAGATCTAAATAAACATATGAGGTGTAAGAGTTGAGTCCTAAATTTATGTAGATGATTTAAATAGCGCAAAAGTTTTGGCCAAAAGACTTCTTGATGTAATCAAATAGAAAGCAATAATTGTAATGGCTAGATTAACAAAAATAGTTTGGAATTGTATGAACTTTAGCTTATAGGAGTTTTACTGGAAATAATGCAATTTATAAATTATGCTCTCAAAAAGATTTTTGAATTAATTCTAGAATCGTGAAATTGGCTAAGGGGGTTGATGTTGGTTTATGAAGAGGGTTTGGATTTTGAGGTGAGGTGATTTTTTCTCGAACCTCCATTTTTTTTAGATTATTATGAAAATGAAATCTTATTTCCTAATATCATTTTTTTCAACTTCATAATAAAATTGACTCAATGAATATGTGTAGGAGTAATGAATTTTTATCCTCTTACTCCATAACATATAATCTTTTTAAATGATTGGGTGTCTATGTTTACGGAACAAAATCTTATTCTCATTGTCATAGGATCTTTTAAGGGTAAAAAAAAATTTATCATACCAAGTAAGGCATGATAAGGGGAGAAAATAAAACTAGATTTTTAATTAAAAAATTTTTGAGAGCCACCTTAATAAATTGTACATTCCAATTTTTCAGAAAGCTAAAAGTAAATATAATTGAATTCTATAGTCGTTATTTTCTAACATAATACATGTGCTTCTATCAATGAAAAATTAGAAGTAGTGCCTAAAACGAGTTTGCTATTTTTAACAAAGCATAATGAATTCTTTAAAACTTAACCCTAGTTATTTAAATTTTTCAATCAATAATTAACAAACGAATAGTAAACAAAGAATTAATAAGATTCACATATAAATAAACTCAAAACAAAATTTTTAGATAGCAAGAAAATTAAGAATGGTATATTGATTTATTTGTTGCACATCATTTTTTGGATTTTTATAGTTTTTATCATCATTTTTTGTGTTTTTAACTTATTATCTTTTTTTTGAATTTTCGTTTTGTTTTTAATCAATTTTTTTGGTATTTTTGACTTATTATCTTTTTTGTAGTATTGTGTTTGTCTCTAATATATACATACTAAAGAAAGGACAATGCGAAAATAAATTTGTTTTGATTTTTTATGTTTTGCAAATTTTTTTTGTAATTTTTAAGAAAATTTATCATTCTATTTACAAAGATTGGGAGAAAAAGAGAAGTTATTTACAAGAATGAGAGAGAAAATGAAGATGGAGAGAGTGAAGAGTATTTACAAAAAGAATATTTACAAAAAAAATATTAACAAAGTAAAATCTAAAATATAATTTTTTTTTTGAATTTTTTTTAATAATTTTTTTGAATTTTGTGTTTTATAATTTTTTTTGAAATTTTTGTGTTTTTAAAAAGAAAGAAAATGTTTTTGGATTTTTCAATTTAAAATTTTTTTTTTGGATTTTTGAAATGCAGAAAGTAGAAGTGCAAAAAAGAAAGCAAGAAAATACTCTCATACTTAAGTCCAACATTGTCCCCAATGTTGCAACGAAAGTATGCAGAACAAAAATGATACAAAATGCAATATTCACAAAAATAAAACAGGAGGGTAGGAACGTCCCTGGAACGCGTTTGGGGAGGAAGCGCCGATTAGAAACCCTGCGTTCATTAGAAAAAGTAGCAAACATAATAAATAATGAGTGGAAAAGATAAGCAAGGGGTGCCCCCCAGGAGCGCTTTGTTTATAGTCATGTAGCTTGACTATTTTGGCGTAGTTATATATCGATGAAGGTTATGGTTTCGTAATGGTCGATCACTGGGTCCCCCGCTATGTATAACTTTAGCCAATGACTGTTTACTTTAAACGAACTTTTTTCCCGGTGGGAGACGAGTACGGTCCCATATGGAAAAACTTCTTCAACTATGAAGGGACCGGACCATCTAGATTTTAGTTTTCCGGGAAAAAGCTTAAGACGTGAATTGTAAAGAAGGACAAGATCACCCAGAGAAAATAATTTTGGGGACTTTATTTTTCGATCATGATATAACTTAGAACGCTCCTTATAGAACTTATTACTCTCGTAAGCGTTTGGACGTCATTCATCGAGCTCGTTTAGTTGCAGTTTTCTATTCTGAGCAGCTATGTTGGCATCGAGATTTAAGAGTTTTAAAGACAAAAGAGCATGATTCTCTAATTCTATGGGTAAATGGCATGCTTTGCCATCGACTAACCAGAACGGCGTACAACCAATTGTGGTTTTGTATGCCATCCGATACGCTCACAATGCATCGTCGAGTTTAACGGACCAATCTTTCCAATTTATTGAAACGGTTTTTTCTAATATTCGCTTAATCTCTCGATTGACTACCTCTACTTGGCCACTAGTTTACGGGTGGTAGGAGGTGGCGAGTTTGTGCGTGACTCAATATTTAGCTAATGACTTAGCCATAAGAGCGTTACAGAAATGCGTTCCCCTATCACTAACAATTTCGTGAGGCGTGCCGAAGCGAGAAAATAGTTTTTTTAAGAAATGTAACGATGACTCGCGCGTCATTGGTGGGGAGAGCTTGCGCTTCCGCCCACCTCGATACGTAGTCGACCGCTACTAGAATATACATATTTTTGAAAGAGGTAGGTAGGGGGCAACAAAATCTATGCCCCACAAATCGTAGACTTCGCATTCTAAAAACATGTTTTGGGGCATCTCGTCGCGACGAGAGATGTTACCCGACCGCTAAAAGCTATCGCATGCGTGCACAAAAGTGTGCTCGTGTTTGAAGAGAGTGGGCCAAAAGTAGCCCGCCTCTAGCGCCTTTTGAGCGGTCAGGTTAGCTTGATAATGCCCACCGGCTGAACCCTCGTAGCAGTTCTTAAGAATTTGCAAGCACTCCACACCCGCAATGCATCTTCGGATCGCTTGGTCCGCGCAGATACGAAAAAGAAATGGGTCCTCCCAAAAGAAAGTTTTCATGTCAGAAAAGAATTTCTTCTTTTGATGACTTGAAAACTCTTTTGGAAACACCCACGCTACTAAGTAATTTGCTAAATCTGTGAACTAAGGCAAAGATGACGAAGAATTATGAATGGCTAGGAGGCGTTCCTCGGGGAATCTGTCATTTTTTCAGATTCGATGAGCGCTTCCGCACCCGGATTTTCTAAACGGGAGAGGTGGTCTACCGCTAGAGTTTCCGCGCCCCTCTTATCTCGAATCTCCAAATCAAACTCTTGTAGGAGGAGAATCCATCGAAGAAGGCGGGGCTTCGCATCATTTTTTAGCTAATAAATATTTAAGGGCGGAGTGATCGGTAAATACGATAACTTTAGAAAGCGTTATATAAGAGCGAAACTTATCAAAAGCTAAAATGATGGCTAAGAGTTCCTTTTTCGTCGTCGTTTAATTTACTTGTGCGTAAGTGAGCATCTTGCTAGAGTAATAAATTGGATGAAAATGTTTTTCTACATGTTGGCCAAGAATATCACCTAAGGCAATATCACTAGCGTCACACATAATTTCGAACGAAAGGGACCAATTAGGGGCAACTAAAATTGGTGAGGTGATAAGTTTTTGTTTTATTAAATTAAAGGCGGCCTCGCATTCGCTACTAAAGATAAAACGTGATTCCTTTTCCAAGAGGTGAGTTAGCAGATTTGTTATTTTTGAAAAGTCTTGAATAAATCTTAGGTAAAAGCCTGCATGGCCTAAGAAAATCCTAATAGATTTTACGTTTGTTGGTTGCGGAAGTTTTTCTATAATTCCTATCTTGGCCTTATCCACCTCCGTCCCCTTAAACGAAATCATATGGACGAGGACCAAACCTCCTCGAACCATAAAGTTGTATTTTTCCCAATTTAAAATAAGGCTTGTGTCCTTGCACCGTTGGAGGACACGATCTAGATTGTAAATGCAATCGGTAAAAGAGCGTACGAAAACAGAAAAGTCATCCATAAAGACTTTCATAATATCTTCTACTAGCTCGCCAAAGATCGCTAGCATACATCTTTGGAATGTAGCCGGCGCATTGTAGAGTCCAAATGGCATTCTTCGGTATGTGAAGGTGCCAAATGGGCAAGTAAAAGTTGTTTTCTCTTGATCATCAGGGGAAATGTGGATTTGGAAAAACCCCGATAAACCATCAAGAAAACAATAATATGGATGACCGGATAAACGTTCTAAAATATGGTCCAGAAACGGGAGTGGGAAATTGTCCTTGTCGGTGGCATTATTAAGTTTTCTATAATCGATGCACACTCGCCAACCCGTAACAGTACGAGTTGGGACAAGCTCGTTATGCTCATTCGCCACTACAGTTAGACCGCCCTTCTTGGGAACGACATGCACTGGACTAACCCATGCATGTGTGGCGATGTTTAAGTAAAACTTCCAATAAATTGTGTGGCGATGTTTAAGTAAAACTTCCAATAAATCGGAAGTCTCTGAATCAATCAAGTCCGAAGAAATAATAACGGAAGCGTATCGTATTTTCCCAAAAAAGCGTATTTGAGTGATGCGGGTAAGGGTTTGAGGTCTAGGATGGGCGGTTCTTCTAGGGGGGTTTTAATTCCTATGTCTTTCTGACCAATTGGTTTGAAAGGCAAGTATATAGAGGTATCCTCATCACATTTAAAATTTTCGAGCGCATAAATATCGTCATTTAAAAATACGGACTCGAAAACAGGAGAAGAACGATCTCCAAAAAAGGTATCTAAAGAATAGCAGAAATCGTCACTCGATGACAAATTGTCTATCGAGGGATTAATAGAGAAAGTAACTTAATCATCTCCTACCTGGAGGAGAAGACGACCATTACTAACATCTATTATTGCCCGGGAGGTGGCAAGAAAAGGGAGACTGAGTATTATTGGTAACTCGGCGTCCTCCTCGATGTCTAAGATGACGAAGTCTACCGGAAAGGTAAACTTGTCTACTCGGACAGGGACATCCTCCACTACCCTGATAGGGAACTTAACTGAGTGATTCGCTAATTGGATGCGCATATTCATAGGGCTAGAAGTACCCAAACCTAAACGTTGAAAGAGCGAGAACGGCATCAGATTAATGCTAGCCCCTAAATCAGCTAAGGCGTATTTTACTAATATATCTCCAAAAAGGCACAGGATTGAAAACCGTCCCATGTCGTTTTGTTTTGTGGGCAATTTATTAGTAAGGGCTTCCGAGAAGACAACGTTGAATGATACATGCGAAATATCCTCTAATTTACGTTTATTAGAAAGTAATTCTTTTAAAAATTTCGCATATTTGGGCATTTGTGAGATAACCTCGCAAAAAGGAACATTAATATGCATTTGTTTTAATAATAAAATAAATTTTTTGTATTGCGCGTCCTTACTCTCGTTATCTAATTTATGCCGATACGGTAAGGCCTTGTTTAAAATAATTTTTTCATTTAAAATTTGTAAAGGCGGCGTAATCGAAGAAGAGGGAAGAGGGGTCTGAGGTGAAATATGAACCTATGGGTCGATCCATTTTAGATTGATCACCTCCTTTCCACTATGGTGGGTTATAGCGTTGGTGTTCTCCCGCAGGTTGGGCTCCGTGTTGCCGGCAGTGCCCCGAGCGTGCGGTCGGACATCATCCTCGCCAGTTGTCCAACCTGTTGTTCAAGGGTTTTTAGCGATCCGGTGATGTTCCGGATATTTGATTCGTTGGACGCTATATATTTAGAAAACTTCTCCTCCATCGGGGAGGGTATTGGAAGAGTGGGAGGTTGTAGAAATCCAGGCGCATAAAAAATAGGGGGACACTGCGCATTGTTCGGTTTGCTCCAAGAAAAATTGGGGTGATTCCTCCAACCCGGATTATTGTTATTACTATAAGGGTTGTTGTTGGGGTTGAAGGAAGGACGACCCAAATTTCCTACAAAGTCCACGAACCCTTCAGCCACGCAGACATTAGGGGGAATAAAACAAGGCGGGGTGGAGGAGGCAGCAGACATCTCCGCCACCTGCTTTGTTAACCTTTCAACTTGAATGGTTAAGAGAGCAGTGGCATTCACTTCAAAAAGGCTGGCCGCCGGCTTTGGGCATCCCCGCGGGACGTTCAATTGATAGGCGTACATAGCCATCTCTTCAAATAAATCCTGGGCGGCCTCGGGGGTTTTGTTATTCAAGGTACCCCCAGAAGCAGCATCAATCATTAGACGCGTCTGAAAATTCAGGCCATTATAAAAAATTTGAACCAACAACCATGTTGGTAGCGCGTGGTGCGGGCACCGGCGGAGGAACTCCTTAAACCGTTCCCAAGTCTCATAAAGAGACTCAGGATCATTTTGCACAAACGAAGAAATGTCCGCCCGCAACTTTGCAGTTTTTGCGGGCGGAAATTACTTCGTCAGGAACCGCTCCATCAACTCTGCCCACGTGGTGATACACCCTCGCGGAAGGGAATTCAACCACGCCTTGGCTTTGGACTTAAGGGAAAAAGGAAATATGTGCATGCGAATGGCGTCATCAGTGACGCCATTAATCTTGAAGGTGTCGCATATGTCCAAAAAGTTGGACAAGTGGACATTTGGGTCCTCATCCGGCAGTCCATCGAACTGCATGGCGTTTTGGACCATTTGAAAGACACTTGATTTTATTTCGAAATTATTATTCAGAACCGTAGGGTGAACAATACTAATCCCAGTATCGTCCAAATTCGGCCGGGCGTAATAAGACATTGTTCGCTCAGCGACCGCGTTCGGATTAGGGTCGGCAATAACTACGACAGAGGGTTCACTGATAGATTCTTCGGGGTCTAAAAAAGGAATTCGGCATTAAGATCGAATACGCGCAAGGGAGCGTTCGATCTCAGGGTCGAAGTCAAAATATTCAGACTCGGAGGGTTGTCCACAGTTCATACACCCGAAAACAAATAAGTAAAAGTAATAGACTCCGGAATTCGATATAACAACTCAAGAGTTCCCCGGCAATGGAGCCAAAAACTTGATGGCCCACGAATAGACTATTATGTGGGTGGTTGGTTCGATGAGTCGTACGCCGCGGGCTTGCTAAAGGAGGCAAGTGCACCTATCACAAGTAGTACTCGATATTCGGGGGAATACCGAGGTCGTATTGTTCTCGGGGTGGGGTTGATTATTCTTACTCCTCCAGGAGGACTATTATTTTACTGAAAGTAAGGCGGAGATTTTAATTAACTAAAGACGGAAAGAAAAGAAAGTGCTAAAACGATTTAAAAAATTTGATGAAATGTTAACGCTCGGCACCGAATCGGATTAAGACGAAAATAACTTTAAATAATTATTGAACTTAGTTTTCAAATTAATAAAAGACAACTTGGCCGTGGAGGTTCCACAAATATGATCGCACTTATCTATAAGAATATTGCTCAACTGAATGGTAAGACTATTCGACCGAACGTTAGTCCAACGAAGTATTCCTCTTAATGCACACTTTACGCTAAGAACCCCACTATTGGGTGGGGAACCAAATCCGGTAGAATTACTCTTGTCCTCTCTCGAGGGTATGCATGCAACTCTATTTACCCAGGGGTGATCTGTCCATACGCACGGCCTCTCGGCTAGCTAGCGTATGGATAACGGAAATAGGGCCCACACATCGATTTGTTCCTACGCGTCGTTAACCCGGGGTAAACCTTAAGTCCTAAAATTAAAGTGAAAATAAAGAACTTTAATTATTTCAAATTATTTTTATTGTCCCAACGCTCTTCGATGCCAAGGCTAATAACGATTAGCCACTCATCGGTATGGTGACGGCTTCATAATTTTATGAGGCGCGAGTTCATAACTAAACGCTAAAGGATTATAAGAAGAAGACATGAAAATAACAAACATTTATAAAGCTTAAAAAGTTAGCTAAAACGAGAACTCACACACATTTCAAATTATAAATAAACAAAAAGAACTAAGTTACAAAAAAAGGAAAATTACAAATCCAACTCAAACAAGTAGGCGGGTCAGAATGCTGAAAGGAGTCGAAGTCAATATCAAAACCCATGTCAAACTTCATTGCGGAAAGAGTGCTCGCCGGAATGACCATGAATTCGCCTGCAACAAAAACAAAGAGATAAAGTGCAAGATAACTGAAAGCGCTGGAAGGAGCTCAAAGAAAACTTAGATATAATTTTTTCAGAATATGAACTGGTAGACTCCGTTCGATGAATAATAAAAATTCTTCGATCTGAGGTCGACAAAATATTTATAGTCAAAATAATTTGTCGATCTCAGTCAGAAAATGTGAAAACATTTCGTCGATCTCCGTTCGACGAAAATTTTCCGAAGCAAATTCGTCTATCTCCGTTCGACGAAACCAACTTCACTCACAGAGAGTTCGTCGACCTCCATTGGACGAATTTCTCTAGAATTTTTCTCAGATCGTCGATCTCCGTTCGACGAACTTTGAAAAATTCGTCGACCATAGACAGAAATTAAATTAAGGCTTCTCCATTGATCATACCAAGCTGATTTATGAAGAACAGATGGTTCCTGTCATCCAAGGGTTTGGTGAAAATATCTGCTCTTTGTAAATCAGTGTAGATGTGAACAAGCTTAATTTTATTTTTGTCCACACACTCTCTAATGAAATGATGCCTAATGTCTATATGCTTAGTTCTACTGTGATGGATTGGATTTTGTGTAATAGAAATTGCACTTGTGTTATTATAAAGTAGAGTTGAATTATGTAAGTTGAACCCATAATCCAGGAGTTGGTTCTGAATCCATAGCATCTGGGAACAGTAACTGCCAGCTGCTATATATTCTGCTTCAGCATTTGATGTAGACACAGATGACTGCTTTTTGCAAAACCAAGACACTAATCTCATACCAATGAACTGGCATGTCTCTGAGGTACTTTTTCTGTCCACTCTACATCCAGTAAAGTCAGCATCTGAGTGTCCAGTTAACTCAAACTCTGACTCAGTTGGATACCAGAGTCCAAGACTAGGATAACTCTTTATATATCTTAAAATCCTTTTTAGGAAAGTAAGGTGAGATTCTTTGGGGTTCACTTGGAACCTTGCATAAAGACATGTAGAAAATATTATATCAGGTCTACTTGCTATAAGATATAACAGGGACCCAATAATGGCACTATATAATTTCTGATCAACAGGTTTCCCATGTTAATTAGAGTCAATTACAACATTAGAAGCCATGGGTGTTTTCTTTGCTGAGTCATCAGCCATCCCAAACTTTTTGATAAGCTCCTTAACATACTTAGCCTGAGATATGAAGATTTCATCAGGCAGCTGCTTCACTTGGAGACCCAGGAAGTAGGAAATCTCACCCATGCTACTCATTTCAAACTTTGAATGCATGAGGTCAGAGAACCTCTTGCATAGTTTGGAATCTGTAGACCCAAAAATAATATCATCTACATAGATTTATACTAATAAAATTGGATCCTTATGGTGCCTTGTGAATAATGTCCTATCTACTATACCCCTAGAAAACTTATGCTTTATGAGAAAGCTAGCTAAGGTTTCATACCAAACTCTTGGAGCTTGCTTTAGACCATAGAGAGCTTTATGCAATTTAAAGACATATGAGGGATGAGTTGGAGAGATGAAACCTGGAGGTTGTTCAACATAAACCTCTTCTTTAAGTTCTCCATTCAGAAATTCACTATTGACATCTATTTAATAAACCTTGAATTTCTTTTAGGCAGCATATACAAGGAAGATCCTAATTGCTTCCAGCCTTGCAACAGGATCAAAAGTCTGGTCATAGTCAATCCCTTCCTCTTACCTATAACCTTGAGCAACAAGCCTTGCTTTATTCCTTATGATGAAACCTTGGGCCTCCAACTTCTTTCTATATACCCATTTAGTTCCAATGTATGGATAGTATTTGGGTCTTGGAACTAAATCACATACTCTGCATCTCTCAAATTGGTTGAGCTTCTCTTGCATTGCAACTGTAACGCCCCGAAACTCAAAGGAGCAAAGGGGGACGTTTTGGGCCAGTTTGGGTTCTGGCAGAAGGCACACGGCCTGGGACACGGGCGTGTCCCAGGGCGTGTCAAGCGTGTGTCGACACTTAGCCGCGAAGTCGTCGAGTTATACTCGACGATTCGTCGAGAATGGGCACACGGCCTGCGACACGGGCGTGTCGCAGGGCGTGTCGACCCGTGTCGACACTTAACCGTGAAATCGTCGAGTTATTCTCGACGATTCGTCGAGAATGGGCACACGACCCGCGACACGGGCATGTCGCCGGGCGTGTCGACCCGTGTCGACGATCGTCCCGGGAAAGTCGTCGAGATTCACTCGACGATCGTCGAGACAAGGCACACGGCCTAGGACACGGGCGTGTCCAAGGCCGTGTCATCCAGTCGTCGTTCTCCCCTCGACGAAATGTCCCGTGTACACGACCTGGGGTCCAGGCATGTCAATGTGACACGGGCAAGGACACGGGAGTGTCCTAGGACCCGTGCAGTGCTCGGGTTGAAAACGGGGGAAAAATCATGAGGTACACGGCCGGCTACACGGCCGTGTCAGCTGGAACACGGGCGTGTCAGCTCGAACACGGGCGTGTTCGATACCCGTGTGAGGGTCCAGGAGATTCGATTTTGACGGCGAATGCGGCACACGGCCCTGGACACGGGCGTGTGCCAGGCCGTGTTCGGTCCAGATTGGGCATTTCAGCCCCGAATCAAAGCCGTTCGTTTTCTTAGGTTGAGATCCAACGGCTGGGGATGGTTCCTGAGAGGATATACCCGGGTTTGACTTAGAAAAATCCATTACTTCTTACCTTTTCATCTCTCCAAATCCTTGGAGAAAGGGGAAAAGCCATTGGAGGAAGAAGAGCTAGATCCGCCATTGGAGGAGCTTCGGAGCTCCGAATCGCAAGCCGACTCCGGATCCACGGAGGCAACGCAAGTGCGGTGATTTCTATCCGATTACTTTTCGATGGCGCCAAAGAGGAACTCAAGGGTAACGATCCTCATCTTGAGCATGAATCGCTCCTTTTCTTAGCATAGGAAGCCCGCTCTCGTGAGTTTGCGGAGAGTTGGAGGCGTTCCTTCGGGTAGATATGTAAAGTCCCCGTTGTTTAGAGTCCGTATGCGAGAACGGACGTAGGCATTTTGTGTGAAGCCTACCCGGACATGTTAGTCTGGATCGGTGATGTTGCATTGCATAAGGCCGGAGAAGACTCCGTGCTATTGGGTGTTTTTCGGGTTTTCTACGCGGTAGATTGCAGCAGGGAGCCTTGGGGACTAACCCAAAGGTGCACCCGGAAAACTGGGCGGATACGAGATCTTGCCAACTTGGTGGCCTGAGTGCCAACTCGAACATAACTGGGTTATGTGTCTTGCGGTAGAATGGGACTCAGTGGAAGTTTGACCCGCGCAAATGGCTTAAATTGTCGTTGCGAAGTGAGCACGGGTTAGATGGAACCGTACCCGCTTTATGTCGTTCGGTTAGAGAGACCTAAGGTTACGTGGCACTCGCCGTTGGCATAGATGGGAGTCTTCGGCGGTCAATGGCTTAAATTGACGTGACCAATGCCAGGAAGACGAATTGCTCATAGGAATGGCCGTCTAAGTGGCGGCGGTGAGTTCGGAATGTTAATGGCTTTAATTGACGTGACATCGACCGGTTCACCGAGAATGTGCCCTGAGTGCACGGGACGTGTGGCCGTACGAGCCAACGTCTGTGATGAAATGGCTATGGTTTATGCATTGCTCGCTTGTGCTAATGAAATGCAGGGAAGGAGCATCGCCGCCCCGAGTTGGGGGCGGGATCGTTATAATTTGGTCAGCATTGCTAACCGTTGCCTTGTTTGCCACCGTGCGGTGGTTTGTTGCTTGCAGGTGCAGCTGGACCAAGCGGTCAATAGCGGGCTAAAGCCCTTTTTGCGAAGCTGGCCCTCGAAGGCCCAAGTGGAAATGTTTTCTGTTTTATTCATGTATGACCGGCCTGCGTGCCGAGGTTTATAAATCATGTATTATCCAAGTGAAATATTCTGTAAGGCCTTAAGGCCGATTTTGGGTATTTTGTATACATTCCTAATTATGTACTAGTGGACATTCGTGCTCTAATGCTGGGTTCTTGTTTACAACCTATATAAACTGCTTCCGCTAGAATGCTCTGTGTAGGACATTGAGATTGGTTGGATGGTTTCCATACGTAACCACCCGGTCTGTCTGTGGTATATGGCGTCGGGCCCCGGCCGGACCTACTGCTATATACTATGCGACGGATAGGGGGTGTTACAATTTGGTATCAGACTACTGGTTTTGGTCGGGCTTAAACTGAATTCGTGGGCGAATTCTTTTTTAGGGGTGGTGAGCACATTGTGTGCGTCATCGTTATAATGGTAAAAGAACCCATGAATGTCCACTTAGGAATGAAAATACTCGTGTTTGAGGAACCTGTGTGTTCCTATAATAGCTGTTTGCCTTGTTATGTGGTCGCTTAACGGTGTTTTGTACCACTATAGGTGACCAGAAGTGGTGTTGGGCCATCAGAACGCCGAGTTTCTGAGGCTAGTAGCGCACCGGATGTTGCTCCTGCAACACCTCTGTCGGCTGAAAATATACGATTGGTTGCTGAAGCGGTGTTGGCCGTGATAAATGCGCAGCCTGGGAGGCAAGCGCAGCAGCCCGCTCCTGTGATGGAGCAAGTACCTCTTCAAGAGGCGGAGCCGAGGAGGGTGGAGCAAGTGGTTGCGGAACCAATAGTGCCAAGGAGGGCAACTGAGAGGCAGTTGAAGCATGTAATGAGCTTTAACCCTCCGTTATTCTCGGGGTTGGGAACCCCATCTCAGGCTGAAGACTGGCTCTCTAGGGTGAAGAGAGTCATGACGGCGACGGAGACGGAGGAGTGGCAAATGACCACCATCGCTACGTTCCTGCTGGACGGTGAAGCGAGGATGTGGTGGGAAGGATTGGAGCTGCATCATTTGAGAGGTAGACAACTGGTAGACGTTCCGATGGAAGAGTTCTCGGGATTGTTCTTAGCAAGATACCTCCCTTCTACTCAGAGGATTTCGATGGAGAATGAGTTCCTGAAGTTGGTTCAGGGCGAGAGAAGCGTGGATGAATATCTCCACGAGTTTACGCGGTTGAGTCGTTATGCTAGCTCCACCATCATGGATGAGGAGCGCAAGACTAATCGTTTTTATGAAGGCTTGAGGGATGAGCTGAGACTATTACTGTCGGGGCCGATGACGCAGGGTTTCCTAACCTTGGTCAATACTGCCCGGTCCTTGGAGAAGGACATGAAGAATGTACAAGCGAAGAAAGGCTTGGCTGATAAGAAATCTGAGTTCAGAGTGCCGACTACTTCAAAGTCCGGCTATCGGAGGTCTTTCAAGAAGCATAGGACTTCGGGTCCAGCTCCTTCTGGTGCTTCTGGGGCGACTACGAGTCGCACCCCGGGCGCGTGTTTTACATGCGGAAAGACGGGGCACTTTGCCCGTGATTGTTGGAGCGGACGTCCTAAGTCCGAGAGGAGGCCGGGAGCCACTTATGAAGAGAAGGGAAAGGCGGTGGAGTCGACCGCATCCCATTATGCTCCGGCCCAACCAAGGGTCTACAATCTTGGCCAACAGGAGGCCATTAAACAAGCTGATGTGGTGACAGGTACGATTTAATTTATAGCAAGTCAATTTCCTTTATATGCTTGTTATGCACATGTTACCTTACCACTACTTGTTTAGGATTTGTATTGATTTGCGAAAATCCGGCACGAGCACTCTTCGATACGGGACCTTCACACTCCTTCTTGTCCGAAGGATTTATATTACGCATCGGGGTCCCTTCCTCGATGGCGAAGGATAAGTTGGATGTGTTGTTGCCCAACGGGTATTCGATGCGAGCGGATAGGATCTGCGATGTTAAGATTCGTATTGGGGAGCAGGAGTTCGACCTGCGAGCGTCTTTACTTCCGTTAGTGGAGTTCGACGTCATATTTGGCATGGACTGGCTCTCGGAGCAGCAGGCCCATATAGATTGCGGTAGCAAGGAAGTTAAGCTGGGAGCGAGTCGTGAGACGACGTTTACGGGCTTAAAGGGGTCGAGCAAGACGTTGATGTCTGCTCTTCAGGTGGTGAAGGCGGTTCGTGCTGGAGCAGAACTGCTCTTTACACTAGTGGAGGTTGTAAAGCCGAAACCCGCGTTGGATTGTATTTCAGTGGTATCGGAATACCCTGATGTGTTCCCCGCAGATCTTCCTGGAGCCCCGCCTCAACGGGAGATAGATTTTACGATCGAGCTAGTGCCAGGTGCAAAGCCTGTGTCACGATCTCCGTATCGGCTAGCGCCTAAGGAAATGGCGGAGCTGAAAGTTCAACTGCAAGAGTTGTTGGAGCAAGGGTATGTGCGCCCGAGTTCTTCGCCTTGGAGCGCACCGGTCCTCTTTGTTAAGAAGAAGGACGGAAGCTTGAGATTGTGTATTGATTATCGGGAGCTAAATAAGCTGACTGAGAAGAACAAGTACCCGATCCCTAGGATTGATGATCTCTTTGATCAGTTAGTCGGGTCGACGGTGTACTCGAAGTTAGATCTCAAGTCTGGGTACTATCAGCTGCGGATAAGGGAGAGTGATATCCCGAAGACAGCGTTTAGTACGAGATACGGGCATTATGAGTTTACGGTCATGCCGTTTGGGCTGACTAATGCTCCGTCAGTATTCATGGATTTGATGAACAGGACGTTCAGGGAGTACTTGGACCATTTCGTGATCGTCTTCATCGACGATATTTTGGTGTACTCTCAAAGTGAGGAAGATCACTTCAAGCATCTTCATTTGGTGTTGGAGACGCTAAGGAGAAATCAGTTGTATGCCAAGTTCTCGAAGTGCGAGTTTTGGCTATCCTCAGTGGCGTTCCTCGGGCATATAGTGAGTGGAGAGGGTATTGCGGTGGATCCGGCGAAGATTGTTGCGATACGGGAGTGGCCTGAGCTTGCTACGGTAGCAGAAGTCCGGTGCTTTTTGGGGCTTGCCGGTTATTATAGGCGCTTCGTAGAGAACTTCTCGCGGATAGCGCTACCTCTCACTACTTTGACGAGGAAGGAGCATAAGTTCGTTTGGACGCCGGAGTGCGCGCGAGCTTTTGAGGAACTGAAGTGTCGGTTGACCACGGCGCCTGTGCTGAGTTCGCCGGTTGGGACCGAAGGCTATGAGATATATAGCGATGCTTCGGGCAGCGGTTTGGGTTGCGTGCTACTGCAGCACGGAAGCGTGATAGCTTATGGCTCGAGACAGCTAAAAGTGCACGAGAGGAATTATCCGGTCCATGACTTGGAGTTAGCGGCCGTGATTTTTGCCTTGAAGCTGTGGAGACACTATTTGTACGGTGTGAAGATTGATATCTACACCGATCACAAGAGCCTAAAGTACCTGATAGATCAGAAGGATCTGAATATGCGGCAGCGTAGATGGATGGAGTTCCTGGGGGACTATACATTCAAGATCCACTACGTGCCTGGCAAAGGGAATGCGGTTGCGGACGCGTTGAGTCGCCGAGCCCCAGCTCAAGCCAATTGGCTATCGGTGCATGAGGAGCGGTTGGTGTGGTAGTTGGAGGCGCTGGAGATTGTTTGTGTGGACAGACAAGCAAGTGCTGAAGCAGTTCTGAATTGGACTGAAGTCCAATATGACCTGGCGGATCGTATTCGGCAGGCTTTGGATATGGATGCTCATATGAAGCAGTTCATGATAGAGGCTCTGGATGGGTCAAATTCCCAATTCGTCGTGGAGGACGGATTGCTTTGGAAAGACGGTCTTCTGTGCGTCCCTTGTGTGGGCAATTTACGGGTGGAGTTGTTGTACGAGGCACACCATACCAAGTACTCGATTCACCCGGGGAGCACGAAGATGTACCGCGACGTCAAGAAGCTATTTTGGTGGCCGGGTTTGAAAAAAGATGTGGCGCTATACGTAGCGAAGTGCCAAACCTGCGCCTTGGTAAAGGCGGAGTGCCAAAACCCGGGAGGATTTCTTAAGTCCTTGCCTATTCCGGAGTGGAAATTTGACGACATCTCTATGGACTTTGTGCACGGTTTGCCAAGGTCGCAAAAGGGGAACGACGCCATTTGGGTGGTCGTGGATCGATTAACGAAGGTGTCGCATTTTATTCCGCATAGGAAGGATGATCCGGTGGAGAAGCTGGCAAAGCTATATGTGGATAACATAATACGGCTTCATGGTGTGCCCCGCAGCATCGTGAGTGACCGAGATGGGCGGTTCACGTCCAATGATTGGAGGCTGGTGCAGCAAATGTTGGGAACAAAGCTGAAGTTTAGCACAGCCTTCCATCCGCAAACGGATGGGCAGACCGAGAGGGTCAATAGAACCATGGAAGACATGCTTCGCATGTGTGTCTTGGATTTCGGAAAGCAATGGGAGGACCACCTTTATTTGGTGGAGTTCGCATACAACAACAGCTACCAAGCAAGTATTCAGATGGCGCCCTTCGAGGCCCTTTATGGTAGAAGATGTCGCACGCCGTTGTCTTGGATAGAAACGGGTGAGTCAAAGTTGTATAAGCGATCGGAAGTAGAGGGTGCTACTTCTTTGGTGAGAACCATTCGGGAGAGGTTGCTTATTGCTCAGGACCGGCAAGCAAAGTACTATAATGCCAAGCACAGGAACGTGGAGTTCGCTGTGGGCGATTATGTATACTTAAAGATCAAGCCGTTCAAGGGTGTCTCGCGGGTGCGACGATTGAAAAAGCTAAGCCCGAGGTACATTGGACCGTTTGAGGTTCTGGAGCGAGTTGGAGAAGCGGCCTATAGATTGAAGCTTTCAGTGGAGCTAAGTGGTTTACACGATGTATTCCATATTTCGGTGCTTCGGAAGGCGGTGCAAGAGCCTACGCAAGTGATCGCGGTCGATCAAGTGCCGGTGGAAAGTGGGCTAACGACAAAGGTCAAGCTCGTGCGGATTGAGGACTCGGAGGTCAAGCGGCTACGCAATAAAGAGATCAGGATGGTCAAAGTCCGGTGGGACAATTGCGGTCGTGAGGAGCTCTCTTGGGAGCGAGAGCAGACGATGCTTGACGAATATCCGGAGTTGTTCCGCTCAGGTACAAATTTTGTTTTGTACATGTTTTTCCCTTTATGTAATTTCGTGGGCGAAATTCTTTTAAGAGGGGTAGAGTTGTAACGCCCCGAAACTCAAAGGAGCAAAGGGGGACGTTTTGGGCCAGTTTGGGTTCTGGCAGAAGGCACACGGCCTGGGACACGGGCGTGTCCCAGGGCGTGTCAAGCGTATGTCGACACTTAGCCGCGAAGTCGTCGAGTTATACTCGACGATTCGTCGAGAATGGGCACACGGCCTGCGACACGGGCGTGTCGCAGGGCGTGTCGACCCGTGTCGACACTTAACCGTGAAATCGTCGAGTTATTCTCGACGATTCGTCGAGAATGGGCACACGGCACGCGACACGGGCGTGTCGCCGGGCGTGTCGACCCGTGTCGACGATCGTCCCGGGAAAGTCGTCGAGATTCACTCGACGATCGTCGAGACAAGGCACACGGCCTAGGACACGGGCGTGTCCAAGGCCGTGTCATCCAGTCGTCGTTCTCCCCTCGACGAAATGTCCCGTGTACACGACCTGGGGTCCAGGCGTGTCAATGTGACACGGGCAAGGACACGGGCGTGTCCTAGGACCCGTGCAGTGCTCGGGTTGAAAACGGGGGAAAAATCATGAGGTACACGGCCGGCTACACGGCCGTGTCAGCTGGAACACGGGCGTGTTAGCTCGAATACGGGCGTGTTCGATACCCGTGTGAGGGTCCAGGAGATTCGATTTTGACGGCGAATGCGGCACACGGCCCTGGACACGGGCGTGTGCCAGGCCGTGTTCGGTCCAGATTGGGCATTTCAGCCCCGAATCAAAGCCGTTCGTTTTCTTAGGTTGAGATCCAACGGCTGGGGATGGTTCCTGAGAGGATATACCCGGGTTTGACTTAGAAAAATCCATTCCTTCTTACCTTTTCATCTCTCCAAATCCTTGGAGAAAGGGGAAAAGCCATTGGAGGAAGAAGAGCTAGATCCGCCATTGGAGGAGCTTCGGAGCTCCGAATCGCAAGCCGACTCCGGATCCACGGAGGCAACGCAAGTGCGGTGATTTCTATCCGATTACTTTTCGATGGCGCCAAAGAGGAACTCAAGGCTAACGATCCTCATCTTGAGCATGAATCGCTCCTTTTCTTAGCATAGGAAGCCCGCTCTCGCGAGTTTGCGGAGAGTTGGAGGCGTTCCTTCGGGTAGATATGTAAAGTCCCCGTTGTTTAGAGTCCGTATGCGAGAACGGACGTAGGCATTTTGTGTGAAGCCTACCCGGACATGTTAGTCTGGATCGGTGATGTTGCATTGCATAAGGCCGGAGAAGACTCCGTGCTATTGGGTGTTTTTCGGGTTTTCTACGCGGTAGATTGCAGCAGGGAGCCTTGGGGACTAACCCAAAGGTGCACCCGGAAAACTGGGCGGATACGAGATCTTGCCAACTTGGTGGCCTGAGTGCCAACTCGAACATAACTGGGTTATGTGTCTTGCGGTAGAATGGGACTCGGTGGAAGTTTGACCCGCGCAAATGGCTTAAATTGTCGTTGCGAAGTGAGCACGGGTTAGATGGAACCCTACCCGCTTTATGTCGTTCGGTTAGAGAGACCTAAGGTTACGTGGCACTCGCCGTTGGCATAGATGGGAGTCTTCGGCGGTCAATGGCTTAAATTGACGTGACCAATGCCAGGAAGACGAATTGCTCATAGGAATGGCCGTCTAAGTGGCCGTGGTGAGTTCGGAATGTTAATGGCTTTAATTGACGTGACATCGACCGGTTCACCGAGAATGTGCCCTGAGTGCACGGGACGTGTGGCCGTACGAGCCAACGTCTGTGATGAAATGGCTATGGTTTATGCATTGCTCGCTTGTGCTAATGAAATGCAGGGAAGGAGCATCGCCACCCCGAGTTGGGGGCGGTATCGTTATAATTTGGTCAGCATTGCTGACCGTTGCCTTGTTTGCCACCGTGCGGTGGTTTGTTGCTTGCAGGTGCAGCTGGACCAAGCGGTCAATAGCGGGCTAAAGCCCTTTTTGCGAAGCTGGCCCTCGAAGCCCAAGTGGAAATGTTTTCTGTTTTATTCATGTATGACCGGCCTGCGGACAGGGAGGCGGGCCGCAGGAGACCGAGCGGCAAGAGCGGACAGCGGACAGAAGAGCAGTCCGCAGCAGAGGAGAAGGGAGGGCGGGCTGGGCGGTTAGAAAAACGGAAACCACCGGTACAGGACCGTTGACTCTGATACCATGTAGAGAAATGGTCTCAAACCTTATGAACATTTTTTCATATATTAAAAACAAGTATGAGAACATATATATAGGAGAGGAGAGAGGAGAAGAGTCCTATACAAGAGATGTGAGACTAAAGCAAGAGAGAATAAAATGAGCCAAATTAATGGGCCTTTACAATATATCCTATTTCTCTAACAAAAACAAATATATTTATCATTTCATCTTGACATTCATAGGAAAATAGTTGTTGCTTTTGAGGTTCATTCAATAGTAAGAGTACTTTGCAAAAATAAATAGGTTAGTTTTAAATAACACAAAATAATGTATTCAAAACATTGATGTAACGATATCATCTTGACCTGCTTGTAATAAAAAAATGATAATTAGTTTCAATATTTTGAGTAGGAATAAATAATTAAACATGTTCGGCATGATGACAATTATATGTGGATTCTTTGGTAATAGAGATGCAAGGCTAGAACATCTACCCGCTGGCACCGCCGGCCTACCAGGGTTCAGACCCGGGCCCACCACTGGTAGTCAGCCTTTCACATTCAAGCCTGCAGGCCATGCACCCCAACCCCTCTCCATAAACAGGCGGGTTGTTGAGGCCGGGGATCGAACCCGAGACCTCCTTGATAACATTCCTAATTATGTACTAGTGGACATTCGTGCTCTAATGCTGGGTTCTTGTTTACAACCTATATAAACTGCTTCCGCTAGAATGCTCTGTGTAGGACGTTGAGATTGGTTGGATGGTTTCCATACGTAACCACCCGGTCTGTCTGTGGTATATGGCGTCGGGCCCCGGCCGGACCTACTGCTATATACTATGCGACGGATAGGGGGTGTTACAGCAACAATCCAGTGGGGATCTTGTTCTTCATCTTTAATGGATCGGGGGTCAATTTGAGATATGAACCAGGCATGCATCATGTCTTGGTTGAGTTGATGCCTTGTCTGCACACCAACTGAAATGTCTCCAATCAATTGAGATATAGGGTGATCCCTAATTGTGACAAATTCAGTGGGTGGAGTTGGTTGAGCAACACCTTGGGGGATAGATTCCTCTTGTGGAATTTCATTAGCTGTTGGATAGGTTTCAGCCACCTCTAAACTTTCTTCTTCACTTTCTTCTTCAACTTGTGGGGAGGGATGTATTGGAACCTTTTCGGTGAGGCTTAGATCATCCAATCTCTCACACAAGTGAGGTACCAACTATGTGCGGTTGGTAGAAATTTCTTTCTCCTTATAAGACATGTTAGCTTCATCAAAAGTTACATGAACAGATTCCTGAATTTTTAAAGTAGATTTATTAAACACCCTGTAAGCTTCGTTGACTTAGGAATATCCTAGAAAAATTCCCTCTACAGCCATAGCTTCAAACTTTCAAATATATCTCTTGTTATTGTTATGAATATAGCATATGCAATCAGATATTTTAAAATAGGTGATTTTAGGTTTCTTCTCTTTAAGCAATTCATAGGGAGTATTATTCTTAAGATTATGTATTAAGCTTCTGTTCTGTACATAGTTTGTTGTGCTTACAGCCTCTGCCCAAAAGGATAGGGGCATGTAAGCATCTGCAAGTAATGTTCCTGCAGCTTCAATTAGGGTTCAATTTTTCTTTTCAGCTACCCCATCTTGTTGAGCAGTTCTAAGAGCTGAGAAGCAATGCCTGATACTTTCCTTCTCACTGAACTCTTGCATAAGAAGAGACTCAAACTCAGTACCATGATCACTTCTGATCAATGCAACTTGAGTAGAGTACTCAGTCTGTATGGTCTTGAGAAAATCTGTAAGAACCTTGAATGTATCTAACTTAAATCTCAGAAAGAATACCAAAGTGAATCTTGAGAAGTCATCTACAATAACTAGATTATAAGATTTCCCTCGTAGGCTTTGTACAGCAATAGGGCCAAAAAGATCCATGTGTTGCATGTACAAGATTTTAGGTGAATCACTCTTATTAACCAGTTTAAAGCTAGATTTAGTTTGTTTGCCTAATTGACAAGCCCTGCAGAGGCCTTCCTTCTTGTAAGGACCAGAAGGCAATCCTCTAACAAGGTTGTCTTTAGATAACCTAGCAATGTTTTTCAGATTAACATGACCTATTCTTTTATGTCATAAATCATTCTGATTGCTAACAAGATTAAAAAAACAAATATCTGATGTTGCAGATTGAAAATTAGCTACATATATGTTGTCATGTCTATTTCTAATTAAAACAGTTTGGTTTTCTTTAGTAGAAATAATACAAGAGCTTGAGTTAAAAGATACCTGATAACCTTCATCACATAGTTGACTTATGGAGGTGAGGTTATGTTTCAGTCCACTTACATATGCAACCTTTTTGAAAGTAACTGCTCCAATCTTAACTTCTCTAAAGCCTTCAGTCTGGCCAAAATTTAAGTCACCAAAGATCATCATTGGTCCCAGCTTGGACTTGTAATAATTTAGTTTGTCCTTGTTTCTAGTCATATGTTTAGAACAGTCACTATACAAATACTACTTTTGCTCTATGGTAGGATAGACTTTCACCTGCAATAAAACAGATTAGTCATTCCTGACCCAGGATACCTTGGGTCCTTCTTTCATCACATAATTGAAACTAGAAATGTAAGATTATTCAGGTTGGAGTTTATAACCTAAGGGGTGATTTCTTCTAGGTGGTATAAGTTTTAGAAGAATTAGAATTTTTGTTATATTGAACTGCGTTCGACGAATTCAAGTGAGTTCGTCGACCTGAGTTCGACGAATGGGGGTGAGTTCGTCGAACTCCACTCAACGAATTATTATTGTAGAAATCTTCGTTCGGAGTTCGTCGAATGGGGTTCGACGAACTGTACACATTTCGTCGATCGGATTTTGACAAAATCTATTGAACATTGTTTTTATTTTGGTTTTTCTTCTTTTGTTTCTTTTTCTTATTCTTATGTTTTAATTCAGTCTGTTTATCATTATTTTCTTTCTTCTCTTTTCCATTTTCAAAAACAAATTTAATAGGGGTATTTAATATATTTTTCTTAATTAGTGGGGGTTGGCTTGATGAAGCACCTAAGCACAGCTAGCCATTAAGTCTGGCATTGACTGTGCTTGTGATGTCCATCAACTTGATGCTTCTCCCATTTAGGGATTCTTCAAGTTTCCTAGCATCAGCTAACTCAGATTTTAATGAAATTATCTACTTTTGAGCTAATGTTAATTCATCTTTTAATTTAATGTTTCCTGAAATAAGGTTTTCTTGTTCAGATAATTTTTCTGTAAGTGTCTTAATTTCTTTTTCAGAATTTATTAAGTCTATACACATGGATTTAAATTCAATACTAAAATTATCAGAACTATAATCAAATGAAGATATCACCTAATCAGCTTCAGATTCAGATTTTTCATTATCAGATTGTTCTTCAGCATCTGATGGGCTGCAAGAGGCATTGATAGCCATGAGTCAGACTTCCCTTTCCTTTACCTCTTCTTCCTCTTCACTAGAGCTACAGGATGTGGATTCATCTTTTGTATCACTCCAGGTTTCAGCAACAAAGCCCTTCTCCATCTTTTTGTACTTGCTGGAGGAAGGCCTACTGTATTTCTATCTTCTGGAGTCTTTCTCTCTTCACCTTTCTTTCTTTTGATTTTCAGGACACTCTGAGATGAAGTGTCCTGGTTTCCTGTACCAAAAACACACTATTTCATTAGTGGGTGTTTTATCATACCTGGGTTTGTCATCCTGCCTGGATGACTTTCTCTAGAAGTCCTTCCTAGCCATCTTATAGAATCTCTTGGCTAAGAGACTTAGGAGTTCTTCATTTATTGTTGAAGCTTCTGGTTCTTCTATAGCTTTAAAAGCTATATTCTGCTCCTTCCTTATTGATGATGGAGTCTTCTGTTCTGTAGCTTCCTTAGACTTGATCAACTGCTCATAGGATTTGAGCTTTCCCAGGAGAGATTCTGTGGAAATCTCATTAAGACTTCTAGCCTCCTTGATTGGCCAGATCCTGGAATCCCATGAGCTTGGGAAGCAGATGAGGATTTTATCATTCACCTTAGTGAGAGAGATGTCTTTCTCCAAGGTCTTCAACTCACTGATAATGGAACTTTATCTGTTGTACATGTCACTTACAGATTCTAATTCATCCTTCTTGAACTTCTCATAATGGGAGATGAGAGTTGATCTTCTATCTTTTCTCTCATCTACGGAACCAGAAACCATCTGGTTGAGTGAGTCCTGGATTTCCTGTGTAGATGTGCACTCAGCCACCTTCTGGAATATGTCATCTAACATAGTCTGGGCTAAGATAATCATGGCCTTTGCATCTGTAATTTTTGCCTTTTTCTGTGCATCTGTCCACTCAGGTGGTGGAACAACATTAGTTCTTGATGTTGATGTAGATGCAGATATTATAGGTAGAGGAGGACCTGTCAAAATAGAATTGTAGATATCCTCATCAATTGAATCCATATACATCCTTATTCTTGCCTTCCAGATAGCAAATTTATTCAAATTGCAGACTAGAGGTCTGGTGCTTGCATAATCCTTGTTGTGTGTCATGTCGTGCACTAAAAAAAACCTAAGAGAAATAGAGATCAGATCTAACATAGGATCTTTTAGTTCAAGGGTTAGCTTGTACAACCAAAGGAAACTGCTCTGATACCAATTGAAAGATGGGGGTTAGACCTGATTTACTCTAGAGGAGGGGGTGGGAGGTGAATCGAGTAATTAAAAATCTTTTTGTATTTATCAAATTATCAGAGTAATAAAAATATGATACCAATATTAACAGAGAAGAGATAGTCTAAGCTAAACTACAACAACACAGCTAGCCTAATCTATCACAGGCACAACAAGAACAACAAGAAAAAGGGAAACCAGACAATACAAGAAATTTTATAGTGGTTCCCCAACCTGGGTACATCCACTCTTATTCCACCCTTGTAGGAATCCACTAGCAGGTTTTGATCAGGTGACTACCACCAATGAGCTTTTGATCAGGTGCTCAAAAACCAAATAAACTTTTGAAGGGAGTTAATAAAACCTTTATATAGAGCGGGGAGAGATATGGATGATGTCTTCTCTTTCTCTATGCAATAGAGAAGACTAGGGGATTTGTTGTTGTCAAGAACTCCTTTCAATATCACTTGGAGCCTTGTACGGGGTGTAGGTCTTCAGTCTTCATCCTTGACTTGAAATGATGATCCAAGAACTTCTGACTGATATGAATATGTTATCCTTGAAAGCTCTTGGAGTGGAAGTTGAAGAAGACTCTTAATTTGTATTTGTTGTTCTTCTTCCTCTTCAGTACGGTCAAGGAGAAAACACACTGTTTTCTGTACAGAGAAGTAGATGATCTTGAGTATGTCTCTATAAATCTTCTTTGTGTACTGAGTGTTGTGTATTCTCTGTATATTCTCTATATATTTCTTGTCGAATGAAAAGAAAATCCATTTTATATACCTCTGTCGAATTCTCATTCGAATTTTGAATTGTCTGCATTAATTGCTGACGGACTGGAGAATACAAATCGGATGGAGAGAATATTTTCATAAATGAATTTCCCCAACTATCCCAATTAATTAAGCAAGAAATTATCCTGATGAAGAACATAATCAATGATGCTAGTAACGTCTTTATGCATTAATTACTCAGGAAAATATTGCTAAATATTTTAAGGAATATGGATAGAAAAGATGGAAAATTTTAAGTCAGGATCTGCAGAAAAATTGTCAACCAGAGAACAGATTTCGTCGACATGAGAAAAAAGTTCGTCATCCAGAGAAATCATATTCGTCGACCTGAGAATCAAGTTTGTCGACCTGAAAACCAAGTTCGTCGAACTGAGTTCAGCGAAAGTACTTTGAAATAAATTGTTGGAGGCGGAACTACAAGAATTCGTTGACCTGAGCTCGAATATCGTCGAGCTGAACTCAGAGAATTTACTCTGAGTTCGTCGAGCGGAGGACGACTATCGTCGAGCTGAGTTCGACGAACGTCGAACTCACTTTCTGAACTTGATTTTCTTCTAATTCTTGAGTCTTCTGCTGTTTTTTGTTGACTTGTCCAGGTAGGGTTGAATCTAAGGACTTAGCCTAAACTCTAGGACACAGACATGACACTGGCTATACTTTGTGGGTCAATAATCCTAGTTAGTGAACCTAGCCCAAATAAAACTAGGGAACCAATAGTGTCGAGACAAAAAAATGCTTTGTCGACAATGAGGACAACTGTGTCGACACACTATGTCGAGACAAAAGACAACTTTCTCGACACTCAAGACTAGTATCGACACACTTTATACACATTATATCAAGACTAAAGACAATTGTGTCGACACTCATGACTAGTGTCGACACACCATATTCAAGCTGTGTTGAGACTAAAGACAACTGTGTCGACACTCAGGACTAGTGTCGACACACAATAATCAAGATATAACGAGACTGAAGACAACTTGTCGACACACAGGACTTGTGTCGGCACATTCCACAGAAGTTGTGTCGAGACATGTTGAAGAGCTTTGTCGACACATTTAAAAGTGTGTCGACACCACTACAGGAGCTGTGTCGACACCCAGGACTTGTGTCAACACATTCAATAGCCAAGTCTCAAAACTTCAGCAGAATTATTTCCTAAGTACAGATATCAAGACGGAGGTACTGACTGCTGTCAGAACTGTCAGTTATTAACTGAATCAGCCGGTTACTCTTGTCAGAGACTATTTAAAGGGTTGCAGTCTTCAAAAAAGGTGGCAGAGAAAAATATAAACAATATAGAGGAGAAGCAGCAGAATTTTATGAAAAAAAAAGTTTGGAGCTTCTGCTATAATTCTGAAGGTGGAGAGAAGTCTGATCAAGAATCATCTTCAACATCTCTCCAGCCTAAATCAACCCTAATTTCTACTTCAAGAAGCTTTGAAAAGCTAAGAAGGGTTTGATCAGATCTATCTTGTCATAATCAAAGTATACACAATCATCAAGATTAGATCAAGAAGCAGTTACTCAAATCTCGTACTGGGTGATATTTTTTTATTCTATTTTCTGTTATATTTAATTTGTAAGATCAATCTGTTGATCTGAGTGGAGGAGATTTATTCCCTTGTTGTTTTAAGCTTGTGTTATAAAGGCTGAGGTAGGGCTGGAATTGCCTGAGGTAAGAGAAGTTATTAATTCAATGAGGTGTAGGGAAGGTGTTGCCTGAGAAGTATGAGTGAGGATTCATTCTGAGGTAGAGTTCTTGGAAAGAACTTGAGGTGTAGGATCTTTGTGATCTGAGTAGTAAGACTTTTGAATACTGAGTTGTAAGACTCGGGTGGGCTCTGAGGTGTAAGATCTATAGATCTGAGTAAAGGAAAGAGTTGGAGTTTGGTCGAATCTAGTTCATTGATATATGGGCGAAGGGGGAAAGTGGATGTACCCATAAATTGGGGGAACCACTATAAATCAGTGTGCATTGTGCTGTATGTGTTGTTTTGTTATGCTGTGATAATTTAGTTAATTGTTGTTTTGTTTCTGTTGATTATATGATCTGAGTTAATCATTTTAATTAAAGTAATACTCTGATTAAAGAAAAGGGGGACTATATTTAAATTGTACCTATTCACCCCCCTCTAGGTCATTTTCAATCCTAAAGTAAACATTTACGCACTCTAGCTTGAGTTGGGAAATCCATATTTTATGGATTATACTTGTCCAATAAAGGCAGGTGTAGAGCAATCCTTGTGCCTTTAATCACTTTGAAGGCTTGCTCATCAATGAGTTTCGCCATCTTAACTTTGCACTCATCCCCCTTTCTGACTTATTCAATAAGCTTGTTCAATAGCATTAGGTTATTGGCTTCAATATTGTTGGGCAGTGTTTAGAAAGAGCTTTCATTGTCAGCCAGCAATTCATCTTTGTGCAGAATTGCTTCATCCATAGTTTTGATGGCAGTAGTACTATTGTGGGTGTTAACATGATAAGTTGCACCCCTGATAACATAATTTATTTTAATCACAAAGTTCTTTATATATACCATATAAGTTATATAAAATTTGAGGCTTTTGTCTATGGATCTGAGAATAGAGGATTGGGCTTTGACAGATTGAGCAGCTTTGTCAAACTTGTTGGTCAATTGGTTGTTCAGGTGAATAGTTTCATCCTTAGTAGATATGATCTCTATCGTCAACTCATATTTAATTTAGAAATATACTGGTCTATATAAGCCTTCATTGATGTGGTTTGTGTATCCAATAGAGCTTTAATAGTACTGGGGAGGGTGTCATCTAAATTTGTTGATCTCTCAGCAAATATGATGGATGGCAAAACCTCATCAAGAGTAGGGACTTGTGAATGCTCCCCCTCAACTTTAGCATTGTCTTTTGGAAGAACATCATGTAACAACCCCATCCGTTCATATGATATATTCTAGAAGGTCCGGCCGGGGCCCCACAGGATATATCACAAAACAGTCGGTGAAGGTACAGGATGATATCAGAGTCGCGCATCGCACCTAACACAAAGCATTCTAGCGGAAGCCTAGACTACAACTTGAACTCCTCATGAATGTCCAAACATAAAACTCCACATTTTATATCATATAGGAATGTCTTACAACATATACAAAGAGTTGGCCTTATGGCCTTACATGGCTTTCATACAGTGGCCTAAACAATTGGCGCGCAGGCCGGCCACAAGAAAAGAAAACACACAAAAGAACACAGCTAGCCTTCGAGGGCTAGCAGCAGCAGCAGCAACACCCGCAGGAACATCAGCCTCTATGCGCTCCGCTCGGCTCTCCAGCACCTGGAAAGGGACAATCCACCCACCGGTGGCAAACAAAAGCAACGGTCAGCGTTCAGCTGACCAAATTATAACGACCCTACCCCTTCTCTCGGGGCAGCAGTAATCTTCCCTGCAGGCATATTAGATCACAAGTATGGCAAGTTATATCAGCAAAAGGTGCTTTCACGCACACAAGCCATCACAACCGTTCGCCGCCCGGCCCAACGGTCTGTGCACTCAGGGCACATTCTTGGTGTTCTGGCAACCTCTTGCCCACCACCGTATCAAGGGTTATCACCCAACGGTAAATCTCTTGAGCATTTCCTCCATGGCGTGCAGCCGGAGTTAGTCTTCGGACACCGGGATGGCCCGTAGCCCCCCGTTGTGTCATGGCGCGCAGGCCGAAGACTCTTGCTATGCGCTCCAACAGACCGCACTTTTTGGTCTCACGTCAGACGAACATAGCGCAGGTCGGATCCTCCACCCCTCGTTGCTCAAATCGCCTTGCCTTCTCCGAGTACAGCGTACTCATGGCTATATCAAAGGCGCGGGTCGGTCTCACCAATCCTGTTCTTGGCATTCAAGCCTGGGTATTTCTCTATACCCATTTCCTCACAGCAACAGCGGGTCTTTCCTGGGCACACCAGTACTTCCTGTGACGCTCTCCACAGGTGGACACCGCACAAGCACAAATGTCAGGGGTCTTTCCTGGGCACACCAGTACTTCCTGTGACTCGCTTCACAGGTGGACACCCTATGACATTAAGCATCACAAAAGGGCCTTTCCTGGTCCCACCAGCACTTCCTGTGCCTCATTCACATGTTGGACCCAAAAACATCCCATGGCTATTTTCCTGGGCTACCACCCCAGTACTTCCTGCTACTCCTTTTCGCAGGCATAACCCGTAGACTCCTTACACTACACGTTTATCACGGAGTCTTCTCCGATTCGTATGCAACATCACCAATCCAGACTAACCTGTCCAGATGGGCTTCACACAGGATGCCTATTCCGTACTCCATTTCCGGATCTATATGCTAACAAAGGGGATTTCAAGCATCCACCCAAAGATTTCCAAAACCAGCCACCTCTTGGTGGGGGAAATCACAAAATATGCCAAAAAGGAAGCCTTCACATGGCTAGGAAGAAAAGTCGTTACCCTTGACGATCGCTTCGGTGCCATGGACTCCAAGCTAGCTTGCAAGACTCGCAAGAGCGTTTCCTCCGCAACGCTGGCTTCGGATCTCTCGTCGGTAAACCGCAGCACCACCAACAGCATCCCCCTTTCCTTCTTCCTCCTCCTTTCTCTCTCTCTTTCTCTCTTCACTTGAAGAAAGTTTAAGGCCAAAGAAAATGAGAAATCTTTCTCTGATTTCGGCCCTTAAGGAAAAAGAAGAAGAAGCTTCAGCCCTTGGATCTAGACTGAAGGAATGGACGGCCACGATTCTGCCAAAAACACATATTTTGACCCGACACGGCCTCGAACACGACCGTGTGCCAGGCCGTGTGCCTCAAGCGGTGCTCAACCGACTTATCAAAACCAGTGACAAGCCCATGGGACACGCCCGTGTCATGGGCCGTGTCACCAACACGCCTTCAGACACACCCGTGTCTGTGGCCATGTACCTGGATGAAAAAAAAATCCCAAATCATCCCGAGACTTCACACGGCCTGTGACACGCCCGTGTCCCAGGACGTGTGCCCTGACACGGCACAAAGACACGCCCTGTCGAAACCTTCGGCGGGCTGAGTTCGTCGCCTGATTTGACACGCCCTGTGACACGCCCGTGTCACAGGCCGTGTTCAACACTCGACACTCACTTCTCAACACTCGACGATCGTCGAGAAAAATCGTCGAGCATGAGACACGGCCTTGGACACGCCCGTGTCCTGGGCCGTGTGCCTCCCTCTCGACGCATCGTCGAGAGAAAAATCGTCGAGACAAAGCCCAATCGTCGACACAACCTCGACACGCCCTGCGACACGCCCGTGTCACAGGCCGTGTCAACTGACACGCCCTAGGACACGCCCGTGTCCCAGGCCGTGTCACCCAAAAATTCCTTTTTCAGAACTTTGGGCTGTTACAATCCTCCCCGCCTACAAGAAATTTCGTCCTCGAAATTTAGAGACAGGAAAGCAACAGAAACCAGCAAGAAAAATGTTACAACATAAAAAAATTTGATGTTACAACATTCTCGCTATAGATTACAAAAACAGCTCAGGGAACTCTGCTCGCATGGTCTGCTCGCGTTCCCATGTCAGTTCTTCACGGCCGCAGTTGTCCCACCGGACTTTTACCATACCGACCGTCTTGTTCCGCAATTGTTTCTCGGCTCGATCTTCGATCTGAATGGGTCTAACTCTCATTGTTAGCCCATACTCCACCGGCACACGATCATCCGCGATCACTTGAGCTGGATCTTTCACGGCCTTCCGAAGCACCGAGATGTGAAAGACATCATGTAACCCACCCAAGTCCGCCGACAGAGCTAGTCGATAAGCCGCTTCGCCAACTCGCTCAACCACTTCAAACGGACCCAAATATCTTGGACTCAACTTTTTCAATCGTCGAATCCTGGAGACACCTTTGAATGGCTTGATCTTCAAGTAGACCCAATCGCCAACCACAAATTCTACGTTCCGGTGCTTGGCGTTGTAATACTTCGCTTGTCGATCTTGAGCAATAAGCAATCTCTCTCGAATAGTTCGAATGGTTGAGTTTGCTTCATCCATCTCATTTGGTTTAACAACCCGGGCTTCACCCGCTTCTACCCAAGCTAAGGGAGTACGACACTTCCTTCCATATAGGGCTTCATATGGTGCCATCCCAATGCTTGCTTGGTAGCTGTTATTATATGCAAACTCGACCATATAGAGATGATCTTCCCATCTCTTTCCGAAATCAAGGGCGCACATTCGGAGCATGTCCTCCATTGTTCTGTTGGTACGTTCAGTTTGGCCATCCGTTTGGGGGTGAAAGGTCGTACTGAAAGTCAATTTCGTGCCCAACAGTCGGTGAACTAGCCTCCAATCATTTGACGTGAATCGCCCATCTCGATCACTTACGATGCTCCGAGGATGTAACAACCCCATCCGTTCATATGATATATTCTAGAAGGTCCGGCCGGGGCCCCACAGGATATACCACAAAACAGTCGGTGAAGGTACAGGATGATACCAGAGTAGCGCAACGCACCTATCACAAGCATTCTAGCGGAAGCCTAAACTACTTGAACTCCTCATGAATGTCCAAATATAAAACTCCATATTTTATATACATATAGGATGTCTTACAACAACAAAGTATTGGCCTTATGGCCTTACAGGGCTTTCATACAGTGGCCTAAACAAATTGGCGCGCAGGCTGGCCACAAAAAGAAAACACTCAAAAGAACATTAGCCTTCGAGGGCTAGCAGCAGCAGCAGCCCAGCAGGAGCATCAACCTCTATGCGATCCGCTCGGCTCTCCAGCACCTGTTGAGAGGACAATCCACCCAACGGTGGCAAACAAAAGCAACGGTCAGCGTTCAGCTGACCAAATTATAACGACCCTACCCCTCCTCTCGGGGCAGCGGTATTTTCCCTGCAGGCATATCATATCACAAGTATGGCAATCATCAAGGTGCTTTCACGCACACAAGCCATCACAACCGTTCGCCGCCCGGCCCAACGGTCCGTGCACTCAGGGCACTTTCTTGGTGTTTCTGGCAACCTCTTGCCCACCACCGTATCAGGGTTAACACCCAACGGTAACACTCTTGAGCATTTACTCCATGGCGTGCAGCCGGAGTTAGTCCTCGGACACCGGGATGGCCCGTAGCCCCCCTTTGTGTCATGGCGCGCAGGCCGAAGACCTCTTGCTATGCGCTCCAACAGACCGCACTTTTGGTCTCACGTCAGACGGACATAGCGCAGGTCGGATCCTCCTCCACCCCCCCGTTGCTCAAATCGCCTGCCCTTTCCGCGTGCAGCGTACTCATGGCTATATCAAAGGCACGGGTCGGTCTCACCAACCATCATGTTCCTGGCATTCAAGCCTGGGTACTTCTCGATACCCAATTCTCACAACAACAGCGGGTCTTTCCTGGGCACACCAGTACTTCCTGTGACTCTCTCTCCACAGGTGGACACCGCATAAGCACAAATGTCAGGGGTCTTTCCTGGGCACACCAGTACTTCCTGTGACTCGCTCCACAGGTGGACACCCATGACATCAAGCATCACAAAAAAGGGCCTTTCCTGGTCCCACCAGGACTACCTGTGCATCATTCACAGGTTGGACCCAAACCATCACAAGGCTATTTTCCTGGGCTACCACCCCAGTACTTCATGCTACTCCTTTTCGCAGGCCTAACCCGTAGACTCCGTACACTACACGTTTTTCACGGAGTTTTCTCCGTTCGTATGCAACATCACCAATCTAGACCAAACCTATCCAGATGGGCTTCACACAGCATGCCTATTCGTACTCCAGTTCCGGATCTATATGCTAACAAGGGGGATTTCACACATCCACCCAAAGAGTCCCAAAAACCAGCACCTCTTGGTGGGGGAACTCACAAAGATATGCTAAAAGGAAGCCTTCACATGGCTTAGGAAGAAAGGTCGTTACCCTTGACGATCGCTTCGGTGCCATGGCTTGAAAGCTAGCGTGCAAGACTCACAAGATCGTCTCCTCCGCAACGCTGGCTTCGGATCTCTCGTCGGTAAACCACAGCACCACCAGCAGCAGCCCCCTTTCCTTCTTCCTCCTCCTTTCCTTCTCTCTTTCTCTCTCTTGAAGAAGGTTAAGGCCAAAGTAAATGAGAAATCAATCTCTGACTTCGGCCCTTAAGGAAAAAGAAGAAGAGCTTTTCAGCCCTTGGATCCAGACTGAAGGAATGGACGGCCACGATTCTGCCAAAAACACCAACTTTGACCAGACACGGCCTCGAACACGGCCGTGTGCCTGGCCGTGTGCCTCAAGCGGTGGTCAACCGACTTATCCAAACCAGTGACACGCCACGGGACACGCCCGTGTCACTGGCCGTGTCACCAACACGCCTTCAGACACGCCCATGTCTGTGGCCGTGTACCTGGGTGAAAAAATCCCAAATCATCCCGAGACTTCACACGGCCTGTGACACGCCCGTGTCCCAGGCCGTGGCCCAGACACGGCACAACGACACGCCCTGTCGAAAATCTTTCGGCGGGCTGAGCTCGTCGCCTGATTTGACACGCCCTGTGACACGCCCGTGTCACAGGCCGTGTTCAAACTCTCGACACTCGACACTTAGGTCTCGACACTCGACGATCGTCGAGACAAAATCGTCGAGCATGCGACACGGCCTTGGACACGCCCGTGTCCTGGCCGTGTGCCTCCTCTCGACGAATCGTCGAGAACAAAAATCGTCGAGACAAAGCCCAATCGTCGACACAACTTCAACACTTCGACACGCCCTGCGACACGCCCGTGTCGCAGGCCGTGTCACCTGACACGCCCTGGGACACGCCGTGTCCCAGGCCGTGTCACCCAAATTTTTCCTGTTTCAGAACTTTGGGCTGTTACAATCCTCCCCTCCTACAAGAAATTTCGTCCTCGAAATTTAAAGACAGGAAAGTAACAAAAAGCAGCAAGAAAAATTAACAAAATATAAACTTTTTATGTTACAATAGTCTCGCTACAAATTACAGAAACAACTCAGGAGACTCTTCTCGCATGGTCTGCTCGCGTTCCCACGTCAACTCTTCACGGCCGCAATTGTCCCATCGGACTTTTACCAGACTGACCGTTTTGTTCCGCAACTGTTTCTCGGCTCGATCTTCAATTCGAATGGGTCTAACTCTCGTCGTTAGCCCATACTCTACCGGCACCCGATCATCCGCGATCACTTGAGCTGGATCTTTCACGGCTTTCCGAAGCACCGAGATATGAAAAACATCATGTAACCCACCCAAGTCCGCCGACAGAGCTAGCCGATAAGCTGCTTCGCCAATACGCTCAACCACTTCAAAAGGACCCAAATATCTGGGACTCAACTTTTTCATTCGTCGAATTCTGGAGACACCTTTGAATGGCTTGATCTTCAAGTAGACCCAATCGCCAACCGAAAATTCGACGGGACGTTCCGGTGCTTGGCGTTGTAGTACTTCGCTTGTCGATCTTGAGCAATCAGCAATCTCTCACGAATAGTCCGAATGGTTGAGTTTGCATCATCCATCTCATTTGGTTTAACAACCGGGCTTCACCCGCTTCTACCCAAGCCAAGGGAGTACGGCATTTCCTTCCATATAGGGCTTCATATGGTGCCATCCCATACTTGCCTGGTAGCTGTTATTATATGCAAACTCGACCATATAGAGATGATCTTCCCATTTCTTTCTGAAATCAAGGGCGCACATTCGGAGCATGTCCCTCCATTTTTTCTGTTGGTACGTTCATCTGGCCCATCCGTTTGGGGATGAAAGGCCGTACTGAAAGTCAACTTCGTGCCCAACAGTCGGTGAACTAGCCTCCAATCATTTGACGTGAATCGCCCATCTCTATCACTTACGATGCTCCGAGGAACACCGTGAAGCCGCACAATCTGATCAACATATAACTTTGCCAAATATTCACTGAATCATCCCGTCTGTTGGGAGAAAATGTGCTACTTTTGTTAGCCGGTCAACTATCACCCAAATGGAATCATTTCCTCGCTGCGATCTTGGCAATCCATGCACAAAATCCATGGAAATATCATCAAATTTCCACACTGGGATCGGTAGTGACTTCAAATAACCGCCCGGCTTTTGGCATTCCGCCTTCACCATCGCACATGTTTGGCATTTTGCTACATACAGGGCAACATCTTTCTTGAGCCCTGGCCACCAGAAAACTTTCTTCATATCGTTGAACATCTTTGTGCTCCCGGGTGAATGGAATACTTTGTATAATGTGCTTCATACATCAGTTCTTCCCTCAACTTCCCACATTTGGGATGCACAAACGGCCATCGTTTCGAACAAGACCGTCATTCCAGTGAATTTGCCCTCTGGCCCTTCATTCACATAGCGTAAGAGATCTTCATCCAACTCCGTTGCCCGTCGAACTCGATCCGCAAGGTCCACATTGCACCTCGATCCAGTTCAAACATGCACTGGTAGTGGAATTCTTGTCAACACAAGAGATCTCCAATGCCTCCAATTCCTGGATAAGACGTTCATCATGCCTTTGTAACCAATTCGCTCTAGCCGGAACCCGCCGACTTAAGGCATCCGCGACAACATTTCCCTTCCGGGTGTATAGTGAATCTCGAAAGTGTAGTCCCCAAGGAACTCCAACCACCTTCGTTGTCGCATGTTCAACTCTTTCTGCTCTAATAGATACTTGAGGCTCTTATGGTCAGTATAGATTCTCCACCTTCACTCCATAAAGGTAGTGTCGCCACAGCTTAAGTGCAAAAATCACCGCCGCTAGTTCCAAATCATGGACGGGATAGTTTCGCTCGTGCACCTTCAGCTGGCGTGAGCCATAAGCAATCACCTTTCCGCTCTGCAGAAGAACGCAGCCTAAGCCGCTCCCTGAGGCATCACTATAATCACAAAGCCATCGGTTCCACATGGCGAAGACAACACCGGCGCCGTGGTCAACCGAACCTTCAGCTCTTCAAAAGCTCGTGCGCACTCTGGCGTCCAAACGAACTTCTGATCCTTCCGCGTCAGTGTGGTTAGCGGCAAAGCGATCCGCGAGAAGTTCTCCACAAATCTTCTATAGTAGCCCGCAAGTCCAAGGAAACTCCTGACTTCGGCCACGGAAGACAATATTGGCCATTCTTGTATGGCTCTTATCTTCGCTGGATCCACTGCAATGCCCGCTCCACTCACCACATGCCCAAAAATGCTACTGACGATAGCCAAAACTCGCACTTCGTGAACTTGGCATAGAGCTGATTTTGCCTCAACGTGTTCAACACCACCGCAAGTGAATCTCATGTTCAGCTTTCGACTTTGAGTACACCAGGATATCATCAATGAACACTATCACAAACAGATCCAGGTACTCACGGAAAATGCGGTGCATCAAATCCATAAACACAGAGGGCGCATTGCACAGTCCAAATGGCATGACTGTGAACTCATAGTGCCCATAGCGTGTTCCAAACGCAGTTTTGGGAATGTCACCTCCCTAATCCTTAACTGGTAATAACCTGACTTCAGTCCAACTTCGAATAGATGGTAGAACCCACCAGCTGATCAAATAATTCATCAATCCGGGGGATTGGATATTTATTCTTCTCGGTCAGCTTATTTAGTTCACGGTAATCGATGCACGTCGCAATCCACCGTCTTTCTTCTTTACAAAAAGCACAGGCGCGCTCCAAGGTGACATACTTGGCGTATATAACCTTGCTCTAACATTTCTTGGAGTTGAACCTTCAACTCAGCCATCTCTTTTGGCGCGACGCGATATGGCGAGCGGGCCACTGGTTTCGCACCTGGCACCAACTCAATTGTGAAGTCAATCTCCCGCTGGGGGTGGTAGCCCAGGGAGATCCGCGGGAAACACATCTGTATATTCTGCCACAATCGGAACTTCTCCCACACTGGCCTTAGGCTCAACAGCCTGAATGAGTGCAAAGTAACATTCCGCACCCTTTCGAACAGCCTTGACTACCTGGAGTGCAGACATCAACGTCCCCGCCTACTCCTCGCATACCCGCGAACTTGGTCTCCTGTTCGGTATTCTGGCCCAACGTGATTTCTTTGGACTGGCAATCGATCATAGCATGCTGTTCCGCAAGCCAATCCATTCCAAAAATCACACGTCAAATTCCGATATTGGCAGTACAGACGCAGATAAACCAAAATCCCGATTCCCGACTTGGACCGCCACATCGCAAGCTTGATCCACAAGCATCCAACATCCATTCGGCAACACGACTCTGACGCTATCTGTCTTTGCACGACTGGGTATCCCAAGCCGCGTCATAAAGTCACGAGACAGAAAAGAATGCGATGCACCTGTATCAAACAGTGCTCGCGCCAGCGTGTCCCGAATCATTACAAAACCTATGACAAACATGTCACACACACAAACCACAAACATAGGGGTACTAAGCTAAGCATACAAACAGTAGCATATGCAAACGAAACTCATACCTGTGACCACGTCACTCTGCTTGATGGCCTCCTGCAGGCCAAGATTGTAGACCCGGGTGCGCTGCGAGGCAGAAGAATCCACCACCGCTTTTCCTTCTCCGCATAAGATGCTCCCGCCTTCTTTTCACTTTTTGGCGGTAGCCGACAGTCTCGCGCAATATGCCCCATTTTACCACAATTGAAGCAGGTACGAGTATCTGGCCTGGAAGTTGCCCCTGATGTTGCTCCCGTTGCAACTGATGAAGGAGCTTGTCCACTCGGCTTGGACTTCTTACCCCATTTCTTCTTATAAACGATTTTCCCGATCGGGGCGCCTTCCACTCTGGTTGCGTCACAGCCAACACTCTCTTCCCTTGCACCCTCTTTCATATCCTTCTCCAGCGCACTTGCAGTGTCTACCAAAGCTTGGAAACCTTGGTTCACAGAACTTGACACAAGGAACCTCAACTCGTCCCTCAGGCCTTCATAGAACCTATTGGTCTTCCTTTGCTCATCAGCAATATCGAACCCGCATACCGCCCTAAGCGAGTAAACTTATGCAGGTACGCGTCAACACTGCCATCACCTTGAGTTAACCTTTGGAATTCGTTTTCCATGGCTATCCGTTGTGCCGTCGGAAGGTGCTTCGCTAGGAACAGTCGAGAGAATTCATCCATGGAAACTTGAGCTAACGGACGACCCGCCAAATGATGTAACTCTATCTCATCCCACCACAATCGAGCTTCTCCTTCAAGCAAGAATGTAGCTAAGGTAACCTTCTGACGTTCGCCGTGCAATCGCCGTCATAACTCTCTTGACGCGCGATAACCAATCCTCTGCCTGCGTCGGAGTACCCGCTCCCGAAAACGTAGGCGGATGGAAACTCATGAACCGTGTTAGTTGCTTCTCAGCTGTTCGAGGAGCCACATCCACTACAGGTTCCGGCCTTGCCTCCACCTGTTCTGGCCTAACATCCACTTGTTCCTGCCTAAGTGGCTGGCCTTGGATCATGGTAAATAATGCCTCCGCAACTAACCGTACATGCTCTGCAGACGGTGGAGGTTAGGCACCTCAGCTGGTGCCCTACTCTCATCAGAATGCTGGGACGCAGACGGTCCAGCTCCACTTCGTGTCACCTAAAGGGGATCAAGACACACATATAAGCGGTCGTACCCAAGCAAACAACACAAAATAAGAACACGCAGGTTCCTCAAACATACAAAATGCATTCCTATCATGGACATTCAGGAGTTCAATCGTAGACTTTGGTTTGCACAAACACGTGCTCGCCACCCCCACAAAGAAGTCGGCCACGACGTCGGCTAGGGAAAGACCAAGACAACCGATACCAAAAAATGTAACAACCCCATCCGTTCATATGATATATTCTAGAAGGTCCGGCCGGGGCCCCACAGGATATATCACAAAACAGTCGGTGAAGGTACAGGATGATATCAGAGTCGCGCATCGCACCTAACACAAAGCATTCTAGCGGAAGCCTAGACTACAACTTGAACTCCTCATGAATGTCCAAACATAAAACTCCACATTTTATATACATATAGGAATGTCTTACAACATATACAAAGAGTTGGCCTTATGGCCTTACATGGCTTTCATACAGTGGCCTAAACAATTGGCGCGCAGGCCGGCCACAAGAAAAGAAAACACACAAAAGAACACAGCTAGCCTTCGAGGGCTAGCAGCAGCAGCAGCAACCCCGCAGGAACATCAACCTCTATGCGCTCCGCTCGGCTCTCCAGCACCTGGAAAGGGACAATCCACCCACCGGTGGCAAACAAAAGCAACGGTCAGCGTTCAGCTGACCAAATTATAACGACCCTACCCCTTCTCTCGGGGCAGCAGTAATCTTCCCTGCAGGCATATTATCACAAGTATGGCAAGTTATATCAGCAAAAGGTGCTTTCACGCACACAAGCCATCACAACCGTTCGCCGCCCGGCCCAACGGTCTGTGCACTCAGGGCACATTCTTGGTGTTCTGGCAACCTCTTGCCCACCACCGTATCAAGGGTTATCACCCAACGGTAAATCTCTTGAGCATTTCCTCCATGGCGTGCAGCCGGAGTTAGTCTTCGGACACCGGGATGGCCCGTAGCCCCCCGTTGTGTCATGGCGCGCAGGCCGAAGACTCTTGCTATGCGCTCCAACAGACCGCACTTTTTGGTCTCACGTCAGACGAACATAGCGCAGGTCGGATCCTCCACCCCCGTTGCTCAAATCGCCTTGCCTTCTCCGAGTACAGCGTACTCATGGCTATATCAAAGGCGCGGGTCGGTCTCACCAATCCTGTTCTTGGCATTCAAGCCTGGGTATTTCTCTATACCCATTCCTCACAGCAACAGCGGGTCTTTCCTGGGCACACCAGTACTTCCTGTGACGCTCTCCACAGGTGGACACCGCACAAGCACAAATGTCAGGGGTCTTTCCTGGGCACACCAGTACTTCCTGTGACTCGCTTCACAGGTGGACACCCTATGACATTAAGCATCACAAAAAGGGCCTTTCCTGGTCCCACCAGCACTTCCTGTGCCTCATTCACAGGTTGGACCCAAAAACATCCCATGGCTATTTTCCTGGGCTACCACCCCAGTACTTCCTGCTACTCCTTTTCGCAGGCATAACCCGTAGACTCCTTACACTACACGTTTATCACGGAGTCTTCTCCGATTCGTATGCAACATCACCAATCCAGACTAACCTGTCCAGATGGGCTTCACACAGGATGCCTATTCCGTACTCCATTTCCGGATCTATATGCTAACAAAGGGGATTTCAAGCATCCACCCAAAGATTTCCAAAACCAGCCACCTCTTGGTGGGGGAAATCACAAAGATATGCTAAAAAGGAAGCCTTCACATGGCTAGGAAGAAAAGTCGTTACCCTTGACGATCGCTTCGGTGCCATGGACTCCAAGCTAGCTTGCAAGACTCGCAAGAGCGTTTCCTCCGCAACGCTGGCTTCGGATCTCTCGTCGGTAAACCGCAGCACCACCAACAGCATCCCCCTTTCCTTCTTCCTCCTCCTTTCCTCTCTCTCTTTCTCTCTCACTTGAAGAAAGTTAAGGCCAAAGTAAAATGAGAAATCTTTCTCTGATTTCGGCCCTTAAGGAAAAAGAAGAAGAGCTTCAGCCCTTGGATCTAGACTGAAGGAATGGACGGCCACGATTCTGCCAAAAACACATACTTTGACCCGACACGGCCTCGAACACGACCGTGTGCCAGGCCGTGTGCCTCAAGCGGTGCTCAACCGACTTATCAAAACCAGTGACAAGCCCATGGGACACGCCCGTGTCATGGGCCGTGTCACCAACACGCCTTCAGACACACCCGTGTCTGTGGCCATGTACCTGGATGAAAAAAAAATCCCAAATCATCCCGAGACTTCACACGGCCTGTGACACGCCCGTGTCCCAGGACGTGTGCCCTGACACGGCACAAAGACACGCCCTGTCGAAACCTTCGGCGGGCTGAGTTCGTCGCCTGATTTGACACGCCCTGTGACACGCCCGTGTCACAGGCCGTGTTCAACACTCGACACTCGACACTTCTCAACACTCGACGATCGTCGAGAAAAATCGTCGAGCATGAGACACGGCCTTGGACACGCCCGTGTCCTGGGCCGTGTGCCTCCTCTCGACGCATCGTCGAGAGAAAAATCGTCGAGACAAAGCCCAATCGTCGACACAACCTCGACACGCCCTGCGACACGCCCGTGTCACAGGCCGTGTCACTGACACGCCCTAGGACACGCCCGTGTCCCAGGCCGTGTCACCCAAAAATTCCTTTTTCAGAACTTTGGGCTGTTACAATCCTCCCCGCCTACAAGAAATTTCGTCCTCGAAATTTAGAGACAGGAAAGCAACAGAAACCAGCAAGAAAAATGTTACAACATAAAAAATTTGATGTTACAACATTCTCGCTATAGATTACAAAAACAGCTCAGGGAACTCTGCTCGCATGGTCTGCTCGCGTTCCCATGTCAGTTCTTCACGGCCGCAGTTGTCCCACCGGACTTTTACCATACCGACCGTCTTGTTCCGCAATTGTTTCTCGGCTCGATCTTCGATCTGAATGGGTCTAACTCTCATTGTTAGCCCATACTCCACCGGCACACGATCATCCGCGATCACTTGAGCTGGATCTTTCACGGCCTTCCGAAGCACCGAGATGTGAAAGACATCATGTAACCCACCCAAGTCCGCCGACAGAGCTAGTCGATAAGCCGCTTCGCCAACTCGCTCAACCACTTCAAACGGACCCAAATATCTTGGACTCAACTTTTTCAATCGTCGAATCCTGGAGACACCTTTGAATGGCTTGATCTTCAAGTAGACCCAATCGCCAACCACAAATTCTACGTTCCGGTGCTTGGCGTTGTAATACTTCGCTTGTCGAAGCAATAAGCAATCTCTCTCGAATAGTTCGAATGGTTGAGTTTGCTTCATCCATCTCATTTGGTTTAACAACCCGGGCTTCACCCGCTTCTACCCAAGCTAAGGGAGTACGACACTTCCTTCCATATAGGGCTTCATATGGTGCCATCCCAATGCTTGCTTGGTAGCTGTTATTATATGCAAACTCGACCATATAGAGATGATCTTCCCATCTCTTTCCGAAATCAAGGGCGCACATTCGGAGCATGTCCTCCATTGTTCTGTTGGTACGTTCAGTTTGGCCATCCGTTTGGGGGTGAAAGGTCGTACTGAAAGTCAATTTCGTGCCCAACAGTCGGTGAACTAGCCTCCAATCATTTGACGTGAATCGCCCATCTCGATCACTTACGATGCTCCGAGGAACACCGTGAAGCCGCACAATCTGATCAACATATAATTTTGCCAAACTTTCAACTGAATCATCCCGCCTGTTCGGGAGAAAATGTGCTACCTTCGTTAGCCGGTCAACAATCACCCAAATGGAATCATTTCCTCGCTGCGATCTTGGCAACCCATGCACAAAATCCATGGAAATATCATCAAATTTCCACACGGGGATCGGCAGTGACTTCAAATAACCCCCCGGCTTTTGGCATTCCGCCTTCACCATCGCACATGTTTGGCATTTGGATACATAAAGGGCAACATCTTTCTTGAGCCCTGGCCACCAGAAAAGCTTTTTCATATCGTTGAACATCTTTGTGCTCCCGGGGTGAATGGAATACTTGGTATAATGCGCTTCATACATCAGTTCTTCCCTCAGTTTCCCCACATTTGGGACGCACAAACGACCCTCTTTTCGCAAAAGACCGTCATTCCAGGTGAATTTGCCTTCTGGCCCTTCATTCACATAGCGCAAGAGATCTTCATCCAACTCCGTTGCCCGTCGAACTCGGTCTGCAAGGTCACATTGCACCTCAGTCCAGTTCAAACATGCAATGGCAGTGGAATTCTTGTCAACACAATAGATCTCCAATGCCTCCAACTCCTGGATAAGACGTTCATCATGCCTTTGTAACCAATTTGCTCTAGCTGGAACTCGCCGACTCAAGGCATCCGCGACAACATTCCCCTTCCCAGGCGTATAGAGAATCTCGAAAGTGTAGTCCCCAAGGAACTCCAACCACCTTCGTTGTTGCATGTTCAAATCTTTCTGCTCCAAAAGATACTTTAGGCTCTTATGATCGGTATATATTTCCACCTTCATGCCATAAAGGTAGTGTCGCCACAGCTTGAGTGCAAAAATCACCGCCGCTAATTCCAAATAATGGACGGGATAGTTTCGCTCGTGCACCTTCAGCTGGCATGAGCCATAAGCAATCACCTTTCCGTTCTGCAAAAGAACGCAGCCTAAGCCGCTCCCTGAGGCATCACTATAAATCACAAATCCATCGGTTCCACATGGCGAAGACAACACTGGTGCCGTGGTCAACCGAACCTTCAGCTCTTCAAAAGCTCGTGAGCACTCTGGCGTCCAAACGAACTTCTGATCTTTTCGCGTCAGTGTGGTTAGCGGCAAAGCGATCCGCGAGAAGTTCTCCACAAATCTTCTATAGTAGCCCGCAAGTCCAAGAAAACTCCTGACTTCGGCCACGGAAGACAACATTGGCCATTCTTGTATGGCTTTTATCTTCGCTGGATCCACTGCAATGCCCGCTCCACTCACCACATGGCCCAAAAATGCCACTGACGATAGCCAAAACTCGCACTTCGAGAACTTGGCATATAGATGATTTTGCCTCAACATATTCAATACCAACCGCAAGTGACTCTCATGCTCAGCTTTGGACTTCGAGTATACCAGGATATCATCAATGAACACTATCACAAACAGATCCAGGTACTCACGAAAAATACGGTGCATCAGATCCATAAACACCGAGGGCGCATTACACAATCCAAAGGGCATGACTGTGAACTCATAGTGCCCATAACGCGTTCCAAATGCGGTTTTGGGAATGTCACCTTCCCGAATTCTTAACTGGTAATAACCAGACTTCAGGTCCAACATCGAATAGACGGTCGAGCCCACTAGCTGATCGAATAACTCATCAATCCGAGGTATAGGATACTTATTCTTCTCGGTCAGCTTATTCAATTCACAGTAATCGATACACAACCGTAACCCACCATCTTTCTTCTTTACAAAGAGCACAGGCGCGCTCCAAGGTGACATACTTGGGCGGATATAACCTTGCTCTAGCATTTCTTGTAGTTGAACCTTCAACTCAGCCATCTCTTTAGGCGTAACGCGATATGGCGAGCGGGCCACAGGTTTCGCACCTGGCACCAACTCAATTGTGAAGTCAATCTCCCGCTGGGGTGGTAGCCCAGGGAGATCCGCGGGAAACACATCTGTAAAGTCTGCCACAATCGGAACCTCGCACAAAGGGGCCTTAGGATCAACAGCCTGAATTAGTGCAAAGTAACACTCTGCACCCTTCCGAACAGCTTTGACTACCTGGAGTGCAGACATCAATGTCCCGCTCACTCCTCGCATACCCGCAAACTTGGTCTTCTGTTCGGTATTCTGGACCAACGTGATTTCTTTGGACTGGAAATCAATCATCGCATGCTGCTCCGCAAGCCAATCCATCCCAAAAATCACATCGAACTCCGATATTGGCAAAACAAATGCGGTTAAACGAAAATCCCGACTTCCTAACTGAACCGCCACATCGCAAGCTTGATCCGCAAGCATCCAACAACCATTCGGCAACACCACTCTGACGCTATCTGCCTTTGCACGACTGGGTATCCCAAGCCGCGTAAGAAACTCACGAGACAGAAAAGAATGCGATGCACCTGTATCAAACAGTGCTCGCACCAGCGTGTCCCGAATCATCACAAAGCCTATGACAAACATGTCACACACACAAACCACAAACATAGGGAGACTAAGCTAAGCATGCAAAACTAACTCATACCTGTGACCACGTCACTCTGCTTGATGGCCTCTTGCAGGCCAAGATTGTAGACCCGGGGTTGCGCCTGCGAGGCAGAGGAATCCACCACCGCCTTTCCTTTCTCCGCATAAGATGCACCCGCCTTCTTTTCACTCTTTGGCGGCATCCGACAATCTCGCGCAATATGTCCCATCCGGCCATAATTGAAGCAGATCCGAGTGCCTGGCTTTGAGGTCGCCCCTGATGTTGCTCCCGTTGCAAATAATGAAGGAGCTTGTCCACTAGGCTTGGACTTCTTACCCCATCTCTTCTTATAAAATTGTTTTCCTTATCGGGGCGCCTTCCACTCCGGTTGCGTCACAGCCAAAGCTCTCTTCCCTTGCACCCTCTTCATATCCTTTTCCAACGCGGTCGCGGTGACAACCAACGCTTGGAAGCCTTGGTTCACAGAACTGGACACAAGGAACCTCAACTCGTCCCTCAGCCCTTCATAGAACCGATTCGTCTTCCTCTGCTCATCCGCAAATATCGAACCCGCATACCGCCCCAAGCGAGTAAACTCATGCAGGTACGCGTCAAAACTGCCATCACCTTGAGTTAATCGTTGGAATTCATTTTCCATGGCTATCCGTTGAGCCACAGGAAGGTGCTTCGCAAGGAAGAGCCGGGAGAATTCTTCCATCGACACTTGGGTTAACGGACGACCCGCCAAATGATGCAACTCCATCTCATCCCACCATAACCGAGCTTCTCCTTCAAGCAAGAAGGTGGCTAAGGTAACTTTCTGATGCTCCGCCGTTCCTATCGCCGTCATCACTCGCTTGACGCGCGATAACCAATCCTCAGCCTGCGTCGGGGTTCCCGCTCCCGAGAACGTAGGCGGATGGAAACTCATAAACCGCGTTAGCTGCTTCTCAGCCGCTCGAGGAGCCACATCCACAATAGGTTCAGGCCTTGCCGCCACCTGTTCTGGCCTCACAGCCGCTTGTTCCTGCCTAATTGGCTGACCGTGGATCATGGTAAATAAGGCCTCCGCAACTAAACGCACATGTTCCTCAGACGGTGGAGGTGTAGGCACCGCGGCTGGTGTCGTACTTTCATCAGAACGCTGGGACTCAGACGGCCCAGCTCCACTTCGTGTCACCTAAAGGTGGAGAAGACACACACATTAGCGGTCGTACCCAAGCAATCAACACAAAAGAAGAACACACAGGTTCCTCAAACACACAAATATGCATTCCTATCATGGACATTCAGGAGTTCATTCATAGATTTTGGTGCGCACAAACACGTGCTCGCCACCCCACAAAAGAAGTCGGCCACGACTTTGAGAGGGAAAGACCAAGACAACCGATACCAAAAATGTAACAACCCCATCCGTTCATATGATATATTCTAGAAGGTCCGGCCGGGGCCCCACAGGATATATCACAAAACAGTCGGTGAAGGTACAGGATGATATCAGAGTCGCGCATCGCACCTAACACAAAGCATTCTAGCGGAAGCCTAGACTACAACTTGAACTCCTCATGAATGTCCAAACATAAAAGTCCACATTTTATATCATATAGGAATGTCTTACAACATATACAAAGAGTTGGCCTTATGGCCTTACATGGCTTTCATACAGTGGCCTAAACAATTGGCGCGCAGGCCGGCCACAAGAAAAGAAAACACACAAAAGAACACAGCTAGCCTTCGAGGGCTAGCAGCAGCAGCATCAGCAACACCCGCAGGAACATCAGCCTCTATGTGCTCCGCTAGGCTCTCCAGCACCTGGAAAGGGACAATCCACCCACCGGTGGCAAACAAAAGCAACGGTCAGCGTTCAGCTGACCAAATTATAACGACCCTACCCCTTCTCTCGGGGCAGCGGTAATCTTCCCTGCAGGCATATTAGATCACAAGTATGGCAAGTTATATCAGCAAAAGGTGCTTTCACGAACACAAGCCATCACAACCGTTCGCCGCCCGGCCCAACGGTCCGTGCACTCAAGGCACATTCTTGGTGTTCTGGCAACCTCTTGCCCACCACCGTATCAGGGTTATCACCCAACGGTAAATCTCTTGAGCATTTCCTCCATGGCGTGCAGCCGGAGTTAGTCTTCGGACACCGGGATGGCCCGTAGCCCCCCGTTGTGTCATGGCGCACAGGCCGAAGACTCTTGCTATGCGCTCCAACAGACCGCACTTTTTGGTCTCACGTCGGACGGACATAGCGCAGGTCGGATCCTCCACCCCCCGTTGCTCAAATCGCCTTGCCTTCTCCGAGTACAGCGTACTCATGGCTATATCAAAGACGCGGGTCGGTCTCACCAATCCTGTTCTTGGCATTCAAGCCTGGGTATTTCTCTATACCCATTTCCTCACAGCAACAGCGGGTCTTTCCTGGGCACACCAGTACTTCCTGTGACTCTCTCCACAGGTGGACACCGCACAAGCACAAATGTCAGGGGTCTTTCCTGGGCACACCAGTACTTCCTGTGACTCGCTTCATAGGTGGACACCCTATGACATCAAGAATCACAAAAGGGCCTTTCCTGGTCCCACCAGTACTTCCTGTGCCTCATTCACAGGTTGGACCCAAAAACATCTCATGGCTATTTTCCTGGGCTACCACCCCAGTACTTCCTGCAACTCCTTTTCGCAGGCATAACCCGTAGACTCCTTACACTACACGTTTATCACGGAGGCTTCTCCGGTTCGTATGCAACATCACCAATCCAGACTAACCTGTCCAGATGGGCTTCACACAGGATGCCTATTCCGTACTCCATTTCCGGATCTATATGCTAACAAAGGGGATTTCAAGCATCCACCCAAAGATTTCCAAAACCAGCCACCTCTTGGTGGGGGAAATCACAAAATATGCCAAAAAGGAAGCCTTCACATGGCTAGGAAGAAAAGTCGTTACCCTTGACGATCGCTTCGGTGCCATGGACTCCAAGCTAGCTTGCAAGACTCGCAAGAGCGTTTCCTCCGCAACGCTGGCTTCAGATCTCTCGTCGGTAAACCGCAGCACCACCAACAGCAGCCCCCTTTCCTTCTTCCTCCTCCTTTCTCTCTCTCTTTCTCTCTTCACTTGAAGAAAGTTCAAGGCCAAAGAAAATGAGAAATCTTTCTCTGATTTCGGCCCTTAAGGAAAAAGAAGAAGAAGCTTCAGCCCTTGGATCTAGACTGAAGGAATGGACGGCCACGATTCTGAAAAAAACACATATTTTGACCCGACACGGCCTCAAACACGGCCGTGTGCCAGGCCGTGTGCCTCAAGCGGTGCTCAACCGACTTATCCAAACCAGTGACACGCCCACGGGACACGCCCGTGTCATGGGCCGTGTCACCAACACGCCTTCAGACACACCCGTGTCTGTGGCCGTGTACCTGGATGAAAAAAAAATCCCAAATCATCCTGAGACTTCACACGGCCTGTGACACGCCCGTGTCCCAGGCCGTGTGCCCAGACACGGCACAAAGACACGCCCTGTCGAAACCTTCGGCGGGCTGAGTTCGTCGCCTGATTTGACACGCCCTGTGACACGCCCGTGTCACAGGCCGTGTTCAACACTCGACACTCACTTCTCGACACTCGACGATCGTCGAGAAAAATCGTCGAGCATGCGACACGGCCTTGGACACGCCCGTGTCCTGGGCCGTGTGCCTCCCTCTCGACGCATCGTCGAGAGAAAAATCGTCGAGACAAAGCCCAATCATCGACACAACCTCGACACGCCTTGCGACACGCCCGTGTCGCAGGCCGTGTCAACTGACACGCCCTAGGACACGCCCGTGTCCCAAGCCGTGTCACCCAAAAATTCCTTTTTCAGAACTTTGGGCTGTTACACATCATTCTTGTTAAACTCTATATCTACTGCAATATCTGACTCACCATCTTTAACTGAGTCAACATCATCTCCAAGAGAGGCATGAACATTATCTAAAATAACCAGTGTATTAGAATAAATGATAGTTGTATCAGCATCAATACTTAAGTAAGAAACATTACCTGTAAGGGCAGTGGTATCTGTAATAGTAATAATTCTTGTAACCATGTGATCAAGAGCTGTCTCATCTATTAGCCCAAGCTACCCCTTAGAAGGTGCATTCACCTCTTCTGGTATAGGTGATTCTAAGTAATTTTCAAGGTCTTATGCTGTCCCAATAAACTCTTCTTTGTCATTTGGCACATCTGGTGCAGCACATTCTGTAAGAATGTTCTCAGACTCATGAGCAGCATGGATTTCATCAACATGCTCTCTACCAATTTGACTCCTCTCTGAGTCTAGAGAAACATGTATGGTAGCAGAAGATTGACCGGGGTAATTATCAACCTGAAGTCCAACATCTTTAAGAGATGAAGACTTTGTCTCATAATCAAAACTGGAAGAACCAACAGACCCAATTGTCTCCATTTGTTTGTCCTTGGACCTGTCTTTACCTCAAAAGGTTGATTCATTGGAAGAATTCTTGTAAATTTATCCAAGGTCTTTATGTCCATCCTTTTGAGATAGTGGATTTTAACACCTTGCTTTTGGTTGAAGCTATCAGGAAAGGTGTTGATCATACATAGATATATAATTCTTCCCATATTAGGTTCCAACATACAATCAACTAATCTTTGGAAGATGATGTTTATCAATGAGGTCTGGTTATGCACAATTATTCTTCTCATAATCTCAAACATTGGTTTGGATATTGTGTCATGAGACCCAGGTTTTCACAATATGGCTTTACCAAGTCAGCCAGTAACTTGACTCTTTGGTTAAAGAATTTCCTTCTTAGTGATCCAACTTTGGCATCACATTACTTAAACATTTCAATGCTTTATCTCTATCCTTGTTGGAGATGGTTTTTTCTTAATCAGTGGTAGTGGACGATAGCTGAAGGGCCTTAACAAATTTTCTTGGAGTAATCTTTATCTTCATTCCTCTGATCTTAGATTTCAGTGATGTCTTGGAAGGGGAAAGCTTAACAATGTAGAAAAATTCCAAGCATTCATCTCTCAGGATGGGGGAAGGTTCATAATGAATGTATTCTAGACCTAGGGCATCTAGCATCCTAATATGTTGGAACACCCTATTACTAATTTGGGTCAGAATCACTATGTCCTTAGGAAACATGTTTTTGACCTCCTGTATAGATCTAAAGGTCAATTAGAATTGAGTCTAAGGGTTAGTACTTGGGTTTGGAAGTTGCCCTCAAGACCAAGGATTTTCTGTTTGGAGACTAAGTCTTATCGTCGAGCTCAGTACGACGAATCGTCGAACTCCAGTCGTCGATCGTCTAGCTCAACTTCAACAGATCGTCAAACTCCATTGGACGATCGCTGAGCTCAACTTCAACAAATCGTCGAACTCCATTCGACGATCTGTGACCTAAGTTCGACGATCTTGACTCAGTATTGGTTCTCTATCTCTGAGCTCAGTTCGACGATCTTTGAGCTCATATCGACGATTTCTGTTGCTGTATAAGTCCAAATCGCTGAGCTCAGTTCGACGATAGCAGAGCTCAGTTCGATGTTTTTCTGATGAGTTAAAGGATTTTTCAAGATTCAATTTCAGAACAGTCAAGGAGTTATTCAGCAATTAATTCAGAAGATTTTCTAGCCATTTTCATTTATTCTGGACCAAGTTTCAAGGGATTTTCAAGGAATGTTTCTTTGGACTTTCCCCCAGAAGACATTTGCAATTAAGGATGCAATTAATGTCTGGCCAACGGCTATTCTTGACAATGATGATTTTCTATTCAGTACCAGAGAATAAAATACAAGATTTTTTTGAATCTCTCCATCACTCAGAACATAGATCAGAAGAGAGATAACATAGAACAATAAGAACAAGAACATTCTCTGCTACACTTCTCTGGACAACATCTTTCTCAACAATCAGCTGTTCAAAAGAGAAAGTGCTATGGACATTCTCTGTCTCTAAAGGAATTCATACAAGAACACACTCCAAAGGAGATCAACAAATCTGAAAATCTTCAGATCACCTTTGATTCAAGTATTCAAGGCCAACATCTTTCAAAGACTCCAGACACCTAATATTTTAGCTGTTGCTGAAATCATCAATTACTGGAGATCAACTTCTGAAGGCCTATCACCCTACAGCAAAGCTTCATTTCCTGAACATCTCAAGAACTCACGGGGAGCTTTGACAACATAAAATCTACATAGTCTTCTCAGCTGCTCTGAGAAAGAGAAGACTTCCATAACTCCCTCATCCCCATCTCTGTAAAGGGTTTCTCAAACTCCCTTCAAAAGTTTGTGTTTGGTTTTTGAGCACCTTGTCAAAAGCTCATTGGTGGCAAGACACCTGATCAAAAAATCTGATTGGGTTTTTGAGCACCTTATCAAAAGCTCATTGATGCCCAGGACACCTGATCAACTTATCCTGCAGTGGATTCCTACCTAGGGTGGTAGAAGAGTGGATGTACCCAAGTTTAGGGGAACCACTATAGCTCCTTGTGTCTTTTGGATTGCTTGTTTTTATCTTTTGTTTCTGGCTGTGATTGTTTTGTGATTAGTTAGGATCTGTGATTAGATTGTTTTGTGATTAGTTAGGATCTGAGATTAGTTTCTTTTGTAGGTTGTAATTAGTTATCTGCTGTGATTGGATTTAATATTTGCTTCCCTGTTCACTCAGATTACAACAACTGTTGTAAAAAGTTTTCAAGCACCATATACTCTATTCACCCCCCCTCTAGAGTATATTAGATCTAGCTGCACTTTCAATTGGTATCAGAGGGAGGTTGGTTAAACATACCACACCTTGGTGGTTTCACAGGCTAACACCTGAACCCAAATATTCCTAGTTAGATCTGTTTTCTTTTGAGTTTATTATTAGATTTTGTTTTCACAAATCATGGCCCAAAACAAAGATTATGCTAGCACCAGATCTCCAGTGTGCAATCTATCCAAGTTTGCACTTTGGAAAGCAAGGATTAGATTATACATGAATTCTATTGACGAGGATATTTTTAATTCTGTTTTGGCAGTTTGTCCAAGACCTCCAGAGAACTCAAGTACAAATGTTGTTCCACCTCCATCAGGAACAGATGCTGATATCAAGAAATGGAAGGTAGCTGATGCCAAGGTTATGAACATCTTAGCCCAGACCATGTCTGATGACATCTTTCAAAAGGTGGCTGAATGCAATTCAGCAAAGGAAATCTGGGATAAACACTCTGAAATAGTCTCAGGCTCAGCTGATGAGAGAAAGGACAGGAGATCCCACCTCATATCTCAATATGAGAATTTCAAGAAGGGAGAAGCTGAATCAGTTGGAGATATGTACAATAGACTTAGTCTGATAGTCAGTGAACTCAAGACCTTGGATAAGGAGATCTAACTGACTGAACTTAATGACAAAATTCTAATGTGCTTCCCTAGCACTTGGGATTCAAGAATCTGGCCAATCAAGGATGACAGAAGTTTGAATGAGATCACCACAGAAGCCCTTTTGGGCAAGCTCAAATCTTATGAGCTGCTCATTAAGAATAGAGAAGAAGAGCAGATGGCTGCTTCACCAGCCACAAGAAAAGAGAAGACAATAGCCTTCAAAGCAACTGAAGATCAGCCTGAAGACAAAGTCACAGGAAATGATGAACTGCTTAGTCTGTTGGCCAAAAGATTCTACAAGATGACCAGAAAGGACTTCAGGAAGAGATCATACAAGGAACATGATAAGCCAAGGTATGATAAGTCTAATAATAAGGAAATTGTCTGCTTTGGTTGCAGGAAACCAGGGCACATTGTACCTGACTATCCAGAAAACAAAAAAAAGGACAGAAGGGACAAGAAAGAAAGAAGAAAGGAGAAAGACTTCAAGAGGAATGGCAATGGCAAGCCCTCCTCATGCAAAAACAAACACACAAGAAAAGGATTTGTTGCTGAATCCTGGAGTGAGACTGAAGAGGAGTCAGAAGCCTCATCTAGCTCCAGTGATGATGAAGATGATGTAGAAGAGAAGGAGTTCTGCATGATGACAATCAATGCCTCACAACATAATTCAGATGAATAAGACTCAGAGTCAGATTCAGAGACTCAACTTGAAGAAGACCAGGTGAAAACCTATCCAACACCTAACCAACAATGGTACTTGGATAGTGGGTGCTCTAAGCACATGATAGGAAACAAGGACAACCTCACATCCTTTAAAGCCAAGCTAGGACCCAAAGTTATCTTTGGTCATTCAAACTTTAGACAAACTAAAGGATATGGTGCAGTCCAGATTGGATCAGTAACATTCAAGAAGGTAGCTTATGTGGAAGGACTGAAGCACAACTTAATAAGCACCAGTCAGCTTTGTGATGAAGGCTACCAGGTGACCTTCAGCAAAGGTTTATGCAAGATCAAGTCAGAGAACAACACAACTGTGTTGATTGGTAAAAGGAAAGGTAATATCTATCTAATTGATTTTCTTTCAATAGATGTAGATATTTGCCTTTTCAATTCTGTCTGTAGACCTAATATTTTATGGCATAAGAGACTAGGACACTTAAACCTTAGAACTATTGCTAGTCTATCCAAGAACAACCTTGTTAGAGGACTACCTTCTGGCCCCTACAAGAAGGAAGGACTCTGTAGGGCTTGTCAATTAGGCAAGCAAACTAAAAATAGTTTTAAGTCACTTAATAAGAGTGATTCACCTAGGATATTGTATCTGTTACACATGGATCTTTTTGGACCCATCACAGTACAAAGCCTACGAGGGAAATCTTACACCTTAGTAGTTGTAGATGACTTCTCTAGATTCACATGGGTGTTCTTTTTGAGGAAGAAGTCTGATAACTTTAAGTGTTTGACAGAGTTTCTCAAATGCATACAGATTGAGTTCAATACTCACATTGCCCTGATCAGAAGTGATCATGGGACATAGTTTGATTCTCTTCTTATGCAAGAGTTCTGTCAGAGTGAAGGGATCAGGCATACTTTCTCAGCTCCTAGAACTCCTCAACAAAATGGGGTAGCTGAAAGGAAAAATAGAACCCTTATTGAATCTGCCACTACATTGTTGTCAGATGCTCACCTTCCTCTATCCTTTTGGGCAGAGGCAGTGAACACCTCCAACTATGTGCTGAATAGAAGTTTGATACATAAACTAAAGGGCAAGACTCCCTATGAATTACTCAAAGGGAAGAAACCTAAAGTTGATTATTTTAGAGTTTTTGGCTGCATTTGTTATATACACAATAACGACAAGAGATATTTAGCAAAATTTCAAGCTAAAGCCGATGAAGGAGTGTTTCTGGGATACTCCATGATCAGTAAGGCTTATAAGGTTTATAATAAATCATCTCTTAAAATTGAGGAATCTGTTCATATATCATTTGATGAATCTAACATGTCTTTCAAGGAGAAGATCTCTTCTACCATAGCACCTTTGCAGGAACATTCTCTTGTTGAAGACTTGAACAAGTTATAGGTTACTCAAAAAGAGGAAAGCAGTGTAGATGAAGAAAGTAATGTACACATTGAAGAGAAACAACTTGAAGAGCCAGTTGTTGTACCACAAGAGGAAACAACAACATAGGTTGGTGAACAATCAACACCCCCTGTTGATTTAGTAACATCAAGTGACCATCCAATTTCCCAAATAATTGGAGACATCTCAGCTGGTGTGCAAACCATAAATCAGGTCAACCAAAACCTGTTGCACACCAACTTCCTATCTTAAATTGAACCTCAGTCCATTCAAGATGCAGAGCAAGATCCACATTGGATCATTGCAATGCAAGAAGAGTTGCATCAATTTGAAAGGAACAAAGTGTGGGAACTAGTGCCAAAGCCTAAGGATCACTCCATTATTGGAACAAAGTGGGTGTTCAAAAACAAACTGGATGATCAAGGAGTAATTGTAAGGAACAAGGCAAGGCTAGTTGCATAAGGATACTCTCAAGAAGAAGGCATAGACTATGACCAGACTTTTGCACCAGTTGCAAGATTAGAAGCCATCAGAATATTTTTAGCTTATGCAGCACATAAAGGATTCAAGGTATATCAGATTGATGTGAAAAGTGCATTTCTAAATGGAGACATCAAAGAAGAAGTATATGTCAGACAACCTCCAAGTTTTATCTCTCCAACTTATCCTGACTATGTTTTTAGGTTGAACAGATCATTATATGGTCTCAAGCAAGCTCCTAGAGCATGGTATGAGACCCTAGCATGCTTCCTTTTGGAAAATGGATTTATAAGAGGTAGAGTAGATCAAACTCTTTTCATTAGAACCCATAAGTCCCATACCCTACTAGTACAGATTTATGTAGATGATATTATTTTTGGTTCTACTGACTCAAAATTGTGCAGAAGGTTTTCCAACCTAATGCATTCTAAATTTGAAATGAGTAGCATGGGTTAGCTATCCTTCTTTCTAGGATTGCAAGTCAAACAACATGCTGAAGGCATCTTTATTTCTCAAACCAAGTATGCAAATGAATTGGTTAAGAAATTTGGCATGTCTTAAGCATCTTGTATGAAAACACCTATGCCTACTAATGATGTATTGGATGCTGATGAACATGGGAAACCTGTTGATCAGACAACATATAGAGCAATGATTGGCTCTTTACTGTACCTTACAGCTAGTAGACCAGATATAATGTTTGCTACATGTATATGTGCTAGGTTCCAAGTAAGCCCTAGAGAGTCACACGTAACACTAGTAAAGAGGATTCTCAGGTATGTTAAAAGTTGTCCAAATCTAGGTCTCTGGTATCCAAAAGATTCAGCATTTGATTTAACTGCATTTTCTAATGCTGATTATGCTGGATGCATAATTGACAGGAAAAGCACCAGTGGAACTCGTCAGTTCCTTGGTGACAGACTTGTCTCTTGGTTTTGCAAGAGACAAACTTCTGTGTCAACTTCAACTGCTGAAGCTGAATATATGGCTGCAGGCAGTTGTTGTTCACAAATCTTGTGGATTCAAAACCAACTCCTAGACTATGGCTACAACTTAGAGAAGTCTAAAATCTTTTGTGATAACACCAGTGCTATTTCTATAGCTCAAAATCCAGTCCTCCATAGTAGGACAAAACACATAGAAATTAGGCATCACTTCTTAAGGGATAATGTTGAAAAGAATAAAATTGAACTGCAATATATCCCAACTGATTTACAAAGGGGAGATATTTTCACCAAGCCCTTGGATGAAAAGAAACACACCTTCTTCCTAAATCAGTTAGGAATGTTAGATGGAGGAAGTCTAAAATAATATCCAAGATTTTAAAAGTTCAAAAATTGACCAAGACTAGGCAAACATCTTGATTTTTTTAGTGTCTAGAGTGTTTTTCTGGTCTCTGAACTGCGCTCGATGATTTTTCCCTAGATCGTCGAACGGAGATCGATGATTTTCGAAATCGTCGACCTGAGTTCAGCGCTTCTTAGATAGTATGACCTATCTCTTCCGGTCAGCCATCGTCGAACGGCGCTCGACGATTTTGTTCTCTGAACTATCGTCGAACAGAGCTCGACGCTCTCCAATATCGTCGAACGGAGATCGATGATATTGAAGACTCTTCAGATTCCTTTAGAAGCCCCGATCATCGAACTGAGTTCAACGATCTTTCCTTTTCTGCGTCGAACCCTAATATAAAATTCATTTTTCGCCGTCGTTCTCCTTTTGCGCTTTCGATTTCTCTGCAAAAACGTTCTTTCCCTCCAAACATTTCTGCACTTGGTCGTTTTGTTTGTTGATCTTTGCAGGTAACCATGGTCGTTTCTGTTGCTGTTCTTGCCGCAATGAAATTGGATGCTGGATTTGACATTGACATGGAGTCCTTCAGCACAACAGATCAAGTTTTCCAGGACATTTTGGAGTTGTTCAAGGAGCAGAAACTTGCTACAATCATGACCACCAGGATTAAACTTGCTGCTGATGAGATTAAGGAATGGGTCTACACTGCCCACAACCAGGATCAAAACACAATCGTTGGATCAATTTCTGGCACCCAGGTACCCTTGACTCCAACCATTCTGACAGAAGTTTTTGAGTTAAGTTCTGGTTGAGATTCTGCTGATCTGTCTGGAGAGGAATTTGATGATCTACTTGTAATAATTGGTCACTTTGAAGCTAACCCTAGCAAGCTGCTGAAGAAAAACCTGTCTGTGGAATATAGATTCTTGGCTGATGTAGTTGGGAAGGTTTTGTTGGCTAAGCACTCAGCACATGATACCATTTCTAGGTATCAGCTATGCTTAATGGGAGCCATAGTGGACAAGAAGAATTTGAACTGGGGAGAGGTCTTCTTTGACCTGATTAAAAAAAAAATTAACAAAAATTTTGTGAATTTTGGGAGGATTCTAGGCCTCTTTCTGCAGAACAGATGCCCTACTCTGCTTGTATCATCTGGGATACACATTAATGCATCTAAGAGATTGTCCTGTGCCCTATTTGGTAAATGGGGCAGGCAGATCATCAAGCCCAGCAGGCCTTCTGCAAGCACACCTTCAGGCACCAGGACTGTAATAGTCACTTCCCCTCAAGTCTCTGCTCCTGCAGATGACTTGCCTGCTGCTGCCTCTCCTCCTCCTCCAATTCCATCTTCTCAAATTCCATCCACCATTCAAACTCCATCCACCATCCTCATCTCCAGCCCTTCTCCAACATCAATACCATCTCCAATCCCTACTCTACCAACAACAGAAGAAATCTTCCATCCAATATATTCCTACCCTCAACCAGACATTGCCACATCACCCTCCATTCCCTCCTTCAATCTTATTGATGATTCCTTCATGGCTGACTCACCCTCATCTCCTCCTGAGCTGCCCTCCTCATCAACATCTTATCAGGAACTTCTATAAGAAATCATTGATCAACCCACCTTCACACCCTCTATCTCAATTCCACTGTCTTCCATCTCCACTATACCCACACCTCAACCATCACTCCTACCATCCACCAGCTATCCACCACCATCTCTAGTAGCTCCACCTCCATCCTCTACCTCTGCTCCAGTCCCTGTTGAGCAAGTATATCTTCCAGCTCTAGCTGACAGGATATATGAATTTCTAGCCCCCAGGCTATCTCTTCTATTGGAGACCTCCTTGGCTCCAGTACTCCAGTCAGTGGCAGCTCTTTCTCCCAGGCTCTCCTCCTTATTCCCTCAGGCATGACCTTCATCAATGTGCCTTGATCCAGCCTTATGTGAATCTAGGCAGGGGGAGATGCCCTATGAAGTGAGCTTTCCTGCTGTTTCTTCAGTTAGTGTTGTTGCTGCTGCTGCTGTTGTTCTTCAAGCTCCAGTTCCACCTCCAGTTGTCTTCCCAGTGGACATCAGGTCCTTACTTTCAGCATTTGATTCAGCCTACTTCAGTTGTCTTCCAGAGAGAGTTGCTGTCCAGCCCCTAGAGGATCTCTCCAAGGCCCTTGTGCCCTTCTCATGTTGTGATACTAGCATTATAACTTCTTTTGTCAATTCAGTATATGTTGCTGCTACTCCTGATGAGAATATGGTTGTTGTTCCTGCTGCTGCTATCAATAATGATGCTACTGTTGTTCCAGTTTCTGATGATATCCATATGACAGAGGCACATGATTTTGAGCCTTCTGTGTTTGCTGATGATATTCCTGATGTTACTGATATTGTTGTTTCTGAAAGTGAAACTGTTGCTGCCCCAACTGCTATTGTTATTACTGCTGCTAGTATTACTGCTGTTACATCTTTTAAGAGTGCTGCTGCTACAACTTCTGTATCTGTTGTTACTACTGCTACTACTTCAACTTCTATTGCTACTAGTATTGTATCTGCTGCTGCTCCAATCACTGCTGCTTCATCTGCTTCAACCCAGCTCAAGAAAGAATTGATGAAAAAGATTGATGCTCTATATGCTGAGCAAAGTTATAAAAGTGATGAATTCAGGACAGATTCTGATGATTCTTCTGCCACTATTGCCAGGAAGAGAAAGGCAAGGAGCAAAGCCATGAAGAGAGTACCACCAGCCAAAGTCAAGGACAATAATGACATTCCATATTACATTCTTCATGACTGCCCCATAACTGAGCACTGGATGCAGTATTCAAAGAACCAACTTAAAGCCATGAAGAAAAAGAGGAAGTATGAAAAAGGATCTTCCCAGTATCATCATTCTCATCCTCCTCCACCACCTCCTCCTGATGCAGATGCAGGTGGAAGCTCAGCTGCTCAACCTCATGCTAAAAGCCAAACCCCCTATCAGCCTCATGCCAGATCTTATCATAGGGGAAGCCAGACCAGGGGTTCTCAATCTAGAAGAGGAAACTATAGAGGAAATCAAAGGGAAGTCCAGGTTTATTCAAAAGGTTATTCAAGGCAACATCCTTACTCCAGGGAAGGACAAGCTCTATCAGACACAACTTCAGGTCCTTTTCCCTATAAGCTGAAGGAAGTAGTTTTATCCAGGCCCCCTCAGGATAATCCATCAAATAGATATGTGTCACCAGTGCCCTTGGAAGATCCGGCAAATAATCCAACTGCTTGGACTGCCAGGATGAAAGAGCTTGCTGCACTGGACCAAATTAAGAAAGCTAAAGAGCAGGGAAGAGACTCCTCCAACATCACTACATTGTCTGAATAGAGAAAGAAAGAATTAGAAAGATATGCTTCAAGCAAATTCTTTGATTCTGATAGGTATATGGAGCTGCATCCTGAAGCTGTAGTTCCAAGGCCCAAACAGCAAACCTCTTTAGGTGCAGCAGATGACACAAGATCCAAAAAGGAAGCTCTTAACCCAATAGAGAAATCAAACTCATAAAGAGCAAGGATAAGAAATAACGATGTAAGGTGACAATCATTTTGACTTCTGATTTTTGTCTGGGATGATATATATCTGTGGTCCTGCTATGTCCTGCTTATTGCATTTCTGCTTTGTTGCTTTGTATGCTGTTATTAAATTTTTCAAAGTTCTGTAAATAGTAATCCTAACCCAAATAGGGGGAGATTGTTGGAACACCCTATTACTAATTTGGGTCAGGATCACTATATCCTTAGGAAACCGGTTTTTGACCTCCTGTATACATCTAAAGGTCAATTAGAATTGAGTCTAAGGGTTAGTACTTAGGTTTGGAAGCTGCCGTCAAGACCAAGGATTTTCTGTTTGGAGACTAAGTCTTATCGTCGAGCTCAGTACGACGAATCGTCGAACTCCAGTCGACGATCGTCTAGCTCAACTTCGACAGATCGTCGAACTCCATTCGACGATCGCTGAGCTCAACTTCAACAAATTGTCGAACTCCATTCGACGATCTGTGAGCTCAGTTCGACGATCTTGACTCAGTATTGGTTCTCTATCTCTGAGCTCAGTTCGACGTTCTTTGAGCTCAGATCGACGATTTCTGTTGCTGTATAAGTCCAAATCGCTGAGCTCAGTTCGACGTTTTTTTGATGAGTTAAAGGATTTTTCAAGATTCAAATTCAGAACATTCAAGGAGTTATTCAGCAATTAATTCAGAATATTTTCTAGCCGTTTTCATTTATTCTGGACCAAGTTTCAAGGGATTTTCAAGGAATGTTTCTTTGGAATTTCCCCCAGAAGACATTTGCAAGTAAGGATGCAATTAATGTCAGGCCAACGGCTATTCTTGACAGAGGATGATTTTTTATTCAGTACCAAAGAATAAAATACAAGATTTATTTTGAATCTCTCCATCGCTCAGAACACAGATCAGAAGAGAGACAACATAGAACAAGACGAACAAGAACATTCTCTGCTACACTTCTCTGGACAACATCTTTCTCAACAATCAGCTATTCAAAAGAGAAAGTGCTGTGGACATTCTCTGTCTCTAAAGGAATTCATACAAGAACACACTCCAAAGGAGATCAACAAATCTGAAAATCTTCAGATCACCTTTGATTCAAGTGTTCAAGGCCAACATCTTTCAAAGACTCCAGACACCTAACATTTTAGCTGTTGTTGAAATCGTCAATTGCTGGAGATCAACTTCTGAAGGCCTATCACCCTACAGCAAAGCTTCATTTCCTGAACATTTCAAGAACACAGGGGGAGCTTTGACAACATAAAATCCACATAGTCTTCTCAGCTGCTCTAAGAAAGAGAAGACTTCCATAACTCACTCATCCCCATCTCTATAAAGGGTTTCTCAAACTCCCTTCAAAAGTTTGTGTTTTGTTTTTGAGTACCTTGTCAAAAGCTCATTGGTGGCAAGACACCTGATCAAAAAATCTGATTTGGTTTTTGAGCACCTTATCAAAAGCTCATTGGTGCCCAGGACACCTGATCAACTCATCCTGCAGTGGATTCCTACCTAGGGTGGTAGAAGAGTGGATGTACCCAAGTTTAGGGGAACCACTATAGCTCCTTGTGTCTTCTGGCTTGCTTGTCTTCATCTTTTGTTTCTGGCTGTGATTGTTTTGTGATTAGTTAGGATCTGTGATTAGATTGTTTTGTGATTAGTTAGGATCTGTGATTAGTTTCTTTTGTAGGTTGTAATTAGTTATCTGCTGTGATTGGATTTAATATTTGCTTCCCTGTTCACTCAGATTACAACAACTGTTGTAAAAATTTTTCAAGCACCATATACTCTATTCACCCCCCCCCCCTCTAGAGTATATCAGATCTAGCTGCACTTTCATAATCACTTCTCAAATTTCTAATGAGGCATGCACGAATCCATTCCTGATGATCTCATAACCTTCTTGTAGATCTTTTGAAGATTTTGGTGTCATTAAAGCTGGAGGTCGAGATTTTGAGAATTGTTTTGGTCTCGGCGGCTAGGAAAGAGATTAGGGTTAAATGACACTCATTTTTCTGTCTTTATATATATAAGTGATATTGAACTTGAAAGGATGACCTAGATTATTAAATCGACTTATTTAATAGTTAAAAAGAGTTGATTTAATTATAAAAGGACTGTCTTAGTGTATGTGCTGAGACAGTGAAATAAGTCGCTGGGACCGGGTAATTGATACACTTGTGGGAACTGCTTAGACTGTCTTAGCAGTCCCAGCGATTTAGCTGTATTTTTCTCAGTTGATTCAGCTGATCTCAATAATTTTTAGTAAGTAATGTCAAACTATGTTTGATATACATTAACAATTAATTTTTCCATTTCATCAAATTAATTTGGGATTAAGGTGATTAACCTAATATGTTGATAGGGTTCTTTCAGCAGCTAACGAATTTAGTAGTTTAACTGGTAGTAAACCTAGCTAATTAAAGTTATTAACAACTATCTATCTAACCACATGGCAGATTGATTTCTTTATAAATTGAAAACAGAGATATAAACAAGTAGATCTATAACTAAAACACTAAATGTACATGAGTCATTCAACATTAAGCATTCCTAACTCAGTTTTGAAAGAATTGAACTTAGCCTCATCTAATGGCTTAGTGAAGATATGAGAAACTTGATTGTCATTAGGGACAAATTCAAGCAAAATGTATTCACTTTCTACATGTTCTCTAATAAAGTGATATCTAATTTCTATATGTTTAGTCTTTCTATGTGAGACAAGATTTTTAGTAATAGAAATTGCACTAGATGAGTCACAATATATGGGTGAATGACTTATCTTGAGACGGTAGTGCACTAGTTGATGTTGTATCCACAGAAGTTGTGTACAGTAGCTCCCTGAAGAGATGTACTCTGACTCAATAATGGATATAGCCATACTGGTCTTCTTCCTGCTACTCCATGAAATCAGCCTTCTCCATAATAATCGATAAGTTCCACTTATGCATTTCATATCTTCCTTGCAACCTATAAAGTATGCATCTAAATTGCCAATTAGTTCAAAATCATTGTTTCTAGGGTACCAAAGGCCAAGGTGTTGGCTGCCTGGCTGCCCTTAAGATATCTCAAAATCCATTTAGAAGTTTGGTAGTGAGATTCCTTAGGGCATGCTTGCTATCTAGCACAAACACATATTCCATACATAATATATGTCCTACTAACTATCCAATATAATAAGGATCCAATGATATATTTATACATGGATTCATCAAAGGGCTTTCCATTCTCATCCTTGTCCAGGTAAATATTAAAGCCCATGGGAGTTCTCATGGTGGAAGCTGATTCCATCCAAAATTTCTTAATAAGCTCCCTAGTATACTTGGTCTGAGTGAAAAAAAATCCCATCATCAGACTGTTTCAGTTGGAGTCTTAAGAAGACTTGAGCTCTCCTATACTCCTCATCTCAAACTCCCCCTGCATAAGGTTTGCAAACCTTTTGCAAAAGTTCTCATCAGTAGACCCAAATATTATGTCATCCATATAAATTTGGACTATGAGACACTTGCATAATGTTTCCCTAAGAAACAATGTGGTATCTATCTTTCCCCTCAAGAATTTATTCTTTATGAGATTGGTAGACAAGGTTTCATACCATGCTCTAGGTGCATGCTTTGACTCATATAAAGCTTTCTTTAATTTGTAAACATGACCTAAACATGACCTACAAGAGTACGATGTACAAAACCTAAGGGTTGCTCCACATATACCTCTTCCTTGAGATTGTCATTCAAGAATGCTGACTTGACATCCATTTGGTAGACTTTGAATCCCTTGGTTATAGCAAAGGCAGGGAACATCATTATGTCCTCTAAACTAGCAACTGGGGCCAAGGTTGGCCAAGTCTATTCCCCCTTCTTGCCTATATTCTTTGGCTACAAGCCTTGCTTTGTTTTTGATGACTGTCTCATTCTCATCAAGCTTGTTCCTATAAATCCACTTGGTGACAATAATGTTATGTCTAGGTGGCTTTGGCACCAACTTCCATACCTTGCATATTTTGAATTGTTGTAACTCTTCTTACAAGGCATTGATCCATAAGTTGTCCTTGTTTGCCTCTTCAAACTTCTTGGGCTCATTCTGAAACAGGAAGCTTAGGAACAATTCTTTATTATGAGTCCTGCTCCTTGTTATTTCACCTTGATGTTCAACTCCAATGATGAGATTTCTTTGGTGATCTATCAGGAGCATGGTTGCAACAGGCAACCTGTCTTCATCCTATTGATTATGATCTACAGCATCTGTTTCTCCTTCATTCTGAACACCTATAACCACATTTATGAGTGCCTCAACTTCTGAAGTGACTGTGTTGGGGCTACGCGTGTCCTCAATAGTCAGCTTTTGCAATTGTTGATCAATAAAACAAATAATAGGAGTGCTGCAGCAGCCTTTAAAAAGTAGGGTAGTCTGATTGATGGAGAATTTATATAGTTTTAAATTATATCCAAACAATAATCTCAAAATAGGCAAAAGCACCTATCGAAATATAGTATAGGAAATGTCGTATTTAAACTCGGGGACCGTTGAGTACTTGTACTCACAAGGAAGAGCTATTATTTTATCGAACGGAAATTTGATTTGCAAATTAGGTAAATAAAAAGTTAAACTAAGACGAGAAATATGATGATAGGAAAGCTAGCACTTGATCTAGAATCCCTTTGGGTTAGAATAAATTTCCATGAAATGATAAAATACAAGCATCTTAATTATTAACTTCGACCGCGGAGGTTCCATAGCTACGAAGCGCCTCTCTCAAGAATACGCATTCGACTAACCTTATGTTGATCGATTAAGACCTCTCGGTCAGTCGAAAAACCTAAGCATGCTTTAGGCGGTGAACCTCACTAATGGAATTGACTTCAATACGGAAGAATTTTGCCTTCCGCTCTCGAGGAGTGCATGAAACTCTCTTTTATCCTTGAGTGATCTACTCATATTCACAAGCTCTCGGTAAATCCAGGATACGGATCTAAGATCGAATAAACATAATTTGCAACTTATGAATTCGATGAAATTAAAATCAAAGATAAACCAAAGTACATAAAATAGAGTGCTTGAAAATTTGAGACAAAAAGAAGAAATTTATTCCATTCCAAAGTTCATCATGATCAAGTGCTAATTAAAAATTAGTTACTCATCATGATGGGAGAATTACATGAAAGGTTGAAGAGAGACATGATTAAAAAAACTTGAAATAAAGAGTTACACTATGAATTGAAAATGCAAGAAATAAAGTAAAGAAAACAGAACTAAATCTCCCAAAAATCTCCTCCTCAGCTTCTGGAATTACCTGGAATTTATAGGCAAGTTTGCTGGATTGTCACCCCCCTCGGTCACGCCCGTGACCTAGGGAGTGTAAGGTTCGGAACCGACGTCTTGAAGTCCTGGGATTGTTCGCGCGAAACCGCAAAAAATGGTTAAATGAAGGGTCACGCGACTAGGTCAAGCCCTTGACCTAGGGATTGTCTTGTCAGTTGCTGAAAACGGCGGGAAGAAGAATCGGCGGGAATAACTCCAGCCGTTGTTGGAAGGGTCACGCCCATGGTCACGACTGTGACCATGGGTGTGTGAAGTAAAAACTGACAGGCCTTGAAGCTGCTGCATTAACTTGGCACGTCGGGATGTCACGGATCTCAGTCACGCCCGTGACAAATAGGTTACGCCCGTGATCGGGCATGTAACTTTAATCCGACGTGGAGTGGAGGCCTGGATCGTCATTTGTGTGTCACGCCTGGTTGATATGCCCGGGTCAGCATGGTCACGCCCGTGACCAATGGGCATGTACTTTTAATTGACATGGCGATGAACTCTAAAGCATGCGTCGGGGTCCTTCCTGGATGTCACGCCGGTGACCTGGTGGTCACACCCGTGATCGGGGCTTGTACTTTGCAATTTTTTCGGCTTTGTCCAGCTTTGTCTCCTGATTAATCCTGTAAACTCCATATTGAAATTTGCAGCCCAGATTGAATCTAAAATAAGAAATTAAAGAAATTAGATAATAAATTCATAAAAAAATATTTATAAACTAATTAATTATTAAAGAAAAAATATATAAAAATATGGATAAAAATAGAGTTATCAAATACCCCCATACTTACTCGTTTGCTCGTCCTGAGCAAACAACTTTTCATGGAGAGTTGAAAACTTTTAATGCAAGAAACGAAAATTGAACCTAAGGAGTAGAATGCAAAGTCTTATGCCTATGCGCGTAGTTATTTTTGTAGAACAATCTACTCAGCATACTAATTTGTTTGTTACTTTTCTAAAATGTGTTTTCACTAATTATTTTTACTTCGAAAATGAAAACCCGGTAAATCTTAAAATCACATTTAGGGATAAAGTAGTGTGCGTACTAAGATAACATTGCACAAATCAAATATCAAGATACCCTCCAAAGAAATACATCAAAGTCGATGGCCATAGGCTTGCCCTTTCACACTCTCGCCACGACACTATTTTAACTTATAAGCAAAAATCAGTAGGGCTTACCATGGTTGAAATGTAGGCTTAGGTTTTTTGGTTTGGAAAATAAAAGATAAAAACGATGGGTGGACACATCAAAACCTAACGAGAGCTTGCACAAAAGAAAAAAAATATAGAACTCCGCCAATTCCTAAATTCCTTTGTTTCTTTTTAACATGATGAAGATTTTTCAACTTCCTCTATTTATTTTCATTATATATATATATATATATATATATATATTGCTTTTTTTCTTTTCTTTTTTTTGAGAAGGAAGGAAAAATAAATAAACTTTTTTTTTCTGAATTAGGGACCAAAATAAAATGCCTCCTAATCACTCATAAATCGTTTTCGTACATATAATTTCAAGCTCGGTCTTAGGTGTGTAATTAGGAAGCTTTTTAGGCTTTTTTAAAGTGTTGCTGGAGCTAAAACAAAAGGAAGGGTATAGGCTCAAATTCGCTTAGCAAAGATAAAATGTTAGGTAAGGGTGCAAAGGCTCAAACTTGTCAAAATAAGTGCCTAAATCATGTTTATGTTAATGAGTTTAACCTATGCAAAGTCTTGAGAATAGCTTGAGGTCAAGTTCTAGACATCGAGAAAGAATACCACTTTCTTGATCCGCAAAATATCTCTCTAGTAAACTTCTACACACTCTCCTAAACTATTCTTAGATTTTTCCGGTTTCAAAATAAAAGTAAAATAAACTGTTTCTGCTCATTTAGAAAAATAAAAATCTAATTTTATGCCCAATGTTTAATTCTGCTTAAATTCTACAAACATGTGCACTTGACTAGAAACACAACATGACCAACAATTCTACTCCAAAATTCCAAATTCAATTGAAGCATCAAAAATCTTCTAAACACTATGTAAAAGTTGAATAATATGGATGTCACAAGTGAATAAATATAAAAATAAAGATTTCTTTAATTTTTAAATTAACCATAATTTTTTTGTTATTTCTTAGACTTCCGGAGGTATACCCTGTGAAGGGCTCTGACCGGTAATAGGAGGCAAGATGCGGTGATATCCCAAACGTGACTTTCTAAGAAATTTAATTTTGATTTTATATTTTTTTTTGAAATTTTTGAAATTTTTGTTTTCTTCTTTTTTTTCAAATTTGTGTATTTTTGTGAATATTAAGTAAAAAAAATTGTAAAATTGAAAAAAATTTATTATTTTTTTGTATGTTTTGCTTGAGAAAAATCCCCCCATACTTAAACAATACATTGTCCCCAATGGAAAAATAAGTAAAAAAAAGAAAAGGAGACTTCCCTAAAGCGGGCAAATCAACACCAAAGTGTACCGATAAGACATGACTGAAGCAAAACATATTTTTGATATTTTTTAATAAAAATAAAAGATACATGGCAAGTGAAAAGAAAAGATACAAAGATACATGGCGTACATGACAACCGACTACAACCCCAAATACAAGAACTTTTCCTCATCGCTAGCACCCCCCCCCCCCCCCGTGACTGATAATGAGTTCGCAGATTTGTGAACTCATGTGTAATATGCGCCACGGAAGAAGCGTGGCTCTGCTCTAGCGCGGCAAAACGTGCATCAAAATTAGTAAAACGACTGTCAAAATTTGTCTGCATCTGATTTAGAGGACTGTGAATCATACCAAATTGGGGATCCCAATAGTTTTGAGGACCGAGTGCTAGGGTAGAGTGCATAGAAGGTGGCAGAATTGGGGGAGAGTGAGGAGCACCGCTGGCACCGGTATTGAAATCAAGATTAAGATCCCTGCCACCGACCGCTAGGGGGATAGCCTTAAACTCTCCATCTCATCGCCGTGCAAGGCCAAGAGCCTGGAGGGTCTGGGACTGAATGATTTGCGACATCTGAACGCAGCTCAGTCGCGGAAGAGCATCCCAAAGACCGTTCTGCTTGGCGAGAAAAGTGATAAAGTTCCCACCGTAAAACGCTCCCAACCTTGCATTTACGGCTTGGTGCTGAAAGAAAATTAGGAGAAAATAACCAAGGTTGATGGGGACCCGGTAAAACATACTATATAAATATAGTAAATCCACCCAAGTCAACACTCTAGGGCTGTCGCCGCGACCAGAAATAGTAAAGGTGTGGAGGTTGTGGAGAATGCGCAAAGCGGGAGAGATGAGGTGGCTGAATTTAGATTTCTTAGGGGTGTAGGGCGTGGTGTCATTACTGAGTTTCGCCAAAAAGGTGAGAAGGTTGACATCGGGAGGGAAATCAGTAAGGAGACCGAGGTAGGAAGGAGGTTGGGAGAAGGCCTCCGAGCAAAGGCCCATGACGACATTGAGTTAGAGGATGGTGAGCTGATGGGTCACCCCATCAACGTGAAACACAATGAAATCATCATTATCCACCCAACGGAACTCAAAAGATGCTAAGAACTCGACGGTGAGCTCAGGGAAAGTGTGCTCTGAAATGGAGAAGAGGGAACTCCATCTAGGAGTGGATAGAAATTCTCGAACCAAATCTGCAGCTCCAAATGTTGCAAGGATCGCCTAGTCCAAGATGCAGAACACGCCAAGGCATTTGGAGTGTAGGAGAAAGCTCCGATCCTACTGGGTATGGTTCTCAAAAAGGACCATGGCTTCCGCTGCGGTGGGATCCGCAGGCTGCTCGGAGGAGAAAGCGGTGGAGCGAGGGTGGTGGCGAGGCATTGTGGAAGGAGTGAGGAAAAAGGGGTTTTCGGGTTGTTTAAGGGAAGGAGGAGGGCTGGATGGTGTGGAGGAAAGAAAAGGGGGATAAATCCTATTTATAGCAATTTTTGTGTCAGTCACGCCCCCCTGTCACACCCGTGACAGGGGGCGTGTACTTATAAAAAATTAAAAAAAGGAATATGAGGCTCCCTGCCTCAGATTCGCTGGACACGCCCCAGAGTCATGCCCATGACTCTCGGCGTGTAAGGGGTATCCTAGGGAGCCGCGCGGGTATCCAAGACACTATCCTCGGATTCCACTGTCACGCCCCAGGGTCATGCCCGTGACCTGGGGAGTGTTGGCCTAATCAAACACGCCGTGGGAATCTGATGCGCGACCTGGTCAATGCCTCAGATACCTGCGACGCGGGTATGACACCCCCGTGACAATCTTGGTCATGCCTGTGTCATCTCCAAAAGACGGATGGAAAAAACGGCCAGCGAAACCATCCGCGGGTTTCGCAAAAATAGGCTAAACACATCCATGACAAGCACGTGACCCGTAGGTCACGCCCGTGCCAGGGGCATGTACGAACAAAAAAAAATTTTGTTTGTTTTTTTTTTGTTTTTTTGTATTTTAGATTCAGATAAAGTAGGATAAAACAAACGTTACCGACTTGAATAATCACGTAGACTTGACGCTCGACCCCGTCCAATCATCATTTAACGATGTCCTTCAAACCTGCAAAACCTTAGATAGAAAATTTAAATAAAATGAAAAGATAAACATAGGATGCCTCCCACGAGCGCTTTGTTTATGGTCGTTGAGCTTGACCATAGTGACGTGCGCTACGTTATGGGATTTTCAGATAGATAAGTAGAAGCATGAACGGGAAGTTTGGAAACCTCCGCTAGAGATAAATATTGTAAAGGATCTAACACGTGTTCAAGTTCTAAAGTTGGAGGTTCCTCAAACGAAGTTCTTAAGAGGTCACTACCTAAGTCTAGAGTTTCTTCAATAGGTGCGTGTGTGACCAAATTGTTATTACTTATTTCATGCAAAATTAAATTTAAAGATTCAAAATTTCTGTCATGAACAATAGGTGAATGAAAATTTTCAGTAAATAGAACGGAGTCATCTTCGGGAGAAGCCTCCAAAGTAAAATATGAGTCATCGTTATAGAGCGTATTTTTCATAGAAGATTCAATAGTAAAGGTAACTTCTTCATCTCCGAGCCTAAGGAGAAGTTTAGCGTCACTAACATCTATAATGGCACGTGAGGTGGCGATAAAAGGGTGACTGAGAATAAGTGGAACTTCGGTGTCCCCTTCTATGTCAAGGATGACAAAATCCACTGGGAAGATAAATGTGTCAACTTTGACAAGCACATCCTCAACAATACCCATAGGGTATTTAATAGACCGTTCCGCCAATTGGATGCTCATTTTTATGGGATTCAGCTCTTCTAATCCCGATTTTTTAAATAATGAATAAGGCATCATATTAATCGAAGCGCCTAGATCGGCCAACACATGTTTTACTGATAAATCGCCAAATAGACAAGGAATAGAGAAACTACCAGGATCAGTTAGTTTCTTAGGCAATTTATTAAGTAAAATCACCGAACATTCCGCGTTCAAGTGAACCGTGGAGATATCCTCAAGTTTCTTTTTATTTGTTAAAATATCCTTGAGTTACTTGGCATACCTCAGCACTTACGCTATTAATGCGCAAAACAGTAAATTTATTTGAAGTTGTTTAAACATGTTTAGAAATTTACTAAGATGCGCATCCATCCGGTCTTTTAGCATTCTAGACGGATATGGAAGAGGTGGTTGATAAGCCTTTGGTTTATTATCATTCGAAGGCTTAGGAGGGGGAGATGATGTAGAAATTGTTACATCTTGTTCCACCGGATTTGAAGTAGTTACCTCCTGTTCCACCGGAGTTGAAGAAGTATGTATCTCCTTCCCGCACTGTAGCGTGATAGCCTTCACTTGCTCTCTTGGGTTGGGCACTGTATTGCCCGGTAATGCTCCTTGCTGACAATTGGAGAGCATTTTAGCGATTTGCCGAATTTGTTTCTCCAAATTTTGAATAGATCCGGTAAGATTCCGGATACTGGCATCAGTGGTAGATGCATATTTGTGGAATGCCTCCTCGAGAGCGGGAGGTTTGGGAGCTTGTGGCGGAAAGTAACTGGGTGGAATTGTGCTTGGTGGGCGAGCCGCATTCCCTGGATTACTCGAAGAGATGTTGGGGTGATTCCTTAAACCCGGGTGATCGATAAGTGTTACCAAAATTATTACACGAATTATAAGGTGGCGGATTCAGATTACACATGTAATCCACATGTTCGGCAATGGTGGAAGGTTCCCAATATTGGGGTTCACAGGTAGGTGTAGATGAGGAAGTAGACATCTCGGCTATTTTTTTTCGTAGTTTCCCAACCTGGAGAGATATACTTGAAACCGTATAGATTTTATACATCCCGCCCAGTTTAGGTTGACAAGACCGGGGTGTACTATATTGATACATATTCATGGACATACCTTCTATAAGTTCTTGGCTGGCCGCCAGTGTTTTGTTGTTTAACGTTCCACCGGCAGCAACATCAATATGTTGTCTTGTTTGTCGATTGAGACCATTATAGAAGGTTTGGATATGCAACCAATCGTGGATTGCATGATGCGGACAACGGCGAAGCAATTCTTTAAATCGCTCCCAAGTTTCATATAACGTTTCCGTATCAACTTGGGAGAAATATGTAATATAATTGCGCAACTTGGCCGTTTTTGCGGGCAAAAAATATTTTGTGAGAAATTTTTCCGTCATCTCGGCCCAAGTAGTGATGGAGCCTCTTTCTAGAGAACACAACCACTATTTGGCTTTGGTGCGCAAAGAAAAAGGAAAAAGCCTTAGCCGGATGGCATCATCTGAAACCCCGTTAATTTTAAAAGTGTAACATATTTATAGAAAGTTAGAAATATGTGTGTTGGGATAGTCATCTTGAAGCCCATCAAATTGTACATATTGTTGTACCATTTGGATGATGCTTGGCTTCAATTCAAAGTTATTGTTCGCAATAGCGGGACGAACAATACTTGATTGAGCATTATGCAAATTTGGTCGAGCATAATAAGACATAGTCTGTTGATCGGTCATATTTGGACTTGAGTTACCCGAAATAGAAGAAAATTGAAACGATGAAGAATAAGAAGGAGAAGAGGAAGAAGAAGAAGAAGAAGCAGAAGAAAAAGAAGCAGAAGAAGAACTGTCACATATGGATTCCTGAACCAAATCTGGAGAATTGACGGATTACTTCGGGTCATACACCAAAATAAAAATAATTTTTTTTTTATTTTAATTTTTTTTTTGAAAACAAAAAGAAAATGATAAAACTAATAGATCCTTGCTTTCAAAATATCAACAAAGAAACTCCCCGGCAACAGCGCCAAAAACTTGATGGAGAATTTATATAGTTTTAAAATATATCCAAACTATAATCTCAAAATAGGCAAGTGCACCTATCAAAATATAGTATAGGAAATGTCGTATTTAAACACGGCTACCGTTGAATACTTGTACTCACAAGGAAGAGCTATTATTTTATCGAACGGAAATTGGATTTGCGAATTAGGCAAAGAAAACGTTAAAGTAAGAGGAGAAATACGATGATAAGAATGCTAGCACTTGATCTAGAATCCCTTTGGGTTAGAATAAATTTCCATGAAATGATAAAATACAAGCATCTAAATTATTAACTTTGACCACGGAGGTTCCATAGCTACGAAGCGCCTCTCTCGAGAATACACATTCGACTAACCTTAGGTTGATCGATTAAGACCTCTCGGTCAGTCGAAAAACTTAAGCTTGCTTTAGGCGGTGAACCTCTCCAATGTAATTGACTGCAATACGGAAGAATTTTGCCTTCCTCTCTCGAGGGTTACATGAGACTCTCTTTATCCTTGAGTAATCTACTCGTATCCACAACCTCTCGGTAAATTTAGGATACGGATCTAAGATCGAATAAACATAATTTGAAACTTATGAATTAGATGAAATTAAAATCGAAGATAAACCAAAGTACATAAAATAGAGTGCTTGAAAATTTGAGACAAAAACAAGAAATTTATTCCATTCCATAGTTCATCATGATCAAGTGCTAATTGAAAATTAGCCATCATGATTGGAGAATTACATGAAAGGTTGAAGAGACACATGATTAAAAAAACTTAAAATAAAGAGTTACATTATGAATTGAAAATGCAAGAAATAAAGTAAAGAAAACAGAACTAAAGCTCCCAAAAATTTCCTCCTCAGCTTCTGGAATTGCCTGGAATTTATAGGCAAGTTTGCTGGATGGTCACGCCCCTAGGTCATGCTCGTGACCTAGGGGGTGTAAGGTTCGGAGCCGACGTCTTCAAGTCCTGGGAACGTTGGCGCAAAACTGTCAAAAATCGTTAAATGGCAGGTCACGCCCCTATGTCACGACCGTGACCTAGGGCGTGTCTTATCGGTTGCTGAAAATGCCGGGAAGAAGAAATGGCAGGAATAACTCCGACCATTGTTGGAAGGGTCATGCCCATGGTCACGCCCGTGAACAAGGGCATGTGAAGAAAAAACCGCCAGGCCTTGAAACTGCTGCATTACCTTGGCATGCCGGGATGTCACGGCTCTCAGTCATGCCCGTGACAAAAAGGTCACGCCTGTGACAGGGCGTGTAACTTTAATCTGACATGGAGTGGAGGCCTGGATCTTCATCTGCATGTCACGCCTGATTGACACACCCGGGTCAGCATGGTCAAGTCCGTGAACAATGGGCGTGTACTTTTAATTGACGTGGTGATGAACTCTAGAGCACGCGCCTGGGTCACGCCTAGATGTCACGCCCGTGACCTGGTGGTCACGCCCGTGACCGGGGCATCTACTTTGCATTTTTTTTGACTTTGTCCAGCTTTATTTCCGGATCAATCTTGTAAACTCCATATTGAAATTTGCAGCCCAGATTGAACCTAAAATAAGAAATTAATGAAATTAGATAATAAATTCATAAAAAATATTCATAAAGTAATTAATTATTAAATAAAAAATATATAAAAATATGGATAAAATTAGAGTTATCACTCATCAAAAACTACATGCATTTATTCTTCAACTACACAAGTCTTCTTGTTGAATACTATATATGCTCTATTTTGTGAGCTATATCTAACAAGGACCCCCACATTGCCTTTTTAAGCAAACTTTGTAAGTTGAGATTTCTCATTATTTGAAATATTGCATTTACAATCAAAGATTCTAAAATATGAAATAATTGGTTGTTTTCCTTTCAAAATTTCATAGGGGGTTTTCTCATGGACCTTATTAATGGAGGCTCTATTTAGACCATAGCAAGTTTTAGTGACTGTCTTTGCCTTGAAGTATTCAGGTAGAGAGGAGTCACTAAGCAGTATTCTGCCAGCCTCTATTAAGGTCTAATTTCTTCTCTCAACACTCCATTATGTTCTGTGGTTTTGGGAGATGAAAACTCTTGGTTGATACCAAAGTCTTGACAGAAAATTGTCATGGCCCCAGATTGAAATACTGTACCATAGTCAATTCTAGTTTTCACCACTATACATTGTAATTCATTGTAGACAACCTTTACGTGGTTCATAAAGACACCTAATATATCTGATTTCTTCTTAAGGAATAATACCCATGTCCAACTTCCCACCTAGGATTTGAATGGGAAAAGGACCAAATAAGTCCATATGCAATAGGTGGAGACATCTTTCACTGTCTTTGGAGCCAATGTTTTTAAAGGTGGCCCTTATTTGCTTGCCCATTTGGCATGCATGGCATGGACCACTTTTAACACATTTTAAATTTGGGCTATTTCTAATATAATTTTCAGAAAACAACTTGTTCATTATCTTGTAGTTAATGTGGGCAAGTCTCTTGTGCCATTGAACACAAAGAGACTTTCTCTCATTAGCTACAAGACACATCGAAGATAAGGATTTATTGCAAACAAAATCTAAGCAATATACATTTCTACTCCTAGTTCCTGAGAGAACTACCTCTAAGTCAATAGACTTCTTCATCAAGCACATGTCATTGTGGAATTCAATGACAATGCTCAAGTCACGTAGTTGACTTATGATTATAAGGATGTGTTGCAACCCTTCCACATAAGTTACCCTTGTTATTGAGACAATGTCATTGGTAATTATACTATAGCCTCTGGTGATTCCCTTGTCAGAGCCACCAAGATGACTTTGGGCCCATTTTTTACAGGAATATAGTATTTAAGTAAGCTCCTTGTCTCAGCCATATGCTGGAAAACCCACTGTCCAAGAACCAAATCTGATCTAGAAAGGCACTTGGACTAACCTACAAAATATAATTTACTTAACCTTAGGAGTCCAATTAATTTTGGGTCCTTGGTGCATGTTAGCAGCATAAGAATGTCTAACAAAACCTTGCTTGTGTTTAATGCCTTTCTTTGCATTAGGCACAGTAGGATTATACCAACAAACTATGATGAAGTGTACCACTTTCCCATAGGATCAACACTCATGAATGTTATATCTTCTTTTCTGAATAACTCTTGAAGTAGATGCTTCAGACCTCTGCTCATGAAGGAAGACTGCATCATTCTTCTTGTTCCTCTCATCAATGATTTGGCATTTTGCCTTCCTATTGTCAGTCTTAGCAGGAAATATCTGATGGGTATCACCATGACTCATATTGGAGGTAGAGCACAAGTTGATGGCTTCGGAGATTGCCCTATGAGATTGATCTTTAGGATGGACAGCAGCCAACTATTTTGCTGGTAGGGACATGGAAGTTGATGTACCCTTATCCTTTAGTGAGGGGGCTGAGGTACCAAATACAAATGGTCTAGGATGGGCCATCTGTATTTACTCACATGGGGCCTTATAGGAACTCAAGCCCATGCCCTTCCTTCCATTATAGTTGTGAATATTTTTTATTCATATTATTGGGTCTTCCATTCAACCAATTACCATACATACTATCTTAGTCAAACTTGTTGGATGGAAACAGAAATTTCTCAAAAGAGATAGCAGACTGGACTGGAGCTTTGACTTTACTCTTATTCCTTCTTATAGTATTCCTCTCAATGTACCTCATCCCCTTCTTATTAGTTTGGGAGGTGAAGGTATCAAATAGTAGCAATATTGATTTGGGTTCGGAGTATTGATCCACTAGCAACCTCTCTTTGTGGTGCATATCTTCTAATTCTTTAATTAATGAATTCTTAATATTTATGGTTGAGACTTGAATAGTGGTGATTGTTTTAAGGTTGGATATCACTTTGCTCATTTGACTCAGCTGGGAGGATGAGTCGGTTTGCAGGAAGATAACTTTTCTTATGGAGACAATCTCCTTAAATTGTCCTTTGACAAATAACGTGCTCTTCTTCAGAGCTTTCAAGATTAAACCATAATTGTCAATTAATTGATTGACATCTTCCTCAATTTTTGAGCCATATTTTTAATAAGATGAAGGTGCTTCAGAATCAGGACTTGTTTCATAATCTGATTTAGAGGAGGAGATGGAATGAATTAATACCTTATTTGGATCAGCTAATGCATCACTCTCCGCAGAATGCTGGGGTCCAGACTGCCCTCACCGCTTCTAGTTTCCGATAATTGTGAAACACACAATTAAGCAACTTATTATAAGGAAAAAAAGCAATTATAAGAACACTCAACTTCCTCAAACAGGTGTATTTTTATTCCTATGTGGACATTCATGGGTTCTTTCATGTTATAACTAAAACACATATGCAAGTGCTCACTACTCCTTAAAAGGAATCAAACATGAATTCAAATAAGAAAAAACGACACCAGAAGGTGATGCCAAATTGTAACACCCCCATCTGTCAAGTAGAATATAACAGAAGGAATAGTCAGGGCCCCATTTCATATGCCATGGACAGTCAATGGAGTTATGAATTGAATCCAAAACTATACACGCATCCTAACTCAAAGTTACATTCTAGCGGAAGATTTTTAAGTAAAAGATCCAACACCAAGAATGTCCACTAATTAATTATAGGAATTTTACCATAAAAACACAAAGTCTTTTGCCTTATGGCCTTACAACTGTTCTCTTCACAAAAGTATATAACAAATATCGACCCATAGATCAACCAACATGAAAACAGTAAAAGATTCGCCTTTGGGCTTTCAAGAGACAACCAACACGCATAAGGGACTTCATCCCGATACATTCCGTTTGGATATCTAACACCTGCACGAACACGACCACCAAGATTTGTCAAAACAAGGCAACGGTCAGCTTCAGTTGACCATTTTATAACGATCTAACCCCCTTCCCAGGGCAATAGAATTCCTTCGTACAAACAGCAGAATATATATATATATATATATATATATATATATATATATATATATATATATATATATATATATATATATATATATATATATATATATATCCACCATCACAGACATTGGCACACAAGGCCACATTCCCCACGGACTGAGGACACATTTTTAGTGTTCTGGACTTTCCCTGGCCCACCACCATCCACAGTCCCAGACTTTATGGTCCTACATTGAGCATTTTTGGCCACGCTTAAATCCAATGACCCTCTCCTATTCCAGTGACCACACTAGTTACTTTAGGCTATCCAGTCAATCGACATAGAGAGGGTAAATCAACCCTTTCCTGTTGCTCTGATTGACATACCACACAACGATCGACAAGATGCAGGTCAATGTCTCCTTTCCCATACACAATATACTTAACCGAGTTATGTCCAAGGCTGGCTCTCACATCCACCATAGTTGGGCACTCCAGGCCTTTAGCTTAACATGCTACCCACCTTGTCTCATAGTTACAGGCTTCGTAACCTGAATCAATAGCTCTCTGGGATCTACTACCAGCGGTATCTCTACCTCTATGCAGTAGGTGAAAAAACACCATTTCTTCCACAAATTTAGGTGTTTTCCTGGAGACCAACTCCAGTACTCTTACTGTGGCAACCTACGCATGCCATGATACTGTAAACTATACGTTTAACTACGGAGTCTTCTCCAGCATGCGAACAAAAGATGTCCATTTTCAATACAGACCGACCTTTCTAGATAGGCTTCTCACAGCATGCTTATTCCGTACTTCGATTCTGAATTCTATATATTGGGGATACATTGTATCAACCAGTCAAAAATCACTTCTCTTTCCACCAATTAGTGGGGGACTTCAAGAAACTATGTCAAATTAATGACGTCACATGTCCAAGAAGGAAGATCGTTACCCTTATAGATCTTCTTGGAGGCATGAACACAAACTTGATCCAGATGGGAAAAACCGTAATGCTTTTCTCTTAGTGGATCTAGCTTTGTATTGTAAATCCAATAATAGGAAAGTTTCCTATAGCTTTTCCAAAGGCTAGAACAACCTTTCTCTTTGCTTTCCTTCCTTCTTTCCTCTTCATCCTCAACACTTGAAGAGAGAGATATATATATGAAGTTAAAGGGAGGTAGTTAAAGAGTTGAATTGTATCTTCTCTCCCACACTTCTCGGGTCAAACCACATCGGTTTTTGCATAACCTCTAGATAACAAGCTCAGAAGGAATTGATGGCCACGATTCACTTTAGTTCACAATTTAAATAGCCACTACCACGCGGAAGCTTAGGAGGTGGCGGTGGTCTCAACCAGCTCCACCTTGCCGCTCAATGACTGTCTCAACACATCATGACTGGTGTCATACTACTACCAGTGATAACTCTACCATCGAGCGGTACATTCCAAAGACAATGGTTTGATTAATTCAGCTAGATACTACAAGCGCTAGCTCTATCACCTGGCAGTAACTTCCAGTGACTAACTTCCTATTATTTTCAAGAAATTTTGGGCATTACAATATCATGGGAGTGTGAGCAGACTATGATCAAGGAGTTCCGCAAGATTTTCTGTTGGGGTACATTTTGTATATTTTGTACTTCTTTGTTGTTTTCTGAACTGTTTGAATTTCAGTATGAAATTTCTTAAGAGGGAGATTTGTAACATCCCAGGTTTCCCATGTATGAAAATAACTAATTTTCATATTACTGCGGGGTACCGCCCGACGATAGCAAGATACCGCTGGCATTAGCATACACCGAGTTGATGGCGTCGAGGACAGCTAGTGGCATCGAGTTATTGGCATCGAGAACTAGTGGCATCGAGAACTAGTGGCATCGAGTTACTACTCCTAGGCGATAGAGATAACACATGTTGTAGCATGACACATGTCAGATGAGGCTAAGACGGTCGTTAAGTGGCAAAGAGGCACTAACAGGGTCAAGATGTCACCACCTAAGCTACCGCTAAGAATTAGTGTCGTACCGCACGACGTTAGCGAATTTAAATAAAGAATGGTCAATTAAATCATGTCCATCCATTTCTTTTGGCCTGGAGATCATATGGTTGAGGTTTGGCATGTGAGTGTTAAGGATTAGTGGTGAGAAATTCATTCTTATTTCCTGTTCACTCTCTTTTTCTCTCTCACTCTAGCTTGGACCCTAAGAAAGAAGAAGGAGAAAGCTGATTCAGTCCTCTCGAAGAGCTTGGAAGGAGTTCTTGTGGTTGGATTTGCGAGACGAGGTTGAATTTGTGGAGAGAAAGGTGTTGCAAACACTTCCATCTGGATCTCTAGCAATTTCATGGCGCCTAAGCGATCGACAAGGGTAACGCTCTACCTTCTTGGACAAGTGAAGTCCTCATTTGGCATGTGCGTGGAAACCCTCACCAATTGATGAAGAACGGAAAGTTTCCAATGGGTTGATCAGTGGTATCCCTGATAGTAAACTTGCATTTAGAATCCGTAATCGAAGTATGTAATATGCATGATGTGTGAAGCCCATCCGGAAAGGTTGGTCTGGATTGGTGATGGTTATCTTGTTGATTGTGTGTTAGAGATAACACTATGATGATTATGTTGTATTCAGTTTCTGAGTATTATAGAGTGGTGCAGGGAGTTTTCGAGGATAACTACAGGAAACACCCAAAAAAGTGGACTTTTTTTGTTATATTGGATACTTCCCGGGGGTAGTAGTTATCGATGGATGTAGCTCACATTGAGATTTTTTGTGACAATGAAGCCCGTGTCTTGGTGACTGGGTGTGTAACATGCTACAATGAGGGACTGAAATGCCCTTTGGCCCATTTTATGTTGTGTGTTCTTAACATTATCTCGCATCATGGTGTGTAATCTTGAGATCTTCTCGCATTATGTTGTGTTATCTTGATGTGGTGGCTATGAGTTGTGGTGAAGATAAGACTGCATCATTCTAAATGATCTCGATGATCTGAGCACTGTTAAAGTTGATCCGAACCTGTCCCATGTTACGTGATATTGGGAGAGTCCGTAAGGCAAGGTGACTTGACGGTAATTGTTCACTGTTGAACCATCAAGTCTGGACTGTGGATGGTGGTGGGATGGGGAAAGTCCAGTACACTGATAATGTGCCCTGAGTGCAAGGGATGTGTGTCCATGCATGCCAATGTCTGTGGTGGTTGAGATATAGATATATATTGTCATTATGCTTGCTTGCAGGGAAGGAGCACTGCCTCCCCAAGTGAGGGGTGGAGTTGTTATAAGTAGGTCAACTAAAGCTGATTGTTGCTTTGTTTGACGCGTCCTGGTGGGTTGTATCTTTGAAAGTGTTATAGAGCCGAGCGGGAAGTAGTACATTGAAGCCCCTTGTTTCTATGTCGGCACTTGAAGTCCAAGTGAAGTGTTTACTTATTGTCATGTGTGTCCTACTTGCGAGCCAAAGTATGTAAACCACTTTAGTGTTAAACATTTTATAAGTTATAAGGCCTTAGGGCCAAACTCTTTGTGTATATGTATATCATTCCGATGTTTGTTTGGTGGACATTCTTTGTGTTGGGTTCTTTATAACTTAAAAGCTTACGCTACAATATAACTCTGAGTTAGGATCCGTGAATGTTTTGGTTTCGATGCATAAATCCACTAACTGTCCGTGGAATATGGCATGGGGCCAAGACCGGTCATTCTGTTATATTCTACGTGATAGATGGGGGTGTTACATGAGGGTAGACCTCCTTGTGATTATTTAACCAAGCTACTTACCCCAGATCAAGGAATCTCTCCATATGTGTGTGAAGATCGAAATGTGTACGGAGTTTACTACCTATTTTGGATGCGAGTTGCTTCGTCGGTGACAATGACACTAGCGGCTTCTTGGAGGAACTGCCAGGAGGCTTCTTTAACTACTTCCCTGACCTTTTGGGGTCATGCATTTTCATGGTCTCTTTCTTGATGCCCAACAAAGTGAGGAGAATGGTGTTCAAACACATGTCAAGCAGAATTTGTGGGAAGCAACTAGTAGTTTTGGAGGGATATGTCATCAGGACGATGGTATGCACTATTTTTATATTTCTAGTGGCACAAAGTTCGAGTTACAGTCTTTGTGGTTACCAGCATACTTTTTTAGTGCCCGCATAAGGTAAAAAAAAGTATGGGTATTGTGTTAACCTAAATCCCGCGATAGGAGACAACATCAAATGATGTCGGAGACAAATCATCCCTGCGGTTACTCAAGGTGGTTATGGGTACTCACGGGGCCATGGTGTATGCACAATACCATTCGATAGGAGGTCATATTACCTATCACAAAACAATTTGGCAGTTCGTTTAATGGGTCATGGTGGGCACTACATTAGAGACCATACGGGTTCATCGCTTCGACATTAGCACATGCAGTTACACAAGTTATCTTGTCTCAACCATTCACTGCCCGGCTATTTATGCACCTCAGGTGGGGGAGCTCATTTAATGCCATGTTTAACAAGGCATTGATTATCGCATTCTTCGTGAACCGTTCGAGCAGCCTACACTCAAATATATGGACCCGGGGTGCTTGAAAGGGAACATCAGACGGAGCCCAAAATCTTCCCTATTGTAAGTGCAGCCTTGGGCGTGGTTAGTCAGAAGGTTGGGATCTATGTGAACTCCGGTGACTACCCACACAAGTATTTTGACTGAGCCTATGGCTGCTACTTGATCCTAGGCTACAGAGACCACTAGCGCATAAAATAACTATAAACGCCCAAACCAGCTTAAGTGAGAACTTTGAGCGATTGTTTCTCATGATTGCTTTATTTTGGATAAAAAGGCACTACATCACCATGTGTAACATCCCCCACATTTCCAGACCCCCTAAAGTTAGGTTTAGGGCTTGAGTGGTGCATGGAGGCCCTAATGAGCCCCTAGCTCACCTTGAGCTTACGTAAATGACTAAGTGCAAAGTCAACGTATGTCAATTCACACACACATGAACTCACCACCTCAAGATAAGCTCACTAACACTTCCCTAACCCTATGAGAGAGGCAATGGAGGAATGGACTCAAGGCTAGGTCAATCTAGTGGGCAGAATTAACCAAAGTCAACCTTAAGTCAATATAGGTCAAACTGTCCCCTAAGAGGTCCTATTGGCCTCAAAATGTAAAGTCGACCTAGCCCCTAGCCTGGTATTGTCATTACGAGCCAAGTGGACCCAAGAGCCCCATCATGGGGTCAACAAGACCAATTTGTCTAAAGTCAAACTTGACCCTATTTAGGTCAAATCACATTATTTAGCAAAGTCGGCCAAATTGGGGCATCACCATGACCCAATCAACATTGGGTGGTGTCAAGGGACTCATGACACACCCCTTGGACCAATCAACCCATAAAGTTGACCAAAGTCAACCCCAAGGTCAATCGTGGTCAAATCAACCCCTAAAGGCTAAATGAGAGCCCAAGCCAATTCAGATGGGCTAAGCCTTGCCCAATGCACAACCTAAGGCCCACTAAGTTTATAAAATTTGTTCAATCTAAATTACGTGATTTAATTCGGGCTTAATTGAGGTAATTAAGGGGGAAGTTTCATTTGGAGAAGGAGAATAATGTAGGGAGGCCAAATGACACTCCCTTTGTAACATCTCGTTCCACCTTTCACGGTGGTCGATGCTTGTTAGTTGGTGCAAACCATTCAGGAGCGCAAGAAGGTTGCTCAGGATCGGCATGCGAAGTACTTCAATGCGCATCATAGGAATGTGGAGTTCGCGGTAGGCGACTGGTTTTATCTATAGATTAAGACGTTCAAAGCTGTTTTGATGAGTCCGATTTATATAGGGTTTTTAGGACTCCTCGGGGCTTATTTTCTTGCATGTGCACTACTTTTTCAATTGGAAAAGTTATTTTTTTGTTTAGGCCTTCACTTCACAAAAAGTGTATTGTTTTAGACCACGGGTGTGCAATTGCACAGTCTTTTGTTGGGGTTATGCACATGGTGCTCCCATGGCACTTTTTGTGGTTATGGTTTGCTATGTATGGGTGCTGGGAGCTTGTGCTCCAGTTTCGGTTTTAGCTGTGCAGGTGGTGCATTTTCCCCAAGGCAAAAATTCTGATTTGTGGAAAATGCAAGGTCGTGCGTTTCCTTAGCGCACGGTTCCTTCCCAATCGTGCGTTTTGTTTGTGCAGGAGAAACATGGAGTGGAGCTCGACGAATTTCGTCCAGCTGAGATCGACGATATTCACGGACGGTCGACGCACGGTTTCATTGTAACCGTGCGCGAAGGAAACACATTGTTTTCCTGTAGCTTTTTTGTTTGTTCCATTTTGGGAGAACTTCCAGAACTTTTTGCTTCATGTATTCTTTTTGGTTGACTGCATGCTAAATTTCGAGGACGAAATTCTTCTTAGGGGGGAGGACTTGTAACACTCAATTTTTACAGAGCTTGAACCTCAAGAAGCTATCGTGCGGTGATAGGTAGCTATCATCTGGCGATAGACTTATTTCATCAAAAACATGCGTTGAGTACTAGCGCGAGGCGTTAGTTAGCTACCTCTAGGCGGTAGCCTGGCGTTAATAGTGTTGACTAGCAGCCGTTGAGTGGAGGCGTTGAATCGTAGGCATTAAGTAAGCTACCACGCAGCGTTATTCTTACTGTCGGCAATTGCACGGTATTATTTTCTGGTCGAGTGCTCGGGAAGCTACCGTAGCAAGGTAGGTAGTTACCACCCGGCGATAGCGCACGGGATTAGTTCCATCGTTTGGCTTTTTATCCGTCTTGTTTCTCTTAGGATTTGATCCTATGGCCCTGGATACTCCTTGTAAGTGGCTTAAGTAGGGCTAAATGGTCGTTTTCCCTCATTCTTCTCTTTTGGAGTGGGAGTTAGGATTTTGAGAGAAAGAGTTTGGAGGAGGAAGAAGAAGGACTTTCTCCGCCATTAACGAAGCATCGGGACTATGATTATTGATCCAAGGCCAGATCCATGGAGGGGACATGGAGGTGCACACGTTTATCCGTGCAAGTAAAGTTTTCTAAGGCTTGGAAGAGGAGTCGTAAGATAATGACACTTCTCCTCTCGGTCTTTAGGATGTGTACTTGACATCCTTTTTTATTTTTGATTTCTTTCAAGCTTTAGGCTCCGGATCTCTGAAATGAGAGGGGTTCGGGTTGTCATGGTTCAAATGGAGCCACCGGGTCGATTGTGTCCGTCCCAGACATGATATTGCACTAGAAATCTGCTCCGCAAGTGGATTAGGCATTGTGGGTAAAGCCATAGTCGCGACCGTTAGTCCGACTCGGTGATGTTGCATAACGATCCTTAAGGATTTTGCTAGAAATCCATTTGTGGAAAGATGCCATTTGTGATGTGGTTTCCCCCTTGTTTTCATGTGAGTACGAATGGTGGATTAGGGTAGGAAAGGCTATTGATTGTGATGTGCTAAGGCGCGGCTTAATCTCTGTGGTTGGCTGGCTAGCCCGTGATGTGCAAGTCATGTGTAGAGATTGTCCCCGCGAGACAAGTCCCCTTCTATGAAACTGACATGAATTCCAAGCTTTGGACAATCCTGGGCGATGAAGTCCATGAGCGGGTGTCGTCAAGCAAGGGTTCTTAGCATCGGTTTGTAGTTTGTGAGACAGAATCCTGACATGAGAAGTCTGAGCTTGCAGGAAAGCCCGTGTTTTAAGGCCCATGAGCGGGTGGGGGCTTGGCAACAGTTCTGTGTGGTGGCTTGTGTGCCGTTAGGGGAAATTGAAAGTTCATGTGTGTTTACTGCTTGAACGCCGATGGGGAAATTGGAAGTACTCGTTTTATAATGCACGATGATTTGTTAGATTCATGCGCTATAGGATGCCTTGTGTGAAACCAAGGATTACATACATACTGCATTGTAGGCCCCCTTTATTTTACCTGCTCAACATATAAACATGTTTGTTGTATGAGACATCCAAACCTGTTGTATTACTTTCTAAGATCATGTATATTTGCATACAAAATGCTAACTTGTAGGATGATGGAGTGCCCTAGGGTCTGCTAGAGACGGCCAGGAGGAGATGTGTTTATTATATAGTTGAGGTCAGCTGTTGCTGACCCACATTACAACACATTTTTACAGGGCAAGGATCACAAGCGAGAGCAAGATTGCCGGCCAAAAATGCTAAAGCCTCATGAATTGAACATTCTATTACTTTCTTGTGTTTGTCAAGTGCTTTTCTCCTTAAACTATAATCCTGCTTACATGCCGAGGTAGCCTAGGAGTGTTAAAGCACATTTCTTTGTTTGTTATTGTTTCATACTTGGGACTCGTGATTGTTGTAAGGCCTTAAGGTCATTTTGATACTTCTTTGATGGTGGATAACTTCTAGTACTGTTATTTGTTTCCCTTGTTTTTGTCTGATTTTTGAGTTCGATAGTTTTATATCATCTTAAATGCTTAAGCTGTGGAGTCTGTATGTTGTGGGGCCACGGCGGACCCATATTATATTGTCATTACAGGGGAGGCGTTACAACTTGGTATCAAAGCAAGGTTAGTGTCCAAGGTAAGGTTTAGTGTTGATTTGTTGTAATCGGATCATGTTAAGAAGTTATCCACATAAGAGTATCATGGGACCATGCGTTACCTTATGTCTAAGTTTTGCTATAGAAGGTGATTCTTGTTTTACCTTGCTTTTGCTAAGGGTGAAAGCGATGAGGTGGGGATGGTGAGGCCGCAAGAGGAGCCATAGGAGAGCAGTGCTACTGCTACAGGTCTGATGGGCATGGGGGTAACCCTGGCCGATTTTTGTCGCATGCTTACAGAAGCAATGGTAGCAGCCCAAGCTACAGGGGCAGTGCAAGTTGTGACCCCAGTTGCACAGGTAGCGACTCCTGTTACCTTGGATGCAATACCAATCATACCGGGCAGAGTAGCTAGGCCAATAGAGCCGTTGGTTGAGAGAGTGGTCGTCGGGCAGGGAGACCGACAAATGAAGTTTTTTTTTGAGTGTCCATCATCCAACATTCAAGGGAGTCAGCACACCGACCGATGCGAAGGACTATTGGGTGAGGATTCAAGAACTATTGAGTGAGACAGAGATTCTAGAGGAGAAGCAGTCTGAGTTTGCGACCTTCATGTTAGGAGGTGATGATAAGTTGTGGTGGGTGAGTCATAGAGGCCGCCAGTTTCCAGGACACACCTCGTCCATAGAAGAGTTCGGGAATGCCTTCTTGAAAAAGTATATCCCTTCATAGAAAAGGTTAGCCCATCAGAGATAGTTTTTTTTTTACTTTGTGTAATGAGACAAGACTGTGGATGAGTATGTTCAGGAGTTTACTCGATTGGGTCATTATTCTGGAACAACTATGGTCGACGATGAAGAGAGGGACAATCTCTTCTACCATGGGTTGAGAGAGAACTTGAGGCAACCCCTAATAGATATGAAAAATGGGGGCTTCAATGAGTTAATTGAGGTGGCCAGGATGTTGGAATGTTGCATAGAATGAACCCAACGTCGTAAGGGACTTGTAGTAAAATAGGGAGAAGGAAAGCTTTCTTAATTGCAAGGGAAGTCTGAAGGGTGTAAGTAGAAGAAGAAGCCCCATCCCTTCAAGTCATGGGAGAAGAGCAGTATGAGGTATGGGTGTTCTCGCTTCAGGGGACCACCAACATGCAATAAGTGCGACAATCTAGGCCATATAGCTCATTTCTGTACTGAGGGTAGCACTGAGCAAGAGCCAAGGAAGGAGTAGTCTGTGCGTTCCGGTCCCAGTGTTGCGAAAAAAGGAAAAATGGTGGAGTCGAGCGCTTCAAGCTTCTAACCCGTGCAACAAAGGGCGTATAACCTTCGGTAGTAGGAAGAGATTCGACAACCCAATGTGGTGACAGGTATGGTAAAGTTTAAGTTCGTTAATTTTCTTTATACTTTCGAGAATTTTATGTGGGTTTCCTGTGTTTTAGGCTTCGTGCAAGTTTTCGGTTACCCCGCTAGTGTATTTTTCGATACGGGAGTATCGTACTCTTTTCTTGCGAAAAGCATTATCCAGAGAATTGGAGTCAAGCCCTTTTCGGCGGACGCAGAGCTTAGTGTGTGCATGCCCAATGGGTCTTTCATGACCATCGGGACAGATGGCACATTACTTGGAGTTTAAATGAAGTTGACTTCAAGTTGGTAGTAGTGGTTCTACCGATAGCCGAGTTCGAGGTGATTTTTGGGATGGACTGGCTGGTAGAGCAGCGCGCCAGTATAATTGCCTATCTAAGGTGGTGACCTTGAGATGCGAAGTAATGGAAAATGTCAAATTTGAGGGCCGTAGTGGAGTGGCTTATTCCCTAATTTTGGCCATGCATTTGGTGCGGGCAGTTAACTGCGGCAGAGGAGCTTTAGTAGCATTATTGGAAGTTCAACTTTCCAAGCTATCACTTGGAGAAATGCCGGTTATGGCAGAATTGTAGGATTTGTTTTGTAAGGAGCTTCCTGGAGCACCCCCTCGACGGGAGATCGATTTCTCGATTGAGTTAGTGCCAGAAGCCAGATCGGTGTCACGCCCACCTTTTAGGAGGCACCAAAGGAGTTGGCTGAGCTCAAGGTGCAGTTGTAGGAACTGTTGAATCAGGGGTACATTAGACACATCACTTCGCCATGGAGCGTGCAAGTGCTGTTCGAGAAGAAGAAAGATAGTAGTATGTGATTGTGTATAGACAATCAGGAGTTGAATAAACTACCTGTCAAGAATAAGTATCTGATCCTATTGATAGATGACCTGTTTGACAAGGTTATAGGGTTGGGTGTGTACTCTAAGTTAGACCTGAAGTCAGGGTACTACCAGTTGCAGATAATAGATGATGACATACCTAAGACAACATTTGGTACGAGGTATGGCCACATTGAGTTCCCAGTAATGTCATTCTGGTTGACGAACACGCCATCGGTATTTATGGATTTGATGAACCTAGTTTTTTGGGAGTACTTAGACTCATTTGTGGTGGTCTTCATAGATGATATTTTGGAGAACTCCAAATTGGAGGCGAAGCATGAGACTCATTTGTGAGTAGTCTTGCAGACTATAAGAGCGAACAGACTTTTTTCGGAGTTCTCAAAGTCCGAGTTCTGGTTGGAGAAAGTGAAATTTTTGGGCCATGTGATAAGTTGTGATGGGGTGGCAGTGGATCCGGTAAAGGTTCAGGCCATTAGGGATTGGCCAGTTCTGAGCACCATGGTGGAAGTCAGGAGTTTCCTTAGATTAGCTGGGAACTATAGAAGATTTGTGGAAAACTTTTCGTGGATAGCTGTGACCCTCACTACTCTAACACGTAAGGACCAAAAATTTGTGTGGACTTAGTAGTGCAATCAAGCATTTGATACCCTGAAGGAAAGGTTGATGTTGACTCCAATCCTAAGTTTTCATAAAGGGACCGATGGATTTCAAATTTTCAGTGACACGTTAGGATGCGGTTTGAGTTGCGTGCCAGTGCAACATGGCAATGTGATAGCCTTTGGATCTATATAGTTGACTCCTCATGAGAGGAATTACCCCGTCCATGACTTGGACTTGGCGGTAGTAATTTTTGCGCTGAAATTATGGAGGCACTACGTGTATGGTGCGACGGTGGAGATCTTCAAGGACCATAAAAACCTGAAGTATCTTCTATATAAAAAAGACTTGAACATACGACACCGAGGGTGGGTAGAGTTCCTTGGGTACTACGATGTGGCTATTCAATACAAGTCGGGCAAGGCCAACATGGTGGCCGATTGATTCGTTGAACGGTAAATGTACCGGTCGCACAAGTAATATAAAATGGGTAGCTTTCCCAAGTATCGATCTCTTCAAGGAACACAGTAAAGGGAGACTTAATATCCAGGAGGACTTGAGATTGAAGTCCTTAGGTCAGAGTTAACTATGGGGGTTTTGATGGTTGAAATAAAATAAAGCAAAACACTAACAACTACTCCTATGCAACGCCGTTATGCGATGCTTCGCCAGGCGAGATGGAAGACTACACGGGCCGCTATGTACTGAATCGCTGGGCGGATGGATGAGTAGGCAAGCGTAAGAACCAAACGAATGAGGAATATGAGGGTCGTAAGCACCTCTTCGCTACGCATGCCACTAAAAATCGCTAGTGCGGCAAGAACAGATGGATGGCAGATGGAAAATAAGGGCTCACCTCAAGCAAATAACGAAAACATACCATCGCATATACATGATTACACATAAACGTATATTACAATAAGCATACTTCATCAAATATAAGAGATCAACTATACTATCAATAACAAGAGAAGAAAAGTGTGCGAAATCGACCAAATACGAAGTCTTGCTGAGGATTCACGGTAGGATTCATCGGGTTGTCATTACACATCCTAGCTCAGTCCTCAACTGCGTCCGGGGTAGAGGAGGCTATCACTCACTCTCAATGGACCCATCTTCTTCGTGTCACGAGTTGGTGGAGGATGGCACAACTTCTCTAGCTTGGTGGAGAAAGCTAGATAAAACCCTTCTTGAAGCTCAACGATGAAGGAGGAGGCCGAGAGGAATCTCCGGCTTGGATTTGACTTTGAATGCTTGACCGGATCTTCAGACCTTGGTGGAACGGCGGATTTCGCCCTAAAAATGAGGAGGAGTTGGCATAAAAGAAGTCTGCCCCAAAAAACATCCTCAAATGGCAGAAAATATGTTCTTAAATAGAAAAAGATCAGAAAATTAGTCACGCACGGTCTGGCGCACGACCATGTGTGAACCGTGCGAAATTTGCACGCAGATAATGCTTGAGGAAGAAGAAGCAATGACCCGTGCGTTGTAATCGCGCACTGGTGATTCCGCCCGTGCGTGAAGGAAATCGAACGGGTAAACACAGAGCGCTGAAATGCAGGAGAAAATAGGGGAACCGTGTGTTTTACTCACGCACGGGTGCTATTGCCCATGCGTGAAGGAAACGCAGGATTAACCACAGAACACTGGAAAGCTCGGCAAAAGGAGCAGGACGTGTGATTCCTTCTCGCACGGTTTGGCCGAAACCATTCGGGAACAAATCGTACGGGTAGAAACAGATGCCCCAAGAAAGCTGTGTAAAACACACGATTGGACTGGAACCGTGCACAAAGAAATGCGCACGCCCGTGCATTTTACAGAAAAACTGGAAATGGAATTCGGGACATCCCAACTACCTACACAACAATAAAACCAGTCTGTAGCACAAGCTTCCAGCACCAAAATGCAAAAAAAAACTAAACAAAAAGATAACGAGGAGCACCATGTGAATACCTCCTACAATAGAATGCGCAATTGAACACCCACCTGCCCGAAAAGTGCACAAAGCAGTCAATGACCTAGCGATGCAAATATAACCGATATCTGGTCGAAATACAATGTATGAGTGAGAAAACAAGCCCAGATGTGTCCGAAAATCACTATATAAATAAGACTCATCACACCACCAGACTTACCTGTTTGCCCGTCCCGAGCAAACAAAATCTATGTAGACAGAAACAATGACTTAGCTAACATAGAAATTGTAATATGGAGTACCACGCGAAGACGCATGCTCGTACGCGTAAAAATATAAATAAAGGAAATTTCTAAGTATGCAAAATAGTTTACACTTTTCACAATGCGTTTTAACATTTTATTATTAATCAAAAGTGGAATCACGGTGAATCATCCGGTCACCCGCAAAGAGAAAGTTGGCAGGCCACTAAGGTGAACTTTGTCAAAGATCAGGGATTGTGATAACCTCCAAAGGAATCCACCAATGTCGGTGACCATATGTTTGCTCGTTCGCACTCTCTCTACGAAACTGGTTTGGTTCACACACGAATCAGTAGGACTTTAGGTGAAGAGATGGGGCTTGGGTTTCGGCGAGGTAAACAAATATAAATAAGAGGGCTACACACCAAACCCAAATGAGCTTGCATAAAAAAAATCTATCCGCTAACCAAAATGCATGCTGGTACACCACACCCCAAGACTTAATTTTTGCAATATGGATGTGTGTACCGCCTACTCCAAAAATAATCACATCTCAAATAGGATTTTCAATTATACTTCTTCTTTTCACTTTTCTTCTTTTTTTATACATGTTTTTTCAAATCATCTTTTTCAAATCACTTCTCTTTTAACAATTTCAGAAAATAAACTTTGGAGCACATCCACACATTCACAATGAATATCACCACATCAACACCCCAACATGGAAAAAAACACTAAAGCTCGACTTGGGTGTGCGACTAGGATCGGCTATGAGGCTTTGGTGAAATAATGATGGAGCTGAATCAATGATTGGGTAGGCACAACGGGGCTAGTGAGGATAAGACGTTAGGAACGGTACATTGCTCAAATGGGCCAAAATGATGGCCTACAATATGCACATGCATGACTAATCTATACCCATGCTTCAAGAATAGCTTGGGGAAAGTTCTTAGCCAACGAGAAAGACTATCCATCCCCCCGACTCGAGCAATACGAATCCTGTGATGGCTACAAACATCCCTACACTACCGTTCGATTCACACAAGATTCACCAATGTTTAAGTAGAATACATAGTATTTACGCAATTAGAAAAATATAAACTATAATCATACAGAAAAATTAAATCCACTCCAATTTCTACAGGAGACGAGAGCACTTGACTAGGAGCACAACAAGGCCAGCATTTTACTCCGTCTCACAATTCTCTGCCAGCACAATAATTTTCCCAAATAATACAAAAGAAACGAGTTTAACTCGCAGCACACTAACAGCTAAGCAAGCGCTTAAGTGGGTGAAGTGGTGTGCGATGAAATATACTAATCAAAATATAAACAATAAAAGCTTTTAGTATGCACATGAAATGTGCGCGTGCAAAAGGTAACTCATACTGACTCTCCCCCAGAATTAAAGTAAGCTACACAGCATATGATATAGAAATTTAAATCAGATAGAGAGAAGGGAAGAGGTTACCCAATGCTCAGCTAGTGAGCATACCAGAAGACGCTTGAAAAGCACAGAAGAAGCTCCGTCATACGAAGAATCACAACCCCGCCAATATGAGGTATCCAAGAATACCTTCAGGGGTGAGCTCCGCAAAAACAAAAGAAAATATACAATATACAAAGAAATAGTAAACTAAGATAGACATGAAAAATAAAAATGCAGAAAATGAAAGATAACTACTATGGTTATTGTCAGCCCAGCACGACTTATTCAGCTAAGGAAAAGGTTCTAGCTAATGGGTCTATGAAATAAAAAATACACAGGTAACTGTTCCAATTTCCGTTTTGGTAACGGGTAATGATATGGTGATAAAACAGTTACCCATCTACCTAAATAAGAATACCTGGCCAACACAAGTAGAGCCAATAGGAAATAAGAAAAGGAGGAGCGCTGGTCCTCGCTAGTCTTATCACAAAAAATATCCTTGACCAGCAAGGTATTGTCCACTACAGGGAGATGGCAGGAGGAGAGAGTAATAAATGGAGCTTCCTTAACAGAAGAGGAATCAACCTCCTCACGAAAGAGGATGTTATCATCCATTACTCGAGCTGAGAGATGAAAGTCCTCCTGAAGCTCCTGCGGAGAATCTACCCATACGGGCTCAGATACAGAAAGGGGATCAAGAAATAAAGGAGGCAAAAAACTAAAATAATCAGAAATAGGGGGAGTGTTCCCGGTCTCGCTCCCAGCAGGATCCAAGCAGCTATAACAGTCAGTGTCATATGAGTCATAGCAAGGGGAATCCGAGAGCTCGAGGTCCTCGGTGGTAGTTTGGACCTCCTCATCCAACAAGCAAGTGAAAACTTCCTCATCAGAAAGGATCTCCTCATCATCCCACTTCGGTGCGTCATCATGTTCCAAGGTGTCACACTCTCCATTAGAGAGAATAACGTCCTCGTCCCACATTGGCACAACCTCAAACTCTGAATCACTATCAGGCATACCATCATCAACCGACTCACTAGAAATGTGGATAGATAATTCATGCAAAGAAAGCGGAGGAACAACAACATCGGAGAAAATATGTGCATGTTCCTCAAGTGGTGAATCCAAAAGAGGGGAAGAATGCATCTGAAGAGGCGACACCACAATGTTGTCACACCGATCAGCAGAAAGTCTGATGAGTATATCTGCAGCAGTCCCCCATAGACAAGGTGGTACTACGAATGTATCACCAGAATCAGAAAGGGCAGCCAATGGAGAGGTGGATGGAACGATTCGGATATCCGGTCCACGATCCTCCTCTAACTGGCACTGAAATTTTGCGCAATCTTTCAACACGTGGTCGGTGCTACGACAATACAAACATCGTTTTCCATTACTCCTTGGTCCTGATGGGACCGGAGAGTAATAAGAAGAAGATGAAGGCGTAGAAGAGAAGTTCCCATAAGACTGGGGTATGGTGTATGAAGTACCATAAGAGGACGGTGCTCCATACACTGAACCATGAGATTCATGCTAACTATCTTCATTGGGGCACTCATCAATACTATGCCTATAATCACTGCACCATCTACAACGGTTATTCATATAAGAATACATGGTGCAATAAGAAAGAATTCACCAACAGAAATAATCTAAGCAAAAATTAACTACCAGAAGAAGATAAAAGAATAGGAATACCTGCAGTAGAAAAATAAAAACTAGAAAAGTAGCAAAGACAAATAAGCAACAAATTCTAAAAACTAAAACAAAGAAGAAACATTCAATGTACAAATGGAAAATGGTTTCTATCTTTTATATCCCTCTGCAAAAACTCACACGACTGTGTTCCCCGGCAACAGCACCAAAAACTTGATGCGTTGGACGGCAAGTGTAACGGTCGCACAAGTAATATAAAATGGGTGAATTTCCCCAAGTATCGATCTCTTCAAGGAACACAGTAAGGTGGGAGTTAATATCGAGGAGGACTTGAGATTGAAGTCCTTAGGTCGGAGTTAACTATGGGGTTTTTGATGGTTGCGATAAAATAAAGCAAAACACTAACAACTACTCATATGCAATTCCGCTATGCGAAGCTTCGCCAGGCGGTATGGAAGACTACATGGGCCGCTATGCACCGAATTGCTGGGCTGATGGACGAGTAGGAAAGCGTAAGAACCAAATGAACCGAGGAATATGAGGGTCGTAAGCATCTCATCGCTATGCATGCCACTAACAATCACTAGTGCGACAAGAACAGATGGATGGCGAATGGAAAATAAGGGCGCACCTCAAGGAAATAACAAAAACATACTATCACATAAACATGATTACACATAAATATGTATTACAATAAGCATACTTCATCAAATATAAGAGATCAACTATATTATCAACAACAAGGGAAGAAAAGTGTGCGAAATCGACCAAATCTGAAGTCTTGGTGAGGATTTACGATAGGATTCGTCGGGTTGTCATTCTGTGTCCTAGCTCGGTCCTCAACTGCGTCCTGGGTAGAGGAGGCTGTAACTCACTCCCAATGGACCCATCTTATTCGTGTCACGAGCCAGTGGACGATGGAACAACTTCTCTACCTTGGTGGAGAAAGCTAGATAAAACCCTTCTTGAAGCTCAAGGATGAAGGAGGAGGCCGAGAGGAAGCTCCTGCTTGGATTTGGCGTTGAATGATTGCCCGAATCTTCTCCCCTTAGTGGAACGGCAGATTTCACCCGAAAAACGTGGAGGAGTTGGCGTAGAAGAAGTCTGTCCCAAAAAACATCCTCAAATGGCAGAAAATCTGTTCTTAAATAGAAAAAGATTAGAAAATTGGTCACACACGGTCTGGCGCACGACCATGCGTGAACCGTATGAAATTCGCGCGCAAATAATGCTTGCGGAAGAAGAAGCATTGACCCGTGCGTTGTAATCGCGCACGGGCGATTCCGCCCGTAGATGAAAGAAATCGCATGGGTAAACACAGAGCGCAGGAATGAAGGAGAAAATAGTGGAACCGTGCGTTTTACTGGCGCACGGGTGCTGTTGCCCGTGGGTGAAGGAAACGCACGATTAACAACAGAACACTGGAAAGCTCGGCAAAAGGAGCAGGTCGTGCGATTCCTTCTCGCACGGTTTGGCTGAAACCGTGTGGGAACAAATCGCACGGGTAGAAACAGATGACCCAGGAAAGTTGTGTAAACGCACGATTGGACTGGAACCGTGCGCGAAGAAATGTGCACGACCGTGCTTTTTACACAGAAACTGGAAATGGAATTTGGGACATCCCAACTACCTGCACAGCAGTAAAACTAGGCTGAAGCACAAGCTTCCAGCACAAAAATGCAAACAAAACTAAATAGAAAGATAACGAGGAGCACCATGTGCATATCCCCGACAATAGAATGCGCAATTGCACACCCACGGGCACGAAAAGTGCACAAAGTTGTCAATGACCGAGCGATGCAAATATAACCGATATCCGGTCGAAATGCACTGTACGATTGAGAAAACAAGCCCAGATGAGTCCGAAAATCACTATATAAATAAGACTCATCACCGATATCTTGAGTAGGAAATATTTAGGACAAGGGAATTGGATTCAAGCTCATGATGAGCGGTGGGTGCGAGATTTTGAGTCCCTTGGCATTGAGTGTGTAGCAAGATGTAAGACCCCATTTTTTGCTACGCTACCGAGTCTTATTCCTAGAACCGCCATTTTGCAGTGACACCGACACCTATGATGGTCACCACCATAAAATGATGATTCTGCAAGCATCAATGATCATCAATGAAGAAGAAGTACAAACAAGTCAAGTCCACAAAATCACCACATATATATTAGCATAAATAACAGCAAAGTCCACAGAGATAAGGTGCTGAAATAGAATAATAAAGTAGAAATATAAATAGGCTCATGCCCGGTACATCATGTCCTCACTAAAACACTCTCACGAAAGCTATGTAAAACTAACACTCACGGATCTAGAAGCTGGGGCTCCCATTCTAGATTGGCACACGTTGGGTATTGTATCCACGATTACCTAGATTTGAGGAAGCCCCCTGTCGAGCTAAGATGAATTCACAATGTATTTGATGAAACATTTCCAGTTGTGCTTGTAGTTTCTCCACGCTAAGTGCACACCAATGTCAGGGTACAGTAGGTCAATATACACGGGTCTGCACGACGTAATCCCTCGTTGAGCAGATCAGTGTGTTGGCCTACGTGTACTCTCTCTATTGGAGTGCACTTATTTTCAAGCACAGGGCCGCTCATATGCAAGAGAAGACAAGGAGCATGGAGGATCAAGGAGCAGCTCCTGGGGTGGAAGACGAAAAATCTTCCAAGGCAAATTCGACGAGAATCACCAAGTGATTCTCGCCGATTCGGCGAGAATCACTAGTGATTCTCGCCGAATTGACGAGAATCATTAGTGATTCTCGCCGACTCCTTTTGGCCATCTCAAGACGGTGCCAAGTAAGATTCGGCGAGAATCACTTGTGATTCCCGCCGAACCAGTGGTCGAGCAGCCCATGTGTAAAGTAAAATTCGTTGAGAATCGACAAGTGATTCGACGAGAATCACAAACGATTCTCGACGAATCGTCGAGAATCACTTGGTGATTCTCGCCGATTCGTCGAGAATCGTCTGCGATTCTCGCCGATTTTGACTTGGCGTTTTCTCAGAATGCTGCTGAACCAGATTCTGCTTCTGGATTTGTTTGAACCGGATTTTGGGGATTTCAATTGTGGGTCCCACAAACGGTCATATTTGAGAATCCTACAGTATTTATACTCAGGTACTTTTGAACAGTAACTACACGGATAAGAGAAAAACAAAAACAAGTGGCGACGTAACCCTAAATCCGTGAACTCGCTCCGCTCCGCCGCCGCCGCTCGCGTCAAGTGGTCGCCGCTGCTGATCGCTCTTCTTCCCGATCTCCGGTGACAGAAGCTTAGCAAGGCTTGTGTCTCACGCGTCTATCCGGAGATCTCTTGTCTCTCGATTCGTTGACCGGGAAAAACTCCCCCGTCCGAATCGATCGAGACGACTGATCCTAGAGTGACCGTTGGTAGACCTAGCTTGCTTCGCTACGAAGTTTAGATCTCCAAGTTCTGCAGCCACTCTTCATCGTAGCCGCCGATCCCGAAGCTAGCCGCCGCTCGTGTGCCGCCGCCAGTTCCGGGAGATCTTCTCCAAGAGAGACCAAGGTCGTAGACTCTTCATCGACTTCAAAAGCACATCGTCGAACAAAGAGGAACACCGGTGTCTCCAAAAGAAGTTTGTATCACGTGTACATTCTACATTTTCATTTCGTTGTAAAGGAACTTTTGTTCCGAGTTGTAAGGGTTGGGTGCAACCCGCTTTGTGGGAGTGTTGACTCTCACGTGTGGAAGGGCTCCTTCCGTTAGTGAAGGGATTGGATTTCAATCCCGTTGGTGAAGTGACCGAGTCGTCCCTTGTTGGGGAGATAGGTCGAAGGGGGAAAGTGGATGTACCCAAGTCGGGGAACCACTATAAATTTGTTGTGTATTCTGTGTGCTGTGTTTGTTGTTTTTATTGTGCAGGTACATCTGTAAATTCCGCAAAAGAACCACACATCACCTATTCCCCCCATAGGTGCACATAGCCGACACTAGGTGGACTTTCAAGTGGTATCAGAGCCAGGTTCCTCAACAAAAAGGCTAACACCTTGAGGTGAATCCTGCCACCAGTGTCAGAAGCATGGATCTGGATTATGACGTACTGCCACTCAAACTCCCTGCATGCACAAAGGATTATTATCCTATCTGGAGGATGAGAGTGTTATTTCACCTGGATGCCATCGATCCTCGAGCATCCCTCATCCTGGAAGAGGGTCCATTTATCCCTATGAAGACCACCGACTCGGGAACCCAAGTACCCATGTGCATTCCTGAGATGACAGAGATGGAACTCTCATTTTTCCAACTGGACCAGAGGATTCGACAAATTATTATGGATGTCTGGTCTGGAGCCTCTCGCTCCAGGTTGGAAAAATGTAAAACTGCTAAATCTCTGTGGATGATGATCTCAGAGCTGATGGGGGGTCAGAGGAAGCTGAAATTTGCTGCCAATCTGAGGATGAAGCATATGTAGGGGTTCTCACTTCTGAAGATGAATGCAAGGATCCTTCAGATTGCATCAGAGCTCCAGTATCTTTGTCAGAGACTGAAGAAGATAGTGAGGAAAGCAGCTCCGACGAGGAAGAACCATTGGTCACTGATTCTAATAACAATAACCCAGATGAGCAGGTATCATCTTCATCATGTCCCACATCTTTTGACCTTTCTGAAGACAAAAACTGCTCCCCTCCAGAAAATACTGATTCCCTGAAGAGAGCCCTTCAGGAAAGCAATCTACTTGCTGAGGAGCAAGCTCGAGAGATTGCTCGACTGAAGATCCTGTTGGTTCTCCAATTGGCGTCCAACAAGGTCAAGGACTCTAAGATCTCAGCTCTAGAGAATAGTCTAGACAATGAGAAACGTATAGTATCCAACTTTTCCAAAGTTGATGCTATAAAGAGAAAACAAGAAACCGGGTGGATCTCCCGGATTATCCAGGGATGGAGAAATGGGGAAACGGTGTTCCGACCTCCCACTCCAAGCGGGAAGACAACTCATCATGCCTTCAGGTATGACCACAGGAATAATCGTGGTCACTGTAAGGGTGAGTTGTCCCCATGTGGAAATGTCCATAGTGCAAGAGGCGTCATGGCCACCCATGAAGAAATACCTAAGGCTCATTCTGAGCCCTTTGTATTCACGGCCACTGCCACAACAAAGTGTGGATCTGCAGGTCCTGGTTCACAGAAGAATTCTCTCCATTCGAGGACACGGGATAGGGAGAATAGAAGTCATGATGTCAGGCGTCATGGAGCCTCAGCAAGGAAGATGCCTGAAAAAATGGCACCACCTTCTCGGCCTCATAACGCTCACATCATGCATTCGTTCCACCCTTCATCATGCCTCGATGGAAGAGGAAGTTGTGCAACAAGAACATGCCCTATCCCTTTGAGACCTAGGACCGTGACTACATCAGTCACTAGATCAGGTCAAAAACGGCGATACAACATTCACTCTTGTTGGTGCTGCGGCAAAGTGGGACACTTTGCCATTGACTGTTGGCACAACCTCTCTGTGCCCACAGCAAGGGCTTCTCCACATTATAGGGACAGAGGCAGTCTTCCAGACAGGTTTTCTCAAGGAAGGCAGTTGCGTGTTCATGCTAATAGAAACCTAGGACCCAATATGATTTGGGTTCCTAAGGTAAAGTAATTCTGTTTTGCAGGGTAGTCTAGATCCCCGTGAATACTTGGGAACTAGACAGTACGTGGCTCAAGGCTAACTTGGAACAAGCGTCTGCAATAACAGACGTGCTACCTGTTGAGCATAATCACTTTAAGCTAATGATATGTTCTACCTGTGGGACTAAGACGATGACTCTCCATATCCCAGGTAATTTTGATCAGTTCAAGGACTTGTGTCATGATGCATCCTCGTTCAAAGTAAATATATATACATTTCTATCATTGTGTATACGTATACTTATGTCATTGCGAATTTCGACAACACACAATTGACATTTAGAAGACTTTGCAAAAACCTCCACAAAATTCAAATAGATTGACTTTAGAATATACTTGTATTTATCATTCCTCTTATTAACTTGACATCGGAAAATCTCTAAAATGGTGCAATGCTTCCCAAAGTAGTCAAGAAAAACATCAATATACACTCCGAATCTCGCCGACCCATTTTATATCTCGCCGAATTAGACAAACGGTATTAGAAACCAAATTAGACAACTCTCGCCGAATCCCGTCGAAGGAACTCGCGACCGCTCGGCTTCCCCCGAATCCCGACGACTCCTATAAATCCCGCCGAAAGAATCTCCGCCTGTTCACCTTCCTCACGACTCGCGCAGGAGACCTCTGGACGACCCTCGCCTTCCTCGCGCAAGTGCTCTTCCGCGAACTCGCCGACACCCGCAGCCCTCCGACGCTCTCGTCGACGCCGTCGAATCGCTTCTGTGCGTGATCTTCTTCTCCCGAAGCTCACCAACTCCCGAAGCTCCCGTGAGATTCTAACTAGGTCGCATCCCACGGGATACTCTTCCCTCCACCGAAGCTCTTCCCGAAGCTCACCAACTCTCTTCCACCGAAGCCCTTAGGTAACCTCCTCCTCACTGGCTCCAAGGCCGAACCCCATGTGCTGCCTTCTTTTTTGAATGTACACTAATGCTTGGAGTCGGGCTTCTGTTTAGATCCTCAATGGCCCCAAGGACGACTGCAGGCTTGATCTCTGGTTGCGAGCTGGTTCGCACTGGTTTTTCTCATGCCTCGGACGAGTTCCGGAACATCATTCTCATGCTGGAAGAAGCCGGGCTAACCTTCATATTGGAGCATCCTTGCAAAGTCTTAGATAAAGAAGTGCTGGAGTTCTTCTCTACCGCAAGGCTCCGAGACAGAGACTCCATCATCAAGAGCAAGGTGGGTGGGACTAAGGTCAAGATGTCTGCCGGTAAGCTAACTCGCTACCTGCAGCTCTCAAATGCGGAACAGGAAGACTATTTGGAGGACGAGGACAAAGCCAGAACCCTCCTGTTCTGCGGTCTACCAAGAGGCACTCGATCAATAAAGCGAAAAGAGATGAATGAAGAAGGGAAGCTCCTAGCTGACATCATAGGAAAAGTACTCATCTGTAAACCAGGCTCCCATGATCATATCTCCGGAGATATGTTCAAAATTCTCATAGCCGTGGTCTGCAGAAAGAGGTTCAACTGGGGAGAGTTGATGTTTCAAAAGATCAAGGACACTCTGGGCACTCCAAGCTTCGGCCGCATCATCAGTCTATATCTCAACCAGCTCAACGGAGACAGATTCGACATGAGCAAAGGAGTTCCTCTACATTACTTGAAAAAGATGGATGCTACTGTGTTTGATCGATGGGAGCGGCGCATCGGGCAGCCGGCTGTGGAAGAGCAAGAGGAAGTATCTCCAGCAACCTCCCCCCGTGAAATTCCTGATACCCTGACTGCAGGAATCGAGGGGGAGACTCTACCCACTCATCTGGATATAATATCTGAAATCGCCCAGGTGGCAAGGGATGCGGTGGCAGAAGTTCATGAAGAAAGTGTACCTGGGTTGGAGGATGAGGAGGTCCTGAACAGAAACACCCACGAAACTGAAGCTGAGGCACTGGAAACTGCTGATCAAGAAGTGGAAGAAGATGCTGATATGGATGAGTTTTTGGATGAGGACGGAGAGGACGAGGTCAGTGAGGGCCATGAAGTGGTTGAATCTCCAGATACTGATGAACCTCCTACTGATAAGTCTGCACCAGTGGAGGGGGAGGTAAATGAGGCCACCAACGTTCCTCTCATAGAGGCTGTGATTGTATCCAGCTCTACTGATGCTTCTGCTGCCGAGCCAGAGCAAGGCCAAGAGGTGCCTCCGGGTATTCCACTACGAGATGAGCTGGCCACTCACACCATCACTGTCATTCAAGGAATAGTGAACGAGCTTAAAGATTCTTTTGATACAGCTCATAAAACACTGCTGAAAAAGATCAAGACTTCCGAAGATCTCATGTTGAAAAACATGGTGGAAATCAACCATAAGCTGGATGTGATGGAAAAGAAATTCGAAGAAAAGTATACTGCGGCCGGCGAAGCAGTCACACTGTTAATGGCCGGATTGAAAAAGGCTACTGATACTCTGGCTGTTGTCAATCAGAACGCCCACGTTGTAGCCAAGAACATTCAGCAGTTTGATGGTAATATGGTCACCTTAAATGCAAATCAGCAGGCCCTAATCACTGAATTCGGCAAGACAACAAAGCACATTGATGACTCCTTGCACTCATATGCCAATTGCATAGCTGAAGAAGCCAAAAAGGGGGAGAAGGAGTATATCGCTAAGATGGCCGAGCTCCAGAAAAGCATGGATGCAAACTTTGTGAAATCAAGCAACTACGTCTATGAGAGTTGCTGGTGGATGCTACAACAGGCACTGGGCACATTAGGCGTCGTCCTACCTGACCAACCTGCCGGTGTTCAGGTTCCTGAGACTTCTAAGGCTGCTGAGGAAGTACATATTGCTGAGGATGTAAGTACAAGTGCTGCTGATATTTTCACTGATGAAGCTGACGCTAGGGCCATCTCCAAATCTAAGCTGAGAAGTATGTTTGACCAGGAGGCTTTAGCTAACGCAAGGGGAAAGAGGAAAGTTCAGGAAGGGACATCAAAGGAGACACCAACTCAAAAGAGGATCAGACTAAGTGAGGAGGAGGTAAGAAACGAAAGGTGGAGCCCAGTCTCAAGGAACATCATCCTAGACACCTTCCGGCTGCAAGAAAGAGGAGAGATAAATCGAAATGAAGCATATAGCCAGTATGAATGGGAGACACACAAAGCATTTGAAGCGAAACGCAACATTTTCTTCAGAAACAATAAGGATCCAGACAAAGTTGCTCCTCCTAGGTACTACCCAAAGCCCAAGGAATACATGGAAAGGCAGAGCAAAAAGTACTTGGCGCAAACTCTTAAGGGTGACGGAGCTAAGGACAAATAGTCATTATATTATAGCTGGTCACGGTGTATTAAGAACATTTAACAATTATTACTGTCGTGTGAACAATTCTGACTTTCATGTGAATATATTTCTCTTGGTATATATATATATTCTTGAATGTGTGAATGACTCAAGTCCTGTTCTGATTGCATATATTCCCTTGTGTCGCATATTTAATCTTTAAATGCTATTATTATTATTTGATAGGTGTTATTCATCTTAGCTAGTAGGGTTTTGGCTTCGTCAAATAGGGGGAGATTGTTGGGTATTGTATCCACGATTACCTAGATTTGAGGAAGCCCCCTGTCGAGCTAAGATGAATTCACAATGTATTTGATGAAACATTTCCAGTTGTGCTTGTAGTTTCTCCACGCTAAGTGCACACCAATGTCAGGGTACAGTAGGTCAATATACACGGGTCTGCACGACGTAATCCCTCGTTGAGCAGATCAGTGTGTTGGCCTACGTGTACTCTCTCTATTGGAGTGCACTTATTTTCAAGCACAGGGCCGCTTATATGCAAGAGAAGACAAGGAGCATGGAGGATCAAGGAGCAGCTCCTGGGGTGGAAGACGAAAAATCTTCCAAGGCAAATTCGACGAGAATCACCAAGTGATTCTCGCCGATTCGGCGAGAATCACTAGTGATTCTCGCCGAATCGACGAGAATCATTAGTGATTCTCGCCGACTCCTTTTGGCCATCTCAAGACGGTGCCAAGTAAGATTCGGCGAGAATCACTTGTGATTCCCGCCGAACCAGTGGTCGAGCAGCCCATGTGTAAAGTAAAATTCGTTGAGAATCGACAAGTGATTCGACGAGAATCACAAACGATTCTCGACGAATCGTCGAGAATCACTTGGTGATTCTCGCCGATTCGTCGAGAATCGTCTGCGATTCTCGCCGATTTTGACTTGGCGTTTTCTCAGAATGCTGCTGAACCAGATTCTGCTTCTGGATTTGTTTGAACCGGATTTTGGGGATTTCAATTGTGGGTCCCACAAACGGTCATATTTGAGAATCCTACAGTATTTATACTCAGGTACTTTTGAACAGTAACTACACGGATAAGAGAAAAACAAAAACAAGCGGCGACGTAACCCTAAATCCGTGAACTCGCTCCGCTCCGCCGCCGCCGCTCGCGTCAAGTAGTCGCCGCTGCTGATCGCTCTTCTTCCCGATCTCCGGTGACAGAAGCTTAGCAAGGCTTGTGTCTCACGCGTCTATCCGGAGATCTCTTGTCTCTCGATTCGTTGACCGGGAAAAACTCCCCCGTCCGAATCGATCGAGACGACTGATCCTAGAGTGACCGTTGGTAGACCTAGCTTGCTTCGCTACGAAGTTTAGATCTCCAAGTTCTGCAGCCACTCTTCATCGTAGTCGCCGATCCCGAAGCTAGCCGCCGCTCGTGTGCCGCCGCCGGTTCCGGGGAGATCTTCTCCAAGAGAGACCAAGGTCGTAGACTCTTCATCGACTTCAAGAGCACGTCGTCGAACAAAGAGGAACACCGGTGTCTCCAAAAGAAGTTTGTATTACGTGTACATTCTACATTTTCATTTCGTTGTAAAGGAACTTTTGTTCCGAGTTGTAAGGGTTGGGTGCAACCCGCTTTGTGGGAGTGTTGACTCTCACGTGTGGAAGGGCTCCTTCCGTTAGTGAAGGGATTGGATTTCAATCCCGTTGGTGAAGTGACCGAGTCGTCCCTTGTTGTGGAGATAGGTCGAAGGGGGAAAGTGGATGTACCCAAGTCGGGGAACCACTATAAATTTGCTGTGTATTCTGTGTGCTGTGTTTGTTGTTTTTATTGTGCAGGTACATCTGTAAATTCCGCAAAAGAACCACACATCACCTATTCCCCCCCCCCATAGGTGCACATAGCCGACACTAGGTGGACTTTCACACACGTTCATGTGCACCACACTCTATTGGTGTTGCATCTCTTGTTGTTGCTCCCTATATCCCATCTAGAGCCCCTGAAATGTTTGGTCCATCGACCGTTAGTCAAAAGACTAATCCTGATTTCCCCCACCCCTCCCCTAGTGGCTCCTAGGCACCGTGCAGGAGGAATGATAAGAAATCTATGATGGTGGATAGTAGGAAAAAGCAGGTGACGGTGGTCCTAAGCTAGCAGATTATATACTATATAACTTATAAGAGTCTAACTAGCAGTTCTATATTGATAATATATTTTGTAGCCCTTATTTATTTTCATATTTTCCAGTTTTGAAGGCGCCAATCTTGCCTTTTATGCTTATTTTTGATCTTTATTATATAAATATTATTGCCACTAACATTTCCTTGTGTTTTTGCAGGTTTTTAGAAAATTTGTCAAAATTGACATGTCACGCCCTCCCTGGGCGTGACCCAGGGTGTGTCAGCCGATCCCGACAAAACCTGCTGACTGGACAAGAAACCTGAGAAAATTCCTGTCATGCCCCCCTGACACGCCCTCCCCAGGCGTGTCACCGGGCGTGCACAGGGCGTGTCTCCCTCTACCCGAAGTCTGCCGCCACATTAAATGCATTTCCCGTCGCCACACATCAACAGTACTGTCACGCCCCACTACACGGGGGTGACCATGGGCGTGACCCGTGATTTCTGCCATTTGATGGATTTCCGACCAGCGATTGAAGTTTGATGTGCCTATCACGCCCCCTAACACGTCCTCCCAGGGCGTGACAAGGGGCCTGAACAACCAGTGAAAAATTTTCAATACATTCAGACCCCCCTCTTCCATTTCAGCAAGTTTGGGCTGAGAGGGGGAGATGCTACCCCTTTATTTCTTTTTCTTTTTTATGCTTTTCTCTCTCTCTCTCTCTCCCTTTCTCTTTTTAGCTTAGTTCAATTCTAACTTAGTTTTAGCTTTTCTAATAGCTTTTATAAATGCTTTAGTTGCTAATGATAGGGCCAGAATAGGATTTTCAATTCCATGCACTTGTAATCTTTTTTTTCCATGTTGTAAGCTCTCTTTAATATTAATATAAAAGTGCACTTTTTATTTCTCTTTAGTACTTGCGTTCTTTATGCTTTACTACTCATTCCCCCCTCTTCCACCTCACCATGATTAACTAATCCTCCTTGTACTCGATCTTGATGATCCGAGGTTCGAGTGGTTAAGTTATGATTCTTTGAATTACCTTCTCTTTTTAGGGTTTTGCCCTTGAATTACTCTTGAATTATGATGGGTTGGTGGTATATCATCGATATATACTGTCCACCTTTGCTTTCACTCCTGGCTAGCCGAGAGGCTGATGGTTTGAATTGAGCACTCAAGAGTAAAGGGAGTTGTACGCACCCCTCGAGAGAGGCAGACATCCAAATCTCCCGGATTTAAGTAAAATCCAATAGTGGGGTTCACCGCGTAAAGCGAGTTTTAGGCCTCCGATTTAGGCGAAAGTCGGTCGGACCTTCCTAAACTCAGGTGGGCACGTCTTCGAGAGAAGCGTGTTCATGTTTATGGAACCTCCACGGTCAAGGACCTTTACCCTATTAAGTTTAGGTTTATTTATCGTATTTTTAATCGACTCTTGTCAAGGTGATTCTTGATTGAGTGCATTTCTATCTCATCGTTCCAACCCTTTTTTGTGTAAACGTTTCTTTTAGGCTCTTTCTTATTACAAGTAGCTCTCTTTCTTTGCAATTAGTTTTCTTTTAAACCCTAAGTTTTCCGTCAATAAAATAATAGCGTTCGTGTGAGTAAGCTTACTCAACAGTTCCCGGATTTAAATACGACACTTGTGTTCCCTTAGAGGTATACTTGCCTAGTTAGATTGCTAGTTCGGCTGCTCGCTTTTCGTAAGCGTCGGCGGACCCACCAAGTTTTTGGCGCCGTTGCTGGGGAGCAACGCTCATTTGTAAATTGAAAACACAAATATATTAGTTTTATCATTTCTCTTTCTCAACCTCCTTCTAAAAATTTTAAAATCAAAAAAAGAAATTATTGCCGCTCTTAATAGAAACCCGTTTCACAATTTTTCTACGCCACCTAAATCTCTTGAAAAGGGCAAAGAGGTTTTATGTGCCGCTATCTTGTCTAGTACCTTGCGAACCCTTCACCGGGTAGCCCTTGCGAAGTTTGGGAGTTAAACTTTAAAAAAAATATATTCAAAAAAAATTAGTAACTCTCTTTTTCTAGTTTATTTAATTTCTCTTTCTTCTCTTGTCTTCTTTTAGTGCATGACCCGCAGGAGTCCGTCGGTTATTTTTGACCTAGACCACGAAATTGAGCGTATTGTTCGGAGAAGATCTCTATTTCAAGGTCCTACTCTCCAAATATCAGTTGAGGATTCCGAGTCATTTTCCACTTTAAGAATGGAAGAACCCAACGTGGAGGAAGCCGTGCAAAGGCCTATGTCTTATTATGCACGATCGAATCTTGAGGGTACTGAATCTAGCATAGTTCGCCCTGCGATAATAAATAATAACTTCGAACTGAAGCCTAGCATAATTCAAATGGTGCAGCAGTATGTGCAATTTGACGGACTTCAAGATGAAGATCTGAATGCACATATTGCAAGCTTTCTTGAGATTTTTGACATGTTTAAGATAAATGGTGTCACAAATGATGCTATTAGGCTAAGATTATTTCCCTTTTCCCTTATAACTAAGGCTAAGCAGTGGTTGAACACTCTACCTAAAAATAGCATCACAACCTGGACGCAATTAACTGAAAAATTTTTGGCGAAATATCTTCCGCCTACTAAAACTGCAAAACTTAGGAACAACATTTCTGCTTTTGGAAAAATCGACTCTGAAACCTTATATGAAACCTGGGAAAGATTTAAAGAATTATTAAGACGATGCCCACATCACGCTCTGCCTGTATGGTTGCAGGTGCAGACGTTTTATAACGTGCTAAATCAAAGCACGAAGCAAATAATAGACGCAGCTTCTGGCGGTACTTTAAACCATAAGACCCCGGAAGTGGCTCTTGAGCTTTTTGAAGACATGGCCATGAACACTTACCTGTGGAATGTGCCTAGGTCCCGCTCGAACAAGCCTGCAGGTATCTTTGAAGTGGACAACGTCTCCTAGATCGCGCTGCAAGTTGAAATATTATGGAAAAAAATTACGGAGATGACTGCTGCCTCCGCCCCTCAGGTATGGGAATCTGTAACTCCTCCCCCCGAACATTTGTATTATGTTAATAATATGCCTAGAACTGCTTTTAATAATTTTTCTGCTGCGAATTTTCATCCTCCTGTTTTTAATTTTCCGAATAGTTATAATCCTGCTTTAAGAAATCACCCTAATTTTTTACGGAGTAATACATCGAATGTTGTGAGCCCGCCACCACAAATTGATTTTTCTACACCACCACCACCTCCTGAAAGTTTTCCAAAACCTCCAAGTTTGGAGGAAATGTTTTCAAAATACATGAATGTTAATGACGCTACGATAAGAACCTTAACTGCAAGCGTTAAAAATTTAGAGAATCAAGTAGGACAACTCGCTAAAATAATCTCTGAGCAACCCGCAGGGTTCTTCCTTCCAATACCGAGCCCAACCCGAGAGAGCAAGTGAAAGCTATAGCTCTTTGGAGTGGGAAGCAAGTTCTTGGAATGGTAAGTGAAGAGCCCGAGGCAAGCTCTGCTCCTGCTTTAAAAAATCAAAGCTCCGCTCCCGTTTTAAAAATTCCAGCCTCTGCTGAAGAAGTTATCACCCCTGTTTTAGAAAAAGAACTCACTCCACCACCCACCTTTAAAAATAATCCATACCCGGCATACCCTTCCGAACTTAATAAACAACGTCAGGATGACCAATACACCCATTTCTTAGAGATGTTTAAACAAATCCACATAAATCTGCCCATCCATGAAGCCATATCCCAGATGCCGAAGTACGCTAAGTATCTTAAGTACCACCTGACCAACAAGAAGAAGCTAGAGAACCTTTCACATATCACGTTAAATGACAAGTGCTCGGCGGTCTTGACAAATGGATTACCAAAGCAAATGAGTGACCCGGGTAGTTTCTCTATCCCGTGTGTCTTTGGTGATCGCTTTGTCAAACACGCATTAGCCGACCTAGGTGCAAGTATTAATCTTATGCCCCTCTCGTTGTTTAAAAAGTTAGGAATTGGTAGTCTCAACCCCACACGCATGAGTATCCAGCTCGCCGACAGATCAGTCAAATACTGGTTAGGTATAGTGGAGGACGTCCTAGTCAAAGTCGACAAGTTCATCTTCTCGGTGGACTTTGTCATATTGGACATCGAAGAAGACGTCGAGGTTCCCCTAATCCTTGGCCGACGCTTCCTTGCCACCTCCCGAGCTATCATTGACGTAAGTAATGGTAAGCTCTTCCTTCGAGTAGGCGACGATGAAGTAACTTTCTCTATCACCCCCTCGATGAAGAACACCCTAGCCAGTGATGACTCCTGCTTTTTCATTGATGCCGTAAGTGAAGAATCCTCCTCTCACCTCTCTGATTTTGAAAAAGAATTTTCTGATTATTGTACCTCTTCTACTACTCCAACTGAATTGCTACACCTAAGTGAAGAATCCTCCTATCGCCTTTCTGATTTTGAAAAAGAATTTTCTGATTTTTGTTCCTCTTCTACTCTTCCAACTAAATCGCTGCAAGAAGCCGCCTTGGCCGCTAGCCCCACCCCTTTTAATTTTACATATAAAAAAGTCTACGAGGATATAATTTTTTAAAAAGAATGGATTTCTAAAAGTTCGTATGATGACCCCACTACCCTGGAACTAAAAGAACTACCAGAGCATATTAGATTCGCTTTCTTAGAAAAGGACTCCAAGCTTCCCGTCATAGTTTCGGCCTACCTCCCGCATGCACAAAATGATAAACTTCTTTCGATTTTACGTAAACATCGCCGAGCTATTTCTTGGCAGATATCTGATATCAAGGGCATAAGCCCATCTTTCTGCACTAATAAAATCTTACTGGAAGATAATTCACGTAACTCTATACAACCTCAGCGCCGTATAAACCCGAACATGAAAGAAGTAGTTAAGGGAGAGGTTATGAAATTGTTAGACGCAGAAATTATCTATCCTATATTAGATAGTAAGTGGGTTAGCCCAGTCCAGGTAGTACCAAAGAAAGGTGGGATAACGGTAGTAAGTAATGAAAATAATGAATTAATCCCGACACGGACGGTGACCGGATGGCTAATGTGTATAGATTATCGTAAGTTAAATGACGCCACCCATAAGGAACATTTTCCCTTGCCATTTATCGATCAGATTTTAGAACAATTATTCGGTCATAGCTTTTTTTGTTTTCCCGATGGCCTCTCGGGATATTTTCAAATCCCTATCTCTCCCGAGGACCAGGAGAAAACTACGTTCACTTGTCACTTCGACATCTTCACCTACCGAAGAATGTCGTTTGGATTGTGCAATGCGCCGGCTACATTCCAGCGATCTATGCTCGCTATCTTTGACAAGTACATAGAAAGCATTACTGAGGACTTCATGGATGATTTCTCCGAGTTTAGGAATTCCTTCGATAGTTGTTTAAAAAACCTCGGGAAAGTCTCAGAATGATGCGAAGAGACTAACCTAGCACTAAATAGGGAGAAATGCCACTTTATGGTGAGGGAAGGGTTAGTTTTGAGCCATAAAATTTCTGCGAGAGGTATTGAAGTAGACGTTGCTAAGATAGAAGTTATCGAGAAGCTGCCGCCACCTACAAACATAAAAGATATACGAAGTTTCCTATGTCACGCTGGTTTCTACCGTCGCTTCATAAAGGAATTCTCCAAGATCACCAAGCCCCTTACCCATCTCTTAGAAAAAGTCGCCTCATTCACCTTTGATGACCTTTGCCTAGCTGTCTTCAATTTAATAAAAGAAAAATTTATTAATGCCCCAATCATGATAGCTCTGGTGTGGGACTTTCCATTTGAAATAATGTGCGATGCGAGTAGTTATGCGGTAGGGGCCGTATTAGGTCAACGCATATCTAAAAACTCCCACCCCATCTATTATGCTAGTAAAACACTCACATCTGCACAGGAAAATTACACCACGATCGAGAAGGAGCTCCTAGCTGTAGTATTCTCTTTTGATAAATTCCTCCCTTATATTACACTTTCGAAAATTATTGTTTTTACGGACCACTCGGCCATCAAATATCTTCTTTCTAAAACAGATGCCAGGCCACGCTTGATTCACTGGGTCTTACTCCTCCAGGAGTTTGACATGGAGATCCGTGATAAGCGAGCAGCCGAGAACTTGGTCGCCGACCACCACTCGCGCCTAGATAATCCTTTTATAGAAAAATTAGACGAAAATCTTTTAACGATTATTTTCCAAATGAGAAGCTATTTTCGATTAACACATCTACTTCTCCTTGGTTTGCATGCATCGCCAACTATCTAGTGGCTCGTGTGCTCCCAAAATATTTCTCATCTCAGCAAAAGAAGAAATTCTTTTCTGAGTTGAAGAACTACTTTTGGGAGGACCCGCATCTTTTCAGAGTCTGTGCAGATCAAGTGATAAGGAGGTGTGTTTCTTATGAAGAAGGTTTAGACATTATTAAGCATTTGCATGAAGGACCAATATGTGGGCACTATCAAGCTGCTCGCACCGATCACAAAGTGCTAAGCGCGGGTTTTTACAGGCCTAGCATGTTTAAAGACGCGCAGGCCTTTGTGAGTAGGTGTGATAGTTGCCAACGGTCGGGTAATATTTCTAATAAAAAAGAAATGCCACAAAATTATTTCCTAGAGTGCGAAGTTTTCGACTTCTGGGGAATTGATTTTGTTGGCCCTCTTCCTTCTAGCTTCGGGAATAAGTATATTTTAGTTGCCGTCGATTATGTTTCCCGATGGGCAGAAGCCCAAGATCTTCCTTCGAATGACGCCCGAGTCGTAGTTACGTTTTTAAAAAAATTATTTTCTCGATTCGGTACGTCGCGTGCCATCGTTAGTGATAGGGGTTCCCATTTCTATAACGCGCAGTTTTCTAAAATCCTTTCTAAATATGGCATTACTCATAAGCTTTCCACTACATACCACCCCAAACTTACGGACAAGTCGAAGTACTGAATAGAGAAATAAAAAGATTTTTAGAAAAGACTATTTCCACATCTAGAAAAGACCGGTCAGCCAAATTAGACGATGCTCTATGGGCCTACCAAACAGCATAAAAAACCGCCCTCGGATGTACGCCATATTGGTTGGTTTATGGAAAATCGTGTCATTTACCCGTAGAATTAGAACACTGCGCTTTTTGGGCCTTAAGATTTTTAAACTTCGATCCCCACTCTGTCTGCGATTTTAGAAAATTTCAATTAAACGAACTAGACGAGCGGAGCTCTTACGCGTATGAAAATAACAAACTTTATAAAGAGCGGACGAAGCGTTTGCACGATAAACACCTTAGGCACCAAAAAACCTTTAAGCCGGGCGACCAGGTTCTTCTTTATAATTCTCGTTTACGTTTATTCCCGGGCAAGTTAAAATCACGTTGGTCTGGGCCTTTTACTGTTTTAGAAGTTTTCCTTATGGTACTATTTTGATTTCTCACCCTGATAAGGGTAATTTCAAAGTGAATGGTCATCGTCTGAAATGGTATTTCTGTGATGATGTTAGTCCTAACTCTGTTAACTCTATCCTTCATGATCTAACTTTAGATTAACTCTGAACTATATTTTTCTTAAAATTTTGAAATATTACTTGAACTTTTTTTTAAAATAATATTTTTGGACAATATTATTTTGTTGCATCGAGCTCAAACGATGTTTTAAGCAAACGGCGGTGTTGGGAGGCAACCCAAGTTATCTTTTTCAGTTTTCTTTATTTTACAATTTTTGCCCCGGACGGCTCCGACAAGCTGAAACTTCTGCGATCGCCTACTCCAACGGTGCTGTTTCCATGACGAAGTCAAAAGAAGACATTTCATGAAGATCCAAAGCGCAAGCATGGGGGAGCAGCATCACTCAGCTTTCACAGCAAATAAATCTGGGGAAGTACCCCTTTTTCAATTCTGTTTTAAAATTATGTACATTAATTTTCTCTCTCTCTCTCTAACCTCCTTCTCCATTGAGGACAATGTCCATTTTAAGCTTGGGGGAGGACTTCATCCTTCTTTTTGCTTTTTGTGAATATCTTTTTTTTCTTGACAAACAAACTTATAAGTTAAGAGGTCTTCTGCAAGGTTCCTATCGTATAAGCTATCTCATACAAGTTTATATGATGGGGTGTCGGGTTTTATGCAAGTATGTGTGGGTGATATGTTATGCCATAATTCATGCAAGTGCAAAATACTTATATGGCTCCATGCGCACAAACCTTTAGTTCCTCGATTTTGGAAGCTAGCTTCACTCCCAGGAGCCTCCGTTGCTACCAACGGAGATAGTGGCTTGGGCCACCCCACTCTAAGGCTGGTATTCAAACTACTAGGCCTATACCTTACATACGCCTCTGAAGGACACACCATAATCACCACGTACTATTCCGACCAACCACCATTCTTTTCCTTGGATAAGTGTAAACCGCACCCACCGAGACATCGTATCGACGTCGGTGTGAACGAACGTCAAATACCGAAGACCTGACGAGTCCACATTTTACACTGATTTTTGGACTCATCTGGGCTAGTTTTATCGTCTTAGCACTACACTTGAGAGCCTTTATTGCTTATTTGTGCTTATGTACCTATTTCACGATTAAGTGCACTGTAGGCCCGCTTCTGTGTGCTTTTTGTGTTTCCATTTTGTTGTTATTCTTTAGCCCTATCTCATTGATGTTGTATGCACGTTTTGGTGGCCTTTCTGCCCCTTCTGCTGGTACAATGGTCGTGTGCGTGCTCCGGAACTGCTCGGGAGACTCCGACGATGCAGGAATACTGCGCACGACCACTGGACTTACTGCGCACGACCACTGGTCGTGCTCCACTGTTCATGCGCATTACACCCCCTTTTTCAAAACCCTGTCTCGGTAATTGCACGAGCACTGGCCATAGTGCGCACGACCACTGGTCGTGCGCCACTGCTCATCCGCTTATATGCTGATGCTTCTTGTCCAGGTTGCAGGTTTATTTGGAAAAGCCGCACGATCATCGACCTACAGTGCGCATGACCACTGGTCGTGCTCCACTGATCGTGCGCACTGCTTCTGCTGCCTCCGTATATAAGGCCGTGCTCCGCGTTTTAGGTCAACGCCTGTCATTTGCTGCGATCGGAGTGTGCGCGGGAATCGCCTTTTCACTTCTCCAGCTTCTCCATCACTTCCACCTTCGTCGGGAAGCCATTTCCAACTACTCCGAAGCTTTTCAACACTCCGGTGAAGCCATCGGCCATTGATGACTTCAACTCAAAGCTTTCCTGCAGAGTTGGTGAAGTAGATAACCTAGAGAATGGACTTAAAGGTCTTCGAGGTGACAAATCGTTGGTACCGGAAGCCTCCTTGGACTGAGCCTGGAAGCGGATTGACAACTCGCTACTCCGGTCACGACCCGCGGTGGATCTTCATTCTCTTTTGGTTTACTCCTCTTCCCCTTCCTCTATGTTATGAATGTTTTGAGCAGTGTAATGAACATTTCCATCCCTGAACATCAAGTTTACTTTATAGATAATGGAATGTTAGTCTCTTCTTATGCTTGTGAGTTCTGTCTGTGAATGCACCTCGCTCACCCCACATCCACTTCATTCCTGTGCCTTGTCCGATTGCAATCCACACAAGAACGCTGCAATCCATTAGCTTCCCTTCCACTCGCCCAACTGAAGTTCGGCATAGCGGCCGACAAACCCAATTCACCTTGCGAAGCGGTGCCTTCGACCCGCATAGCTTTTACTAGTTCAGTAGATCAAACATCCACAATCTCCCTAGTCCGCTATTTCCTTTTTGTTCTATTTTTAACTCTCATAACGATATTCTCGGTACTGTTGCCATTCTACGCTAATTGCATTCCTCAAGAGACCGATACTTGGGGATTTATTCCCAAAACTTTATTACTTGTGCGACCGGTGCGCTTGCCGAATTACACGCATCAAGTTTTTGGCGTCGTTGCCGGGGAATGCAACTGCAGAGCGACTTCGAATGACTTCCAATATTGTTATAAGAGTTAGTATTGTTTTGTTTTGACTACTGTTTCCTTCTAGTGTGTAGTGTTTGCCACAGTGAATGCAAGGACGAGCTACAAGAGATTTTGTCACCTACGACCCAGAGATCGAACGTACTCTCTTAGCACGAAGACGTGCCGCAGCCATCATTTTTGCCCCAATGGGAGACCAGCTGAATATTGATGCAGGCAACCGAGTTGGAGGGATACCTCATGTCGACAGAAATGACGACGAAAATAAAGTGAATCCTCCCCAGGTCCGCACCATGCGGGATTATACTACACCCACTGTCGGGAGTATATACCACGGTTTCGAACCAGCAATCACCAATCCTCAGTTCGAGATAAAACCAGCTATTCTGAATATTATTCGGAACAACGCACAGTTCTCCGGAATGGCCACTGAAGACGCCCATATTCACCTTACAGAATTCTCTGAAATCTGCGCCACGTTCCGCTACGCTGGAATCCCAGATGAAACAGTCAAGCTCCGCCTCTTCCCTTTTTCATTAAGGGACAGAGCCAAGACATGGCTTCACTCCCTTCCACCTGGAACAGCCCCCACCGGGGAGGCTTTGACTACAAAATTTCTAGCTAAGTTCCATCTGGTGGATCGGATCGTGAGCATGAGGCGCGCAATAGCCAACTTCCGGCAAGCCAATCAAGAAAGTTTAGCCGAAGTTTGGGAGCGTTTTAATGAGCTGCTGAGGAAGTGCCCTAATCATGGATTCCAAACGTGGAATCTCGTCGAAAGTTTCTACTTTGCTATTGATCCCCACCACCGAGCCATGATTGATGCTGCCTCCGGAGGAACCATCATGAATCTTGCTCCAGATGATGCTCTGAAAGTCTTACAAGACAACGCAACCCACAGTGCTTGTTGTACCGCTGGAAGAAACATCCCACGAAGCACCAGTGGAGTGTTTGCCTTGGATATCCCCAAGCCTGCTGCTGCCACCCTAGTGATGGCAATCTCATGTCAAGGGTGTGGAAGCACCGATCATCACAGCTTCGAATGCTTAGGAGTTGAGGTACAGGACGAATCTTTGTTTTTTAATGAATCTGTTAATTCTGTTGCCAATCAAAACAGGGGAGTGCCTTACTAGAATACTTACAACCCGGGGGTGAGAAATCACCCCAACTTTTCTTGGAATCCTAACACATCTGGCCAAAGATGGAAACCGGGGCAGCATCAAAACGATGCGTATGCTTCCGGTAGCCAACCGCGGCCGCCTCAACCGAATTATTCCCAAGAGCCCCCCATCGTTAAGAAAAATACTTTGGAAGAGATGTTCGAGAAGTTTGTTGAGATTTCCCAAACCAACATGACAAATCACGCCACCTCGATGCGCAAACTGGAGGCACAATTGGGCCAATTGGCTCAAGTGGTTTCCGAGCGCACCCAAGGCACCTTACCGAGCAACACTGAAAAGAACCCCCATGAACAGGGAAAGCGCCTTGGGGAGGACACTTCGGGAAACCGCAACGAACTTGTCATTAATTGTAAAATAAATAACATCGACACTCCAGCATTATGCGAATCTGGGGCGTCCAGCAACATACTCACTTTGCAAGATGCTGCAAAGATGCAGTTACAAGTTGACATTGAAAATCGGAAATCACTTATCTTAGCTAATGGCAATCTGGTTGATGTTAAACTTCAACAAACCCGCAGAGGCCCCCTCGGATACCCTGTTGACACTCAACAAACCGACGGAGAACACCCCACTTATATTGTTGAAAGTTTTCCCGCATCGTGGAGTTAGCAGGGGTTATCTCAACAAAGCAGTAACAACCAGCAACACATGCAGCACAAGATTCTTTATTGATCAAGAGCAAACTTCTTTATAAGGCGAGACATACATGGCGAGACATGCTTCACCAAAACCCAACACCGGGAGAGCAGAGACAGATACAAAGACAAGAACAAAAAAACAAGCCGCGCGGACTCAATCCACAAGGCGCCGACCTACTGCTGTGGAGTCCGCTCAGTCCGCCAGGTCACCACACCGCAACCCAAGCCGCGCGGACTACCCCTTATTCCAATGCTTATCTCTTCACCGCTGATCTGCAGGCCGCCTGACCGTGAGGTCGCATAGCCGCCAGACCGCACAAGCTGCGTCACCGAATGGAACAGTCCGCCTGAAGCAGGCGACTTCCTGAGCCTCGAACCAAGTTGCCAGAGAGGAGACCGCCTGGTCGCTATCCGCGACCTGCTGTTTGCCGCCTGTTGCTTAACCGCAGAGTGCGCACTGTCCCTGACCGCAATCAGAGCCAAGTCCTGGCTTTCCAGCGCTATCCGCACAACCTGCACAGCACAACCGAGTCCTCTCAAACCGCGCGAACACCAAAGTCCAGACCGCAGCAACTTATGCGAGCTCAATTACTGTTCACTTACTTCGGTTCAGGTTTCCTACTCCTGATGTTACATGGGTCCTATTTATAGGCACGATGATGAGTATGGTCACCGCCCTAGCCGATAGGATCATCGCCACATCCCGCAGCAAGAACAAGTGTGTCTGCCAGCCCACAGACACACATTCCAGTTCGCCGCTCCTGTGCAGATAGCCAGTTCGCCCCAGCTTCTCCAAGGCTGAACTCCAATATCCAGCCCGCCTTGCCGCCAGAGGCCAAGCCAGGACCACCACAGCCAGACTCCACAACAGCTGTGTCCGCCAATCTGCGGACAAGGCATCAGCCCGCAAACCCCGAGCCCGCAAACCCCGAGCCCGCAGCCTCGCCATCAAGGCACCTGCCGGACTCAGCGTACACCCGGCTACCGTCTGCACCTCCTGAGTCCATTGCCTCCATCTCTAAGGCACCGCCGGACTCAGCAGACACGCCGATCCAGTCTGCTTACACAACAAACTCCAATCCGCATTCCTGAGCTCATAACCTCATCACAAGGCTAAACCGAACTCAGCGGACTCCAGCTCCAGTCCGCACGCTCTTGCACAGGCAATCCTCCAGTCCACATACCCCCAAGCTAGCAATCAAGGCAACATCACTTCTACTAGGCTTGGCGGACTGAGAAAGCAGCCCGCGCTCCACTGCGCAATCTCCCCGGACTTAGCCAACCTGGACTTGGTTCAGATCACACCAAGTCCAGTCCACTGGCCACATGGGCCAGTCCGCACTTACTGGCGGACACTGGATCTAGCCCGCCATACCGGGCGACCTCCAGTTTCTGTCCGCGCTGACCGGCGGTCTCCGCGGCTTCCACTTGCCGCTTCACTAGAGCAAGACCATGGCAACTGCCAAACCGGTCTGCCGAGCTCCAGTTCATCAGTCCGCTTCATGCCGGACTCCGCGGATAGGATTGCTATCCGCCCGGTTACTTCCTGGGAACCGTCTGCTGAGTAATCCCCGGCCTGACAGACCGCCGCTGCTGTCCGCGTAGTCCGTGCGAACAGACCGCAAAGGCCACCACAGAGCAAACCGCCTGCAACATCCCTGCCGACTTAGCAGTCCGCAACCCCTGTCCGCGTAGTCTGCGCGGATAGGTTGCCCAAGCCTTCCATTCACCCACTTTCACTTCACAAGTTTCAACACTCCCCCTTGAAGTGAGAAGTGGTGAATAACTCCAGCAGCTCCCATAACCTTGCACATGGTCCTTCCGATAGCATCTACGAAGAGATGTCCAAGACATAGTCCTCGCCCCGCATATCATGGACCATTCCAGCATCTCCAAAAAGGAGTCATGCTTCCCTCTGCCTTCTTTAGCTTCAACCTCCACTCTTGCATCACAGGAGTATCACTAACTTCCTTGGGCACAGAAGCCCAAGCCATGTTATCTCTGAGAGAAGTCACCTCTTCAGCCTTGGTGTCAACCACCTCCTTGATTCTAGTGGGGTCATCACAGCCAGAAGAACCATGCTCGACCTGAGGGCTAGCAAAGAAACAAGGGACCAAGTCCGCTGTGTTCCCTTCGCTATATCGAGCTGGTGGCTTACTGGTCCTCTTCGATCTCCGAAGAACCGGATCACGGCTAACCACCTCCGCTGCTTCTGAACTAGCTCCGTTCCTGGGCAAACCCGGAACAATGCTCCCCTTGCTCCCTGAACAAGACGCCTCCTTACTAGAACCAGAAGCACCTAGAGCAACGCTCCCCCTGCTACCTGAACTAGAAGACTCCCCTCTTGAACAAGAACTTCCTGTAACATCGCTCCCTCTGCTTCCTGAACAGGAAGCCTCCGCCTTCGAGCCAGAAGTACCTGGAGCATCGCTCCCCCTACTTCCTGACCCCGACGCCTTTGCCCCGGAGCTAGAACAACCTGGAGCACCTGGTGACTCAGGCAACTCCACTTCCTTAGCAGCAGCCTCCTTCAGACCAACATCTGACCTGCTTATCTCTAGGTCCACATAAGAGCTACCCCAATACGGCGTCAACTCATCGAAGACAATGTCCCTTGACACTATGAGTTTCTTCGTTGCAGGATCCATACACCTCCATCTTCTCCTCTGCTCATCATATCCAACAAAGACTAGCTTTGTCTTAAGAGCACCCGGAGAGTGTCTGTAGCAGGTAGAACCAAACACCCGAAGGTGCTTCACTGAGGGCTTCACTCCGAACATCAGCTCATAAGGAGTCTTCACTATGATCGGATTAAGAGGCATCTGGTTGATGATATGAGCAGCACAGGCCATTCGTTCCGCCCAAAGAGCCTTCAGAATGCCTTTACTCTGAAGCCAACACTTGCAGGTCTCCGTTAACCAACGGATCATTAGAGCTGCAATACTACCTTGTTGTGAAGTATGTCCACAAGAAAGCTCCTTCCGGATCCCTTGCTTCCTGCAAAAGTGAGAGAACTCGGTTTAGCCAAACTCACCACCGATACTTGTCCTCAACACCTTGATCCTCCGGCCAAGCTGGCCTTCCACAAGCTTCTTGAACTCCTCAAACAAGCGTACCATGTTGGACTTCTTCTTCATGAAGTATACCCATGTATACCTAGAATAGTCATCAACCAATATCAGCATGAACCTGCTGCCTCCAAGACTGGCCGTGATGGTTGGTACCACCAGAGCACAATGGACAACCGCCAATGGTGCTTTACATCTGGATTGTGCTTTGTCAACCATGAAGTGATAGGCTCCACCTTCTTGGCATCCTGCACACCCCCGACCATCTCCATAGGATGACAATCTAGGCAAGCCTCTTACGAGTCTTCTTTCCGCCATTGCTTTCAGCTTGTCCATCCCTATATGCCCCAGTCTTTCATGCCAGGTAGCAGCACTATCACTGGCATTCCTCCGATCAGATCCAGAACTTGTTGATAAACCAACAAGGTTCTTCTCCTTCCTCCCTACCTGAGCAATGTTTGCCGAGAGCAAGACAACCTTGCACTCCTTCCGAAGATGACCATGCTGCTTGCATTTAGAGCACCGTGGTCCTTCCTTCCTCTTCCTATCACGCCTAGGAGAACCACTCCTTTCTTCCTGATATGAAGTAGAGGGACCATCGTCAACAGCAACCTTCACCTTCTTCCTGAACAACCCAACAAGGGAAGTCCAAACCTCCGCAGCTGACCGACATCCACTGATGTGGTCCAAGAGCTCCGATGAGATCACCTGCTTGAGAATAGACTCCGCTTTCGCATTTATCTCCTTCCAAGCTCTCATCGCCTCAGCATTGCCAGCAGTATCCTCTTGTCTTCCTGCTCCGCATACAACCTCCCAAAGGTCCTCGCCAAGAAGAAAGCTCTTCATACAGGACTTCCACCGTTCACAGTTCGTCTTTGTAAGTAGATCAATTCCAAGACAACTTGCATCCTCCACTGCCATGGTTCTACCACTGGTTTCCTCTACAGAAGAGAAACTACATCCATTGAGCACTGCTTGACCACTCCAATAACCTCGCTTTGATACCATGTTAAACTTCAACAAACCCGCAGAGGCCCCCTCGGATACCCTGTTGACACTCAACAAACCGGCGGAGAACACCCCACTTATATTGTTGAAAGTTTTCTCGGATCGTGGAGTTAGCAGGGGTTATCTCAACACAGCAGTAACAACCATCAACACATGCAACACAAGCTTCTTTATTGATCAAGAGCAAACTTCTTTACAAGGCGAGACATACATGGCGAGACATGCTTCACCAAAACCCAACCCCGGGAGAGCAGAGACAGATACAAAGACAAGAACAAAAAACAAGCCGCGCTGACTCAATCAACAAGCCGCCGACCTACTGCTGTGGAGTCCGCTCAGTCCGCCAGGTTGCCAGACCGTAACCCAAGCTGCGCGGACTACCCCTTATTCCAATGCTTAGCTCTTCACCGCCGATCTGCAGGCTGCCTGACCGTGAGGTCGCCTAGCCGCCAGACCGCACAAGCTGCGTCACCGAATGGAATAGTCCGCCTGAAGCAGGCGAATTCCTGAGCCTCGAACCAAGTTGCCAGAGAGGAGACCTCCTGGTCGCTATCCGCGACCTGCTGTTTACCGCCTGTTGCTTAACCGCAGAGTCCGCACTGTCCCTGACCGCAATCAGAGCCAAGTCCTGGCTTTCCAGCGCTATCCGTACAACCTGCACAGCACAACCGAGTCCTCTCAAACCGCGCGGACACCAAAGTCCAGACTGCAGCAACTTATGCGAGCTCAATTACTGTTCACTTACTTCGGTTCAGGTTTCATTCTCCTTATGTGACATGGGTCATATTTATAGGCATGATGATGAGTATGGTCACCGCCCTAGCCGATAGGATCACCGCCACATCCCGCAGCAAGAACAAGTGTGTCCGCCAGCCCGCGGACACACATTCCAGTTTGCCGCTCCTGTGCAGATAGCCAGTCCACCCCAGCTTCTCCAAGGCCGGACTCTATTATCCAGCCCGCCTTGCCGCCAGAGGCCAAGCCAGGACCACCACAGCCGGACTCCACAACAGCCGTGTCCGCCAATCTACGGACAAGGCATCAGCCCGCAAACCCCGAACCCGTAGCCTCGCCATCAAGGAACCTGCCGGACTCAGCGGACACACGGCTACCGTCCGCACCTCCTGAGTCCATTGCCTCCATCTCCAAGGAACCGCCGGACTCAGCGGACACGCCGATCCAGTCTGCTTACACAGAAAACTCCAATCCGCATTCCTGAGCTCATAACCTCATCACAAGGCTAAACCGAACTCAGCGGACTCCAGCTCCAGTCCGCATGCTCTTGCACAGGCAATCCTACAGTCCGCATAACCCCAAGCTAGCAATCAAGGCAACATCACTTCTACTAGGCTTGGCGGACTGAGAAAGCAGCCCGCGCTCCACTGCGCGATCTCCCCGGACTGAGCCAACCTGGACTTGGTTCAGATCACACCAAGTCCAGTCCACTGGCCACATGGGCCAGTCCGCACTTACTGGTGGACACTGGATCTAGACCGCCATACCGGGCGACCTCCAGTTTCTGTCCGCGCTGACCGGCGGTCTCCGCGGCTTCCACTTGCCGCTTCACTAGAGCAAGACCATGGCAACTGCCAAACCGGTCTGCCGAGCTCCAGTTCATCAATCCGCTTCATGCCGGACTCCGCGGATAGGATTGCTATCCGCCCGGTTACCTCTTGGGAACCATCTGCTGAGTAATCCCCAGCCTGACAGACCGTCACTGATGTCCGCGTAGTCCGCGCGAACAGACCGCCCAGGCCCCCACAGAGCAAACCGCCTGCAACATCCCTGCCGACTTAGCAGTCCGTAACCCCTGTCCGCATAGTCCGCGCGGATAGGTTGCCCAAACCTTCCATTCACCCACTTTCACTTCACAAGTTTCAACAGTTGACACGCAGGGCGGTGTGCGGGACGTTGAAATCGAGGTTAACGGCACCAGTATCACCACTGACTTTCAGGTTTTGGGACCACAGGACAATAACTCCATTCCTATATTAGGAGTCCCATTCCTAACAGCCAGTGGCGCATCCCTCAACTTTTCCAAAGGTCGTGTCACTTGGCCAAACGAAGAGTCCACCCTCGATAAAACATCCATACATTTTTCTTCCATCCCAAATAACAATTCTCTGAGTGTCACAGATGTCAAGCTGGATTCAGGTCTCCCCGCATTGGAAGCACATCTGGAGGAGACGCCAAAGAACAGACTCCCTCAGGAAGTCGATGAGAAGCAAGAGCTACTGGTCCACGAAGGGATCAATTGCACCAAAGCCACGAATGCCTTTCTACTGCCAGCCAACTCTGTTGTTGAGCATGACGAACTAAGTTTTATTCGGGAGAAATCCCTGGAGAATAATTTGTATACTTCTGTTAAACGATCTATAACTTCGGCAGATTCGGTTGTCGTCACAGTGCCGGATAGGCTGCCACCAACCACGACACAAGGAAACCCCATAGCATACCTTCATTGGAAGTCTCCCACGGTGGAGAAACTGAAAGAGGCCAAGCGTTTACGCGAAGAGTGCTACGCTGCCTTCCGGCGCGCGAAAGAGTGCACTCGCAGTAATAGGACAATGCCTACCCCGAATGCAAAAAGACACTCTGTTGTTCTCTCGCATCCCACCGGAGAGACTTACCATAAATCTGCGTATAGCTGATTGTGCCATCCTCTTTCCTCTTTCCATCCTCTTTCTCGCTACTTGTTGAATGCTGGTTGCTCTATTTTTTATTTTGTTTCCTTTTGCTACAGCCAAGAACTCTCTATTTGAACTATTAATACAGGTATTTGGTCCACCTTAAGGACGATAAACAAAAGGGCTTTCGGGAGACAACCCAAGTTGGACCATTCGGTCCTATGCTGTGTTTTGAGCTCTGTTTATTTCTTCATATATATATTTGCCCAGATTTTGTTTGGCTGGCATCCTTTAATCGCAGGTGCAGGAATATTTGAGGCGCGGCAACTTGGCCGCACTTGGACATCTCATTGCCCGACTGGTATGCTCAATTTTGAGCATCGGTACTTCCTACCCGAGCTATTGCTCCGATTTGGAATGCTTATTTTTACTCGTTGTCAACTTTAAGTCTGGGGGGGGGGAGTATGCCTGTGGTCACTACACCGCACTTTCTGTTGAATTCCAGTTTCTTGTTTACTTATTTCTTGCTTTTTATTGCACACACTGAATCACCCACACGAGTGCGCTCTTACCCACGCGCACAACCCGAGTTAAATTTATTGCTTTTGTGTAAACTTTAAAATAGTGGTACTGGCTTAGGATTTCAGGATTGAGTAGTTCGAAACTCATGCAGTGCTCCTAATCGAATACTCATGGTTTGTGTAGAGTTAGCATAGAACTAATTTTTCTTTATGCTCGTAGATTTATTCTTTTCTGCACACGTAAATATTGTTTGTACTGCTCAAAATCTGAATCTGGGATAATCAAACAATAGTGTAGGAATGTGTGTAGCCGCCACTAGACTCGTATTGCTCGAGTCGGGGGGAAGGATCATCTTTCTCGGTGGCTAAGAACTTGCCCTAAGCTACTCTCGAAGCATTGGTGCATGGTTAGTTAAGCATGAGCATGACGTAGGACTTCTTTTTGGCTAGTTTGAGCCTTGTTTAGCCATTCCTACCTGTTAACCATTGTATGCCAAATTTGTGCCTACCCTTCCTTTGATCCAGCTCCACTCACTTTCACCAAGGCCTGAAGCTAAACCCACATTCGCAATCCAATGCTTGAGCTGATTTGTATTTCCTGTTTTGCCGAGGTTGTGATTAGTGGACATTGTTTTTGGGGGTGCTGATTTTATTCCCGTTTTGATTGCTTCATTTGGGGATTGCTAGCGCAGAAAAGAAAACAACAGTTTACGAAAATAAAAAGCTGATTCGCGCAATTGAAAAAAAAAATATATATATATATATACGAAAGAATTGCTTTGAGATTTCGATCCCCATCCTCTTTATTGAATTTGGTCGGGTTCAGCCGTGTTCACACCCGGATTTCAAGCTAAGTCTGGGGGCGTGTGCCCCCATTCTTTTCTAAGTGGCTGTTTTGGTTTGGGTTGTTTTCGCTCGCTTTGGTTGCATAGAGCCTTCATGTTTATCTTTGACCACCAAGTCATCGCCTAAGCCTCATTTCCTCCTACAAGTCCTACTGATTCACGCTTGAGTCTAACCCGCGTCGTGGAGAGAGTGTGAACGTGCAAGCGTATGGTCCCCGACATTGGTGGATTCCTTTGGAAGTCATCCTGAGTCCCGAACTTTGGCAATGCTCACCTTAGTGGCCTGCCTACTTTCTTCCTGCACATGATCGCACGATTCTCCAGAATTCTAATTTTGAGCAATTACAATATTTATTTACGTCTGTCAAATAGTTTAAACTACGTTGTATAATTAAAAAGTTTTTCTATTATATCTTCTATACTCATGATATATTTGATTTCTCGTCTTACTTCTTTTTGAAATTTCTGAGCCAGTTAGCTATCTTCGAGTCCATGGAGTAATGATTTGCTCGGGACGTGCAAATGGTTAAGTCTGGGGGTGTGATTAGTCCACATTTTACACTGATTTTTGGACTCATCTGGGCTAGTTTTATCGTCTTAGCACTACACTTGAGATACTTTATTACTTATTTGTGCTTATGTACCTATTTCACGATTAAGTGCACTGTAGGCCCGCTTCTGTGTGCTTTCTGTGTTTCCATTTTGTTGTTATTCTTTAGCCCTATCTCGGGGATGTGGTGTGCACGTTCTGGTGGCCTTTCTGCCCCTTCTGCTAGTACAGTGGTCGTGTGCGTGCTCCGGAACTGCACGGGAGACTCCGACGATGCAGGAATACCGCGCACGACCACTGGACTTACTGCGCACGACCACTGGTCGTGCACCACTGTTCGTGCGCATTACACCCCCTTTTTCATAACCCTGTCTCGGTAATCACACGAGCACTGCCCATAGTGCTCACGACCACTGGTCATGCGCCACTGCTCGTGCGCTTATATGCTGATGCTTCTTGTCCAGGTTGCAGGTTTATTTGGAAAAGCCGCATGATCATCGACCTACAGTGCGCACGACCACTGGTCGTGCGCCACTGATTGTGCGCACTGCTTCTACTGCCTCCGTATAAAAGGCCCTGCTCGGAATTTTAGGTCGACGCCTGTCATTTACTGCGATCGGAGAGTGCGCGGGAATCGCCTTTTCACTTCTCCAGCTGCTCCATCACTTCCACCTTCGTCGGGAAGCCATTTCCAACTACTCCGAAGCTTTTCAACACTACGGCGAAGCCCTCGGCCATTGATGACTTTAACTCCAAGCTTTCCTGTAGAGTTGGTGAAGTAGATAACCTAGAGAACGGACTTAAAGGCCTTCAAGGTGACAGATCGTTGGTACCGGAAGCCTCCTTGGACTGAGCCCGGAAGCGGATTGACAACTCGCTACTCCGGCCATGACCCGCGGTGGATCTTCATTCTCTTTTGGTTTACTCCTCTTCCCCTTCCTCTGTGTTATGAATGTTTTGAGCAGTGTAATGAACATTTCCATCCCTGAACATCAAGTTTACTTTTTAGATAATGGAATGTTAGTCTCTTCTTATGCTTGTGAGTTTTGTCTGTGAATGTGCCTCGCTCACCCCACATCCACTTCATTCCTGTGCCTTGTCCGATTGCAATCCACACAAGAACGCTGCAATCCATTAGCTTCCCTTCCACTCGCCCAACTGAAGTTCGACATAGCGGCCGACAAACCCACTTCACCTTGCGAAGCGGTGCCTTCGACCCGCATAGCTTTTACTAGTTCAGTAGATCAAACATCCACAATCTCCCTAGTCTGCAATTTCCTTTTTGTTCTATTTTTAACTCTCATAACGATATTCTCGGTACTATTGTCGTTCTACGCTAATTTCATTCCTCAAGAGACCGACACTTGGGGATTTATTCCCAAAACTTTATTACTTGTGCGACCGGTGCGCTTGCCGAATTACACGCATCAAGACCCACCACTTTATGCGCATGCATCCATGAATTTCTAAGCCATTGGCTCCTCAGACTAACCTGTCCGGTACAACTATCTTCCGAGCATATGGCTCGTCGGGGTAACTTTCCCACTTCCACAACCACCGAGCCTACCCCTCGGATAACCCAACCAAGCTAACATTCCGAGTCATCGGGGTGAGTGAAAGTGAAGTCATAGTATTTCTATTTTTTCTTTAACATTTTAATCTTACGGTTTTAAGGTTAACCTTGTACTGCCCATGGCATTTCCTGTGAAGGGCTCTCGAGGGCACTAGGGACTATGATGGGCTGAACCCAAATCTCCCTTTCACAAGACACTTATTATTGTTTGTATCTACACATGTTCCCAAGGTCTTCTGATTTTACACTTGATCTAAACCTAAGTGTATTTAGACATCTTCTGGGGAAAGGCGATCTATCGTCGATCCCGAGCACAACTCTATCCTGGCATAGCCGGGCTCACAAAACATACCTTCTTTTGGTGACACTATACATTCCAACTAGACAAGGTACATGATGCGTTGGACGACAAGTGTACCAGTCTCACAAGTAATATAAAATGTGTGAATTTCCCCAAGTTTTGATCTATTCAAGGAACACAGTAAGGTGGAGTTAATATCGAGGACTTGAGATTGAAGTCCTTGGGTCGGAGTTAACTAAGGGGGGTTTTGATATTTGTGGAATAATAAAATAAAACACTAACTGCTACTCCTATGCAACACCTCTATGTGATGCTTCGCCAGGCGTGATGGAAGACTCCGCTGGCCGCTATGCACCGAATCGCTAGGCAGATGGATGAGTAGGCTTGCGGATGAGGTGGTTAGGATGGTGGAATGAGGGTCGAGAGCACCTATTCGCTACACACGCCACTAGAAATTGCTAGTGTGGCAAAAATGGATGTGGTGGTGGATGGAAAATAAAGGCGCACCTCAAGAAAATAACATAAATACGAAATCACATAGACATGATTGTATACATATGTTTATCAAAATAAGACAAACTTCATCATATATAAGAGATCAACTATACTATCAACAACAAGAGAAGAAAAGTGTGTGAAATCGACCAGATCCAAAGTCTTGCGGAGGATTCACGAAAGGAATCGCTGGGTTGTCAATCCGCATCCTAGCTCGGTCCAAAACTGCGTCCGGGGTAGAGGAGGATGTCACTAACTCCCAATGGACCCATCTTCTTCGTGTCACGAGCCAGTGGAGGATGGCACAACTTCTCCTAGCTTGATGGAGAAAGATAGATCTAACACTTCTTGAAGCTCATGGATGAAGGAGGAGGCCGAGAGGAAGCTCTATCTTTGATTTGGCATTGAAAGATAGCAGGGAGGCCTCTCCAAGGTGGAAAACGGCGGAACTTTGCCCTAAAACGGCGGGAAGAACAGCAGGCAAAAGTCCTCCCTTAGAAGAAGAAATCTGCACTTTAAATACAAGAAGGTCAAAAAAATAGTCACGCACGGTTTGGCGCACGACCGTGCGCAAACCGTGCGTTATTAACTTGCAGGCCAAGCTTTCGGAAGAAGAAGCATTGACCTGTGAATTTTACTCGCGCACGGGCACTTCCACCCATGCGTGAAGGAAATCGCATGGGTAAACACAGAGCGTAGGAAATCAAGATAAAATAGGGAAACCATGTGTTTTACTCGTGCACGGGCGCTGCCGCCCGTGCGTGAACAAATCGCACGATTAACCACAGAATGGAACGTTCAAGAAAGCTACAGGAAAACCATGTGTTTCCTTTGTGCACGGTTCCGGTGAAACCGTGCGTTAATCGTGCGTTAAGATCATCGAGCTCAATTCGTCGAGCTCAGCTGGATGTTTCCCTTGCACAAACAAGACGCACGATCACAAAGAACTGTGTGCTAAGATAACACACGACCGTGCGTTTTCCTCAAACATGCATTCCAGCCTTTGGGGAAAATGCACCACCTGCATACCAACAATTAAAAGCAAACAGGACCTTCCAGCAAAACAGGAATTCAACAAAAGCAACTGGAAAGAGCCCCTGGGGAGCACCAGGTGCTTACCCCCAACAACAAAATGCGCAATTGCACACCCATGGGCCAAAACAATGCACTTAGCGTGAAAAGATGTAAAAATGAAATATCAACAATAACATATAAAAGTGAAGTGCAAGTTTCTGTAAACTAGCCCAGATGAGTTCGAAAAACCATATATAAATCGGACTCATCACACCACCAGACTTAAACATTTGCTCGTCCCGAGCAAATCATCACTAAGTGGAGTTAAAGAAGACTAGTTGACTAAGCAATTGCATAAATAGAGTACCATGCAAAGTCATACCCTCGTGTACAAAAAGCAATAGTAGAAAACTCTTCTATTCATGCATAATAATTTCTAATTCCTATAAACATAAAGAAGATATTACAAATACTCCTAAAGTGAATAACGGTGAATCATTCAACAGGGCGTAGAATGAAAGCAGGCGGACAATGAGGTGAGCATTGCCAAAGATCAGGGCTCAGGAAAATCTCCAAAGGAATCCACCAATGTCGGTAACCATATGCTCGCCCGTTCACACTCTCTCCACGGCACTAGTTTGACTCAAGCATGAATCCGTAGGACATGGAGTATAATATAGGCTTAGGCGAAGTCGGGGTATACAAAGACAAATAAGACGGACATGTAGTTCCAAAATGAGATCGCCCGAAAACACTCACAGCTAAACTCAACGAACAAACATATGCTGCGCACAACCAGACTTAGACTTTTGACGGTGCGTGCATGCCCATAATGAACACAATGCAACAAAATTTCCAACTCAACAAGAATATTTTTTTCCTTTTTTTCTTCTTTTATTCCACATTGGGAATTTTAATTTAATTTACTATTATATATATATTTTTATTTTCCCTATTTTATCCAAAAAGCCAAAACAAGCCGAAAAAAATGGCAACACCACAAGATGCACAAACATCAACATAACTTCCCACACATAACGGATACAAACTACAACAAAACAAGCTAACCGAGTGACCACATTCAGATGTGCGAGTAGGATAGGCTATATGGCTTCGGTAGCAAGGCGTAGGGATGTCAATGGAAGGGATGGGTTCAATGGGGATAACAACGGATAGATGTTGGGAATGCTACAAGGCTCAAACTAGACAAAGTGACGGCCTACATCACGCGCTCACTTGTCTAACCATGTACCCATGCTTCGAGAGTAGCTAGGGGCAAGTTCTTAACCACTGAGAAAGAGAACCCTTCATCCCGACTCGAGCACTACAAGGCTATTGAACTCGCACACACATTCCTACACCACTATTTGATTCGCAACCGGACTCACAACTAGAGTACCGTAAACAAAATCTACGCAAATAGAAAAATATAAACTATAAGCATATAAAGAATTTTAATCTACACAGACTCTATGTGATCATGAGTGCATGCCTAGGAACACTCTTGGAGTCAACATTTTACTCCATCACGGAATCCAAATCCAACACAACATTCTTTTTTCTACGCATAAGTGATAAACATGCTCGACGCGTGCAAGTGCTTAAGTAAATGCTCTCAAGTGGGTGTTGTGAGTGCAAAGCAAATGCAAATAATATAACAAGAAAAGCTTCTAGTATAAGAGTGGAATGTGCACGTGAGCGGACAACAACTCAAATCTCTTCAACACCAGACTTAATCCATGCAACCTATCACAAGATTGGAAAAACAACAATGAAATAAAAGTCGGGGGAGAGGTTACCCCATGCTCAGTAAATGAGCATACCAGAAGATGCGAGAAAGCTTAGAAGTAGTTCCGCCATACAAAGAATCACAACCCCGCCAATACGAGTTTGGCATGAATACCTGCAGGGGTGAGCTCCGCCAAAACAAAAGAAAAATATACAATATAAAAAGAAATACTAAACTAAGATAGACATAAAAAATGCAGTAAATGAACGATAAGTACTGTGGTTATTCTCATCCCAGCACGACTTATTCGGCTAAGGAAAAGGTTCTAGCTAATTGGCCTAGGAAAAGAAAAATGCACAAGTAACTGTTTCATTATCCATTTCGGTAACGGGTACCGAGACAGCGATAAAGCAGTTACCCCTCTACCTAAATAATAATACCTGCCCAACACAAGTAGATGAAACAGGAAGTAAAAAATGAGGAGCACTGGTCCTCACTCTTCACACCACAAAACATATCCTTGACTAGCAAGGCGTCGTCAACCACATATGTGTAGGGAGTGATGACAATGGCATGAACACCAGGGTCATCATCATCCCAGCATACCCATGGGGACTTAACCTGCACAGGCTCAGATAAAGAAGGGGGATCAAGTAATAAACGAGAAGAAGAACTAAAATAATCAGAATAAGGGAGAGTGATCCCAGTATCACTCTCAGCAGGATCCAAGTCAAGATCATCGTCGGTATCATACGAGTCGTATCGTGGGGAATCCGAGAACTTGAGGTACACGGTGGTATGAGGGACGACCTTGTCCAATAAGGAGGTGCTAACCTCGACATCGGAAAGGGAACATTCCTCTTCCCACTGGGGTGCATAAAAGTGCTCTGAAGATCAACCTTCTCTATCAGAGATAGAAGAATCCGCATCCCACTTCGGTGCAACCTCAGGCACCGAATCATCCAAAAATATGGCTTCATCAGCCGACTCACAAGAAAAAGGAGTAGCACCATCAGGCAAATATTATGGAGGGGCGAGCTGCTCTCAAAATCGAGCACTAAATGAGCAGGTCCCATCACAAAATCATTCGCTTACGCCACCCCGTCGACCGGAATAATCTCTACTTCCCATTCAGGAGCACCCATGGATTCCTGATCATTTTTTTGCTAGCTACCACAAGAGTGATCGTCATCACTCAAGGAAATCTCATAAAAAGGGAGCAAGGGACCCATGAAGGATTTGTATGCAGCGATAGATTCTTCCGTAATAGTAATGTGTAAAGAGCGAGCCAGATGAGCGATGTTAGTGTATGGGCCAGGCAACACCCTGGTAGGCCTATCCACAACAGTCTTCCACGAACAGGAGGTTGTTACGCGCATGCCCTCAGTGGGAGAAAGCTCGCACAAGCGAGGGAAATCCTTCATAATGTGGCCTACACCATGACATAGCAAACATCGAATACATTACTCGGCATTCATAATGGCTATGGCGTCGATGTATCGATGCAAAGTGTCATATTGATGGAACTCAGTTACAGAATACATCACGAATAAAAATAATTACTGAAAAAGTTATACATAGCTAGAATAAAAAAGCACGGATCTGCTTTCCAAACAAAAAAATCAGAAAAGGGAAAAAGAAAAAAGCAAAATAAAAAATAAAAATTCTAAAAACTAAAACAAAGTAGGAACATGAAATGTACAAATGTAAAATGGCTTCGATCTACTATCTCCCAATCCAAAAAATCTCACGACTATGTTCCCCGGCAACGACGCCAAAAACTTGATGCGTTGTACGACAAGTGTACCAGTAGCACAAGTAATATAAAATGTGTGAATTTCCCCAAGTATCGATCTCTTCAAGAAACACAGTAAGGTGGATTTAATATCAAGGAGAACTTGAGATTAAAGTCCTTAGGTCGGAGTTAACAAAGGGGGGTTTTGATATTTGTGGAAAAATAAAATAAAACACTAACAATTGCTATTGCGAATCACTAGGCGAATGGACGAGTAGGCTTGCGGATGAGGTGGATAGGACGGCAGAATGAGGGTCGAGAGCACCTCTTCTCTACGCACGCCACTAATAATTGCTAGTCCGACAAAACTGGATGTGGTGGCGGATGGAAAATAAAGGCGCACCTCAAGCAAATAACATAAATACCAAATCACATAGACATGATTGTATACATATGTTTATCAAAATAAGAGCAACTTCATCATATACAAGAGATCAACTATACTATCAATAACAAGAGAATAAAAGTGTGCGAAATCGACCGGATCCGAAGTCTTGCGAAGGATTCATGGAAGGAATCACTGGGTTGTCAATCCGCATCCTAGCTCGGTCCTCAACTACGTCCAGGGTAGAGGAGGCTGTCACTAACTCCCAATGGACCCGTCTTATTCGTGTCACGAGCCGGTGGAGGATGGCACAACTTTTCCTAGCCTGATGTAGAAAGCTAGATCTAACTCTTCTTGAAGCTCAGGGATGAAGGAGGAGATCGAGAGGAAGCTACGGCTTTGATTTGGCATTGAAAACTTGCCCGAAAGCCTCTCCAAGGTGGAAAATGGCGGAACTTTGCCCTAAAATGGCGGGAAGAACAGCATGTCAAAGTCCTCACTTAGAAGAAGAAATCTGCACTTTAAGTAGAAGTAGGTCAGAAAAATAGGCACACACGGTTTGGCGTACGACTGTGCGCGAACCGTGAGTTATTAACTTGCAGGCTAAGCTTGCAGTAGAAGAAGCGTTGACCCATGCATTTTACTCGCGCACGTGCGCTTCCGCCCGTGTGTGAAGGAAATCACACGGGTAAACACAGAGCACAGGAAATCAAGATAAAATAGGGAAACTGTCTGTTTTACTCGCGCACGGCCACTACCTCCCGTGCGTGAACAAATCGCACGATTAACCATAGAATGGAACATGCAAGAAAGCTATAGGAAAACCGTGTGTTTCCTTTGCGCATGGTTCCAATGAAACCGTGCGCTAATCATGGATTAAGATCGTCGAGCTCAATTCGTCGAGCTCAGCTTGATGTTTCTCCTGCACAAACAAAACGCACAATCACAAAGAACCATGTGCTAAGAAAACGCACGACCGTGCATTTTCCTCAATCCTTCATTCCAGCCTTGGAGGAAAACACACCACCTGCATACCAACAAATAAAAGCAAACAGGACCTTCCAGCAAAACAAGAATTCAACAAAAGCAACTGGAAAGAGCGCCTGGGGAGCACCAGGTGCTTACCCCCAACAACAGAATGCGCAATTGCACACCCATGGGCCAAAATAATGCACTTAGCATAAAAAGCTGTAGAAATTAAATATCAACGATAACATACTAAAATTGAAGTTCAAGTGCTTGAAAACTAGCCCAGATGAGTCCGAAAAGCCCTATATAAATCAGACTCATCAATACACAAACTATCTCACATTCCTAAACAAAGGCCTACATGTTACCTTATTTCTACAATTTTATTATGTGCAGGCCTAATGAACTACATGTTGTGCATGAAAGGTGATACTTCAAACAATTATCCAAATGGCCTAAGATTATTAATGGGGATCTATCATGATACTTTATGAATAAATCTAGAATATTGTAATTTTCTTACTTTATTTGGTATTTATTATATTTTTTGCAAAATGAACCCACCTATACTTTGAACACCAAGTACACTTTTCTAAAAAGGTAAGGTCTTAACAAAATTATGTTAAACTACTAACATCAAAATAACAATAAATACCCAAAGTCGCAATTTTCCAAGGTGGATTTGACCTTCAACCAATTATTGGATAGATAACCATAATATAATGGTAAATAGGGAACAAATTAAAATAACAATCCACGAAATATGAGAAAATTACTAGATGATAAATATGACCAGAAAAGGCTACAGACCAAGAATTATAATTTTCCAACTCAAATTGATCATATAAATGAATTATATTGAAATATTCAACTTAGGGCACTTTGTGAATGATCCTATATGAAACTTCTTCCAATATTTTTATAAAACTTCACAGAGCATGATTATGTCCTAAAATGTTCCCTGACAAAGTTTAACAATTTTCGAGTATGCATATAACTCTAAAATAATTATTTTTTGATTGAATCAATCTTAGGGTTTGTGAATGAAGTACTAAAATTATCAATCCAAAATTCACATTAAAATTTCTATGGAACAATATCATCTAATTAAGATCACTGACTAAATTTCATGAGTATCCAAATTCACTTGAGCATATAAATAAATATTTGACCCAAGTGCACTAATCTATCCATAGTTATTTTAAAGAGGGTGTAGGTTCCTAAAAATCCTAAAACCACTTTCTAGAGACTATTTTCTACCGTACGAACTCATCAACCAAGTTCCAAGCTCATCCATGGACATACTATTTCATGTCCTTCTCTAGGCCCTAAACCTCATCTCTAGGGCCTAGACCAGGTTCTTAGGGCATCTCTACCTCATACCACTCAAATTCTCTTGAGGGGGTCTTTTAGATGACTTTGAGGAAATGGCCCAAGTTTTATCCATTTTAATGAGGATTGGCCCTCAACCCATCAGAGACATTACCCTAATTTATCCTTTAGGGACCAACCTATTGGTCACATCAAAACATAAACAAATCAGCCTCAAATGAGCTGAGACTTTTACCAATGACCTATCATAACCCTAAGGGTCATCCACCATAATTTTGAGGAATAGTGAGGTTATTCAACCATCTAATTAAATCATATATTATTTATTAAATTTTAACAAAAACTATAGGAAAATATTTTTCAAAAATTCCCATTTTTGGACATGATGAGTGTGCCTGTATAACTAGCCTATGGTCCAAATTTCAAAGAATTTTCCTTGCAGGTTTAGTGGGGACACTCGCTTTAGTCTCTGGTCAAGACTATGTATAAGCTACACCATATTAAGTGTTGTGGTCAAACCAATGACCCAAGCTGGTTGAAATAAATTTTACAATAAACTAGGCTTCAATGGCTACAACTTCCATGTTATACATTTTTCCAGAAATGGAATCTAAGTATTTATAGTAATTAATTCAAGACACTGCCAAATATGTGACAGAAAATGAAATAATAAAATCATAACTATAGTATAAAATCTGGCCGCACGAATCTTAACCTAATAGATCGACGGCATCTGGTCATCATTCTCCTGGAACCAACGACCAGGATTGGGCCATCCAGGGCCATCTTTGCCCATGATTTTCCGGCCACCCATGCCTCTTCCCGGCCGGCCGCAGCCAGCACCACTTTCGTTTAGTTGGTGGTTGTCGATTCACAGTCGTTGGCCGGCCCGAGGTGGCCGGAACAATGACTTATGAATGGAGGAGATAGCATGAAAAAATAAGCTTTCGGCCTGCTTGATCTGTGGCCAATTGGACCTGAACCTTGCGGCCAATAGAAGTGGATCTATCCATAGAGAAATAGGAGAGGAATAGGACCTTCTGAGGTGGTTGGAGTCGAGCCGATCTCCATGTCACCATGGCCGGTGGTGGCGCCGCTCGGTACTCTACAACTATATAGCCAAAGGGATCAGCCCCTTCAAAGTAAAGGTGGAAATGATTACTCTGTACCTGGTAAAGCTTTTAAAATATTCAAATGGGGAGAGGAGAGACCATGGCTTGATTGCACAATTAATGACCACGAAGAAGGATTTCGACCAACTGAAATTCTTCTCCCCTAGTCAATACCATGGCCGGGAAAACCCTCTGGTCTTCTCCTAAAGACTAGGGGAGATGAATCCATCAATGGAAATTGAGTGGACAAGCTCTTGTCCTCTCTTGGCCATGAATGGCCTCTCTTTCCCACTTTCTCTCTCTTCCATTAAAGGGGAAATGGAGATTTCTCTCTCTAAGTCACTATTTCCAGAAAATGAGTGGCATTTTGGATAATTCTAAACCTCATGAGGCTAGTGGACCACCTCAATTGGGCTTAGCCCAAATGGATTTGGCTAGGTTAGGTAGACTTGAGTTGATTTGACCTAAACTAGGATTGAGTTGACTTGGGTCAAATTGATCTTTTGGGTTGCCACCATTGGGTTATTAGTGACCCATTTTCCTCTCCTCAAGTTTAGGAGTTGTTGGGTAGGGTTGGTTTGGCACCTTGGAGGCCACTTGACCCTTAGTTAGGGCACTTTGACCATTTTAGGGCTAGGGTTGACTTCGGTCAACTTGATCTATTTAGTTGAGCCCAATGGGTCCTTGGCAACCCATTGACCTCCCTTAAGGGTTATGAAGGTCTAGGTTGTTGGATCTTGTAGCCAACCTTAGAGGGGGGTGAATAAGGTTCGACGCGTTTCTTGAAATTTAAGCGTTAATTTGTCCACAGAACCAGAGCATAGGAAACTACTGCAGAGCGTTGGGTAACCAATGTTCTGCGGTACGTTATTCACTCTTTTCCTGTACAAATTAGCTTGTGCGCACACACGTGAAACTAGACTTATCATTCACAAGTAAACATAAGAGGCAATGATATGAAGACAATATCTCATATGAATCATTTAGTCACACACAATGTTACACTTGTAATTAGGATTGATTTAAAACATGTTTACACACAATACATACAACATGGATCTCCATGATGCCGGAGATCAGAGGCGGTGAATAAAACTCTTGGGTTTTCTATACCGACCCAAAACCCGGACCGGTTGGCTCTTCACTTTCTCCCCAAAAGGTCTTAGAGCCGCTCTTCACCTCCACACCCGAAAGGGTTTTAGAGCACCGCTAGATCCCCGATCTAGATGCCCCAAATCCCGGGACGATTTTCCACGAAATCCAACCCGGATCCCGACGACCTTCCCCGGTCGATTTCCCTTACCACTTACAACAATAGAAGAAGAAAAAGATACAAAGAGAGATTACAAAATATATTCGTTAAAGTTTAGGTTCTCCCTCTTGAGAAGTTCTCCGGATAGATCTACGGCCGGTGCTTGTGATCTTCGATGGAAAGCACCCGGTCGCTAGACGTAGACGATGCGAAGCCTTGATCGCCGGAGTTCTTCGATCTCGAACGGGAGGAAGAAGCCTTGCTTTTTCTTTGACGAAGACGAGTAGAACGGACGTAGGAAGACGGCCGAACTTAGTATTCCTGGAGCACTTCGTCAATAATCTCTGGAGGCTTGGGTCTTGAGGAAACGGCGCTGCTTTTTATACGTCTTGGAGAAAATAGACTACCGCCTGCGATAACTCTATCACCGGGCGGTAGGTTCGCGCGTAACGCCTGCCAGCTGTCTCCACACGTCTCCCGAAACGGCAACTATAACTGCTCATTAAGGAAACTGCCGTTTCAAGAGAGCTATCGCCGGGCGGTAATGGTTACCGCGTAACGCCTGCCAGCTGTCTCCACACGTCTCCCGAAACGGCAACTATAGCTGCTCATTAAGGAAACTGCCGTTTCAAGAGAGCTATCGCCGGGCGGTAAAGGTTACCGCGCCCAGTCAGAGCGATAGCGCCATTTCGCCAAATAATTCTACCGCCTGCGATAAGACTATCGCCTGAGCGGTAGGTACCATCGTCGACGATCGTCCCCTCGATGCACGTCGACCGGATACCGCCGGCGGTAGCGTCCTGTCGCCGGGCGGTAGCTTTTGATTGTCGACGATCCTTCCTTAGCTGATAAATGGGCTGTCGACCATCGAACCGATATGCGTCGATCGAGATGGTTACCGCGCTGCGATAAGGTTGTCGCCGGGCGGTAGTAACCTTTTGAAGCTCTTCTCCTTTCCTTTCACCTATCAGCCTGCACACTCTATCACACAACCAATCTCATCAAATACAAGCAGGGACTTGATATTCTCAAACCTAAGGAGTGTGAAACCATGTTCCAACAAACTCCCCCTTTTGATAATTTCAATCCCGTTCATGATAAACCAAAATCAAGTAGATAGAGTGCCAGAATAGATGTATGTAGCAACGTAGAACAGTATAAAGTAGAGTATCAGAGTAAAATGAACGTAGAACAGTATAAAGTAGAGTATCAGAGTAAAATGATATTGAACAAATAAGCAATACACACCTATATCGATCCCGTTCAATCCTGTTCTATCCTACTACATACTCCCCCTATCGGTGGGACGCTCCCCCTATCTATGAGCACACACACACCTCAATACGCTCCCCCTATCATGAACACTACCTCCAATACCTTCTCCCCCTTTGATAATATCAAAAGAATGGGCGAGGCCAACCGACCAAGGAGGATGAAAATTGTAGGCGAGAGATAACGTAATATAGACCTACAAAGCACTTGAAATCAGAGAATTGTAAAACAGGGTCAAAATCAGGAGCAAACGCTAATCAGAGTGAAGAAAATGGACTATATGCACGAGACATAGCACACATCAAGTATGACATGAATGTTTGCAGGGTTTAGATAAATAGAGAGAAAAATAGGCAAACACAAATATCGTCATGAGAGAAAAAAATGTGCCAGTACGTATTGTGCGAAAAGCATCGAATGTAGTTGAGGTCCAATTCTTATGCGCGGAAGATTTAAATAAGATAATGACATGTGCACGTGTAGCACCAAGAGACAAAACATTCAATAGAGATATCAGGCAGACATGTTTTATATCAAGCAAACTAACGATGCTAACACCAAAGAGATATAGTGAAAAATCACGTCACATGACATAGTGCGGCATAAAGAAATTAAATCAAGGGCACAAATCATAAAGTGTAGTCCATGCACAAGATCGAAACGACTTTGTAATCCAAGGTGCTCACCCTCACAATGCTTATGAAGACTTATCAGGAGGGATGAGTAGTGCTTGGGGGGTCTGTAAGCGGGATTTGATGGCCATCATTTTATTTTGGAGTTAGGCCATCAACTTTATACATAATCAAAGCAGAACAAGACCCCAAGTCAATCGAAATCTACCCACATAGGTAGATCCACTTTAACTTGTTTACATTGGACATATGCCTTTCTAGTTTTGGCCCAAAAATTTAATTAGCATAGACACGCGCAATTTGATTTCATGACATTGATTGTTCAAGATATATCAGATATGTTAAAGTTAGTGTCACGATTTATAGCATGTCAGCTTATTATCTCAGGTTGAGTGCATGATCAAGTGGTGTGTGAGAGGTGTAATCATTATCGTAAATAAATCCTCACACATACTTAGAGGCATAGACAACGTACACCCACATTAATTTTCGCACTCAATAGCTAGACAAAAATTTAACTTCGCTCATCATGACCGGATACCAATGTGCCGTACAAATTGACAAAAAGATTAGCAAACATTGTATATACTTGAAAATATACCACGACTCGGTCATATGAGCCCCCATGAGATAAAAAAAAACGCACTTTGGCCCTAAAACGACCACCATTTGTCTACTATATGGACACCTTAAGATATTCCCTAGCCTTGTCAAAACAGGTTGGATAAGCATGATTTTCGTGTGTACTTATATGCGAGTCAGAGTACTATATCCGCCCACACTCATTCTCACCATGCATCCCCTTTTGGAAAGAAGCTTCTCCAGCCCTACAGATCTCCTTTGATTCCAGGTAATGCTCTATCCTTTCTCATTTTTGCTTGATTTCTTGTTTTTAGGATCCATATGAGATGTCTTTGTGGAGTAGATGTGTTCTCTCATGGCATTTTTACATCCACTTCTTCACGGATCTCCTCTCACATATCCCCCTTTTTGAAACATATTGCCATTGTTTTAGTCTATTTCGGATCTACGCTTTAAGAGGTGAAAAATATTGCCATTGTTTGTAAAGGATCCGAAATGCGGAGGAGTAAAAAGAGATACTTTCACATGTTTCTTTTGTAGATGTTTATTGTCGGATCTCATCTCCTCTTTCAAGATCTACGAAGTTCATATATAGATCTATGAAAAACATGGAGATTGGAGTGGTTTTTACAAAAGAAATCGATTTTTAGCTCAAAACGGCGGAAAGAGGTGAAGTGCAGTCCGTCGAGCTACCGCCGGTGATAGCTAATTATCGCCTGCGATAGCTCCCAGATTTCACTCAATTTTTGTGAATTTTCAGTTTTGGATCCCAGTTCCTGATTTGAGTTTTTGAATGTTGTTTCATGCAGGAAATGGCCTCCTCGAGCGCACACTCTGGACGTCGAAGTATTTCAAAACGAAACCGTGGAGAGACTACGCACCCCGCTATAGACAACGCCACTGTGAGCATTCCTATGCTCATAGAAATTGATGATCGGTATACTCATATCTATGAGTATCTCGAAGAATCGGGCGTGTTGGCGGTGATATCAGATGGGTGTTCCTTTTCCTCCGCTCTCGTTCGAGAGTTCTACAACAACTTGAGGGATCCATCTCTGATGCGTCTGGGAGGAGGAGTTCAGTCTTGCATCGGGGATGAGATAGTTACTATCACCCATGCCGACCTGGAGACGAAGTACGTGTGGCCATCCAACCTTCCATACTTGGATGTTGTAGAATCCTTCAGGACAGCACGGGATTGGAGAGTGATGTACGAGGTTCTCCATGGAGCGGAGGGGCGTCCTGACTTTTTCACTTCGGTGGACACACTCACACCAGTTGCTCGGATAATTCAGGATATCCTCCGCCATTCGCTGATGTTCAAGGCAGGAGATACTCGAAAGATCACGGCTCAGCTATCCATGGTGACCTATCACATTATAGCGCAGAAGCCATTCAGCGTTTCAGATCTCATCCTGTCTATCATGAGGTATACTTTTCGCCTCAAGTCCCCCGATCGTCAGCGGGTAAATACACTCCCTTTGGGAGGAGTCATCCAGACCATCCTGAAGATCAAGTACCCGACCATCGACTGGACCTCCTATCCCATTGACATCTTTCCGCAGGTCTATCATGTAGGAGAGATACCGGCTGCTTCACGGGTGCGACCACAGGTGCCACCTCCGGAGCCATCGGTACCCCGGTCGGGATCTCTTCGCGAGGCAAGTCGTGGAATTCATAGCCTCATGGAGGAGCAGGGAAAGGAGATCAAAGGCATGAAGAAGATGCTTAAGAAGATCATGAGGAAGCTCAGCATTTCTTCAACATCCTCTGATGAACAGGCGTGATCCCATTTTTTCTTTGTACCCTTTCGAGTTTTTAGATTTATGAACAATTAAAAATTGATGTAATAATACAGGTACCGGCCCGAACATTTTTCTTGAATGTTTTTGGTTTCATTTTATGTGGGCAATTTAATCTCTATTTTGTTATCACTTGATTATGCATGAAAAGTGGATTTTGATCAGTATTAATTTGCTCCTAAGCTCTTTGAGTCCCGCACAACTAAATCAGACGTACGATGTGAAGTAGGAGATAGTCATGACGTGATCAAGTGTGTCATTCTACTTCACTAACGGGACATACTTAGGAGTTGAGAGGTTTGGGTATCCAGAAGGAGCCGAAAATGACTTTCCTTTTGGGAACCCAACGATGTTGTGATACAGTTGAACCCGGTGAAGGAGGGTTCGCCCGGTCCGTCGGACTGGGCGTGCTACGTCGCGTGACTGGTCTCCATTCATACCTTGGTTTGATGTTTTTCTTATGTTGCAGATTCTCTTTTGGATGTCTAGGAGTCCTTACGTGAGAGATTGTGGTTGGGCACAATTGTCTTTGTGAATTAATCATGTTGAGATTACTTTCTGACATGAAATACTTCTTGTTACCATACTGACTCATAGCATAAAGACCTTTTGAAGGATATCTGCGTTCAATTGGTTTTGTAAATGGAGTAGTTGGTTTTCGCCAGTGGATATGATTTTCATATTTGAGGTTTTCACTCGCGTTGGCTTGAAGTTTACTACTCCCTTTGATTTTCCTAACTGACGTGAGTGAGCTTGTGTTCAACGTGCATTTGGAATTTTCTTGATATTGCACGTTTATGTGTTGAGAATTTTTCTTTAAAATTTCCTTAAGCACGTTGATTTTCGTTTCCAAATCTTCATTTCTCTGTTTGAGATTTGTTCTCGCTTTGGTGTAGGCAGTTGTGCTATTCTTGAGTATTGCGACTATTGAGTTAATGTGGGCTTCATACTTATTTCTATATTCTTCAAAGACCTCACTCATCTCAGTGATTTCAACTCTATAGTCCACACACTTAGCACACTCCCCCTTTGACGCTAAGTTTTCTAGAAACAGTTTCTCATTTTGTTCTCTTAGAGAAATGCACTCTTTCTCTTCCTCCTCACGTTTCTCTTTTAACTTCTCACAATTTATACAAAGTGTAGAGTTGTCCTCTAAAGAGTATACAGGAGAACTAGACACGACAGTGGAAGATTCTACACTAACATTTGCTTTTAAAAGGTTATTTTCCAAGCGTAGTTTTGAATTAATATTTTTCAGTTTCTTGAGTCTACGCCTATTCATATTCAGCATATTCAGTGTATAAACAGACTTGTATACACGGAGAGAGTTTGAGTTTCTTACAGCGCTCTTGGACGAGGCAAAATTTGAACACAAGGTTCCTTTATCATCTTCCCCTTGGCTCTTCTCGTCCAGTGACAGATGTTCATCTCCCCTCTTGCTTGACGTGTCTGTCTTGACTTCCTCCAAGAGTGCATCTCCATTTGACTCGTCACTTGGATCTATAAGAAACTGCTCGAAGTCATTATCTGCAGGATGAGAACTATAAGTAGACTCAAGATATTCCCATATCTCATATGCAGTGGAACACATGTGAATGCGTTTAAAAATTTCTTGACTAAGCCCACAAAACAAACTGTTCATAGCCTTGGCATTTAAATAACACTCGTGCTTATTTAGGCTATAAGGGGGCTTGGTACAAGTAATGTTCCAAACTTCTACATCCGTTAGCATAAGGAATTTTCTCATTAGAGTTCTCCATTCGTTATAGTTCACTCCTATAAAGAGAGGTGGTGCAAACACATTTTCGGTGTACAATTTTTCATCCCCACTCATCAGTCCATGATGGAGGTTGGCCATTATTCCCGGTGGTGAAACCGTTTTGGAATAACCTCCCTCTGGTACCACTTGTTGGATCTTGTAGCCAACCTTAGAGGGGGGGGGGGGTGAATAAGGTTCGACGCGTTTCTTGAAATTTAAGCGTTAATTTGTCCACAGAACCAGAGCATAGGAAACTACTGCAGAGCGTTGGGTAACCAATGTTCTGCGGTACGTTATTCACTCTTTTCCTGTACAAATTAGCTTGTGCGCACACACGTGAAACTAGACTTATCATTCACAAGTAAACATAAGAGGCAATGATATGAAGACAATATCTCATATGAATCATTTAGTCACACACAATGTTACACTTGTAATTAGGATTGATTTAAAACATGTTTACACACAATACATACAACATGGATCTCCATGACACCGGAGATCAGAGGCGGTGAATAAAACTCTTGGGTTTTCTATACCAACCCAAAACCCGGACCGGTTGGCTCTTCACTTTCTCCCCGAAAGGTCTTAGAGCCGCTCTTCACCTCCACACCCGGAAGGGTCTTAGAGCACCGCTAGATCCCCGATCTAGACGCCCCAAATCCCGGGACGATTTTCCACGGAATCCAACCCGGATCCCGACGACCTTCCCCGGTCGATTTCCCTTACCACTTACAACAATAGAAGAAGAAAAAGATACAAAAAGAGATTACAAAATATATTCGTTAAAGTTTAGGTTCTCCCTCTTGAGAAGTTCTCCGGATAGATCTACGGCCGGTGCTTGTGATCTTCGATGGAAAGCACCCGGTCGCTAGACGTAGACGATGCGAAGCCTTGATCGCCGGAGTTCTTCGATCTCGAACGGGAGGAAGAAGCCTTGCTTTTTCTTTGACGAAGACGAGTAGAACGGACGTAGGAAGACGGCCGAACTTAGTATTCCTGGAGCACTTCGTCAATAATCTCTGGAGGCTTGGGTCTTGAGGAAACGGCGCTGCTTTTTATACGTCTTGGAGAAAATAGACTACCGCCTGCGATAACTCTATCGCCGGGCGGTAGGTTCGCGCGTAACGCCTGCCAGCTGTCTCCACACGTCTCCCGAAACGGCAACTATAACTGCTCATTAAGGAAACTGCCGTTTCAAGAGAGCTATCGCCGGGCGGTAATGGTTACCGCGTAACGCCTGCCAGCTGTCTCCACACGTCTCCCGAAACGGCAACTATAGCTGCTCATTAAGGAAACTGCCGTTTCAAGAGAGCTATCGCCGGGCGGTAAAGGTTACCGCGCCCAGTCAGAGCGATAGCGCCATTTCGCCAAATAATTCTACCGCCTGCGATAAGACTATCGCCTGAGCGGTAGGTACCATCGTCGACGATCGTCCCCTCGATGCACGTCGACCGGATACCGCCGGCGGTAGCGTCCTGTCGCCGGGCGGTAGCTTTTGATTGTCGACGATCCTTCCTTAGCTGATAAATGGGCTGTCGACCATCGAACCGATATGCGTCGATCGAGATGGTTACCGCGCTGCGATAAGGTTGTCGCCGGGCGGTAGTAACCTTTTGAAGCTCTTCTCCTTTCCTTTCACCTATCAGCCTGCACACTCTATCACACAACCAATCTCATCAAATACAAGCAGGGAGTTGATATTCTCAAACCTAAGGAGTGTGAAACCATGTTCCAACATAGGTGGGGTCAATTTGGCTAAGTGTATGTTAATATGCCCTATATAGTTTAGTTTGACCCATTTAGGGTTAGGGTTAACTTTGGTCAACTTGACAACTTTGATTGACTTCAATGGGTTCTTGGTGACCCATTGCCCTCCCCCAGGGTTGGGAGAGCTATGGTAGGGTCATGGAACCTAGTTAAAGCCCTAAAGTCATACCTTATGTTTGGTGATGAGGTTGTGATATGGGCATACCAAGGTGATTTCCACCTTCATTCCTTTGTTCACCTGGCCTCATGAGCTTTATAGTGTTTTGCCATGACTTAGTTGTAACGTCCCATTTTGTGCCAGACCCCTTGCGTGTGCCTTGAGTCAAGAAAATTGACTCAAGTTCGGGAGCGTCGTGTGAGTCGACTGAACTCAACGACTAGATCAAGAATTAACTTTGAAAATTCTGACAGGTTAGGCGTTATGTGCGTTGAGTGGACTCAACACACTCAATGCCAATTAACTTAGAGAAATTTTGGCGGGATAGGCATCAAGAGCGTTGAGTGGACTGAACGCATTCGATGTCATTTGACTTTGAAATCCTGGCGGGATAGGCGTCGAGAGCGTTGAGTTGACTCAACGCACTCGACGCCATTTAACTTAGTTAATTTTCTTGGGTTAAGGAGTGGAGAGCGTTGAGTGGTCTCAATGCTCTTGACGCCATATAACATGGCATGTTTCTTGCAATTAAGGCGTTAAGAGCGTCGAGTGGACTCAACGCTCTCGACGCCATATAACTTGGAGTTTCTGCCAGTAAAGGCATTACGAGCGTTGAGTGGACTCAATGCTCTCAACGCCATTTACCTTAAAATGTTTCTAACCATAGCTGAGGTAATTTCGTCGAACTTAGAGATCAAAGTATGGCAGATAGGCTTGCACCTGAGTGGGGAGGAGGTGTAGATTCCTCCTGAGAAGGACACGGGTAGTAACATGGGCGCGTCGCTACCTGTGTGGTGCCTTTGTAAATTTTGAGCCTTCTTTGTGATCCTTCGAGAGAAGGACACGTGTAGTGACACAGGCATGTCCCTACACATGTGGTACTTTTGTAGATTTTGCGCCTTCTTCGTGATCTTTCCAGAGAAGGACATGGGAAGTGACATGGTTGTGTATCTACCCGTTTGTGCCCAATACAACACTACATGTGATATGGGTAGTGACCAGAGCTCGGCGAGAATCGTCGAGCAGAGCTCGATGAAAATCGTCGAGCAGAGCTCGACAAACATCGTGGAGCAGAGCTTGATGAAACGTCGTCGAGCAGAGCTCGACAAACATAGTCTAGTAGAGCTCGACGAAAATCGTCGAGCAGAAATCGACGAAATGTCGAGAAGAGCTCGATGAAATGTCGAGCAGAGCTCGGCAAAACATCAAGCAGAATTCATCGAGAGTAGAATCCTCCCTTGGCAATTTTTCAGGTCGCGTCCTTTCGAAATGACTCATTTAATGTGATGTTTGGAGGTCCAATGTTAGGCTGACACGTATCTAGGGAGTAACCCTAATTTCTCACTATAAAAAGGGACATGAGCAAAACCATAGCCTTCTTTCTTTTATCTCATTTGCCAAGCTGTCGCTGTAAGAAACCGTCGGAGAGGAAGAGATTGCTGGAACCGATCTTATTTTCCCGTGAAGAACGAAAACCAACCAAGGAGAAGAAGATGTCGCCAAGAAGGGTGACAAGATCTTTGGCTGGAAATGGTGGAAACACAGAAAATGAGGTGAGCTTCCTACCCTCTCCCTTGGTGATAGATCTCTAGTTATTCCTTTGAGAGATATCAACTCAAAAGAGTCTTGAATTGTGAGAAGAAGGTTTCTAGGAAGAGGCCATGCTAGGACATGTGTCCTAGGAATTATAGTCTTCAACCTTTCCTCACTTCAAATGAAGTTTGTGGGCTGGTATCGTGAGGATAAGTGTCCATATGAGGGTGAATAAGGGAGGAGAAATTCTGGATGTATTTGAAAAGTTCGGTTGAAGGAAGAAGACGAACCGATGACGTTCGATCTACTTTAAGATGCGCGCATAAATCTATTTTCTGCGCGCAACAACATTTGAGGCTGTTTTTAGATATGATATGCAAGATCTGGTCTTTCGACTAAACACGAAAGTCATAGACATTGGAAATACCTTTCCAACAAGTGGTTACACACCTTCACTGGATTCATGTAGCCTCAGGAATCCCGAATTGAATTTGCTATACTATAATCATTCCTACATATATAGTTCTCATGTTTGTTTTGTATCGGCTTTGGTTTTGGTAGAGATTTTGTAGTACATTAATGTTAATGTTTGTTCAACTTAGTCTATAAGTAATTGTGATAAAATATGTTAATGACATTTGTTGGATAGATCCCTAATGAACAAATGGTGTAGTAAAGTGTACATGATCGAGGCGATTTGGTGGAGGTTAGTGAACGAAAGGATTGACGTGTTGGGATGGTAGGAATGATTTAAATACGTGAATCGATAGGGATGTACTTGATAATGGTAACGCATTGAATAATGATGAGGTTGACTTGGAGTTTGTTGTACATAACTTGTAATTTCGATGAATAAATGGTTGATGGCTTTTAGTTGGTAGATCCATATGTACACGAATAGTTCGAACTTGGTAAAAGAATTATAAACAGTGATGTTAAAGTTATGTGCTCATATTATACATGTAATTATGTTAATCAAATGGTTGGAGAATATGTGTGTAGTACCATTATGTGGATGGTGAACCCTTGGTGTGCTTGGATGCACGAAAATGTGGAAGTGTTGAAAGTGCGTGTGAGTTGCCTCACTGGAATTATGTATTGGTAAGAGACTCGGTGTGGAGCTCTTGCGTGCTGTTGAGCACAAAATGTGAATAATGAAAAGGGGCTCAATATGGAGCCCCATATGTGAAATGCATGTGGTGTGGGTTGACATGCGGCATCGTAATCCCTGGTTAATGATAGTGTGGCAGGTCTACGGGCTCGCTAGTCGTCACACCGACGGGAGTTGTCAACTAGACTTGAACGGTTAGGCCTTGGTCCTCGGTGCTCACTTCCCGTGGCACCCTCTGTAAGACCCCCATCCCAGATCCAAAACACGGCACGAATGGGGTCTTATGCCCAGAACAGCCGCCTTGCGGTAGCATTAGCACATGGGCTAACCTGTACCACAAGACGCCAATTCTGCCGGCTACAACCAATATCAATATATGCCAACCAAACGAAAACATAATATATAAGTCAAATCCACACATAAGCATGAAAGTCCAGAGTACACAAAATAAAGAAGCTAATAATAAGCTTCTACAAGGTATCAGAGTACATCTAACATATGCCCAAAGGGCTACATCAAAAACTCTCAACACTCATAATGGTTACTAACGGTAGCGACGACACCGTCCCTTCAAGCTATATCGTCCTGGCCTGGCTGTCCTGCTGCATAATATGCGGCTCCTCTACCTACGGGGTGACCTCCTAAAAAGGAAGACGTAGCAACCGTTAGTCAAAAGACTAAGTGGCTTCACATCCGCTCCCCCGACGACTCCTCAGCACCGGGCGGAGAAAGGAACAAGGGTACAATATATAATATGTAATACAAGCAGGTACAAGTAGGTGGAATAGGTACAATATGATTAACAACATTTTAATCTAGCAAGTCTGCAAGATCTGTAATCATCCATCTAGTATAAGTATCTACAACAGGAAAGTAACTTAACTTATAAGGATGCTCATACAAGCTTATAAGTTAAGGATCGGTTGACATAAAGTAACTCATCGTATAGGAGTGCCCAACAAACTTATATGATGAGGATCTTATTTGTGCAATATAATGTAATAGTATGTATGCAATGCAATGACTCACCCATGATCACACACATGCAACCGCTATGTCGACACAGACTAGTAGTTCCCACTTTTCGAGCAGGTAGCTAACCTCTTAGGCATCAACCGCCGTGGCCAGGCGGCGATAGTAGAGCAGGCTTCTCTACTACTAAGTGTGCATCCACATGCCTCACTTAGGCCACTGTATGCCTCAATGCTAAGAACACAACAGCGGAGCCCATGCGTACTACAACCCAGAGGGAGTCTCGGGTAGATGTGCAGCGAGAACCAAGCCCCGCACTGGCCTTGTGTGACCCGGAAGGAGCCTCTGAAGAAAGCACGAGGACCAAGCCCAATCGTTCACTTGGTATGGAAGGAGCCCCGAGAAATGAGCACCGAGGACCAAGCCCAACCGCCCAAGGTCTAACTGTCAACTCCCGTCGGTGTGACGACTGGCGAGCCCGTAGACCTGTCACACTAACCTTAACCCAGGATTACGACACCGCATGTCGACTCACACAGCATGCAAATCCATATCACCGTGTTACGGAAGGAGCCTCGGAGAAAGCACGAGGACCAAGCCCATCCGTCCACTCGGCATGGAAGGAGCCCAGGAAATGAGCACCGACGACCAAGCCCAACCGTCAGACAATGTTGCTCCTCAACATTACCAGAATCATTGTGGTCATTAAGACTATCTACAATCTACGTTCACATAAAACTAACATAACAGATTAGCATGCTTTAACCAAGTTCAATCATTTGTGTGCACATGAATCAATAATTTAAATAGTAACGATCGTTTGCTCATAACATCACCACCGATCGGGTATACAAGTTCAAGTCAATCTTATCATTAATAGACATATGACCGCTATCGTTACATACTCAATGTTACCCATAATGAAATTATTCTAATCTCATCAACATATCAAAACGTTTGTTCACAATTTCTACCCCAAATGATTGGTTCAAGTACAGTTCACTCCTCCATTTGTTTACGTGGGGTTCATACAACAATTTCATCGCTCGTTAAATTATGATATTTAAACATAAAGGAATTCTCCAGCCCCTACATAAATTAGCTAGAATGTCTCTACCAAATTCAAATCCAATGTTATACCAAACCAGAATTTAGGTACAGAACACCATCCGCACAGCACCTTTGATCGGAGATTCCCGAGGCTGCATAACTTTGATGAAGGCGTGTAACCCCTCTTTGGAAAGGTATTGACAGTGGATACAACTTACATGTTTAGTCGAAAACCCAGATCTGGATGTATCACACTTGAAAACGACCACAAAGATTGCTGCGTGCAAAACACAATTTTCTGCACGCATCTTGAGGCAGAATGAACGGCATCGGTTCATCATCCTCCTCAAGCCGATTCCCAAAATCAGCACGAGAAATTCCTCCTCCCCTATTCACCCTCATAAGGCCATTTCTCTTCACGAAACCATCCCCCATCTTCCCATAGAATGATGGAGAGGTTGAAGACACCACTATCCATAGAGCACAAGCCCTAGAACGGCCTTTACCTAGGGAAATCATCATCTCACAAGTATAGACTCTTTTGAGTCGACACCTCACCGAGATATAACTATAGATCTCGAACCAAGGGAGTGGGGAGGAATCTCACCTCATTTCCGGCATTTCCACCATTTCCGACCAAGGATCTTGTAACTCTTCGCGGCGACATCTGTTGAAATTTGTGAAGTGAAAGTTGGTAAATGGAGCACTTGGACCTATTCGCGTGGACTACGCGGATATGTCTGGAGGAATGCTAAGTCGGCAGGGATGTTGCATATGGTTTGCTCTGTAGCAGCCTAGGCGGTCTGTTTGCATGGATAACAGCGGCGGTTAGCCAAGCCGGCTTGTGCTCAGCAGGCAGTTGGATCCCAGGTAGTAACCGGGCGGCTAGAAACTATAGTTGCGGAGTCCAACATGAAGCGGACTGAAGAACTGGAGCTCGGCAGACCTGTTTGGCAATTGCCTTGGTCTTGCTCTGCTGTAGTGGCAAGTGAAAGCCGTGGAGACAACTAGTCAGTGCGGACTGCTACTGGAGTTCGCCGGGACAGGCGGACTGGATCCAGTGTCCGCTAGTAAGTGCGGACTGGCCCTTGTGGCCAGTAGTGTGTACTTGGTTGGGTCTGAACCAAGTACATGTTTGGCTCAGTCCAGGGAGATCGCGTAGTGGAGTGCGTACTACTTCTCAGTCCGCCAAGCTTGGAAGAAGTGCATTTACCTTATTTACGAGTTTGGGGATAAGAGGACTGGAGTTTGTGTCCGCAACTATGTGCGGACTGGTGCTGGAGTCCGCTGAGTCCGACAACTGCCTTGCTGGTGTGGCTGTGGACTTGGGATATGCAGAGTGGAGCAGTCTGCGGGATATGCGGACTGGAGTATTCTGCGGTATATGCGGACTGGAAGTTTGCTGTGTAAGCAGACTGGAGCTGGAGTCCGCTGAGTCCGGAAGGTGTCTTGGTAACAAGGCTATGGACTCGGCTTGCAGACTGGAGTTATCTGCAGGGATATGTAGACTAGTGGTGTCCGTAGTATGGGCAGACTAGAACAATGTGTCCGCCTGAGTCTGGCAGTTGCCTTGGTGGCGAAGCCGTGGGCTCGGGATTAGCGGACTGAAGTGTTGTGTCCGTAGATTGGCGAACTGTTACTGCGGAGTCTGGCTGTGGTGGTCTTGTCTTGGCCATGCGATAAGGCGGACTGGTGTTGTTGTCTGGCCTTGGAGAAGCAATGGCGGATTGGCTATCTTGCATAGGTAGCGGCGGACTGGAGTGTGTCCGTGGGTCTTGCGGATACACATGTTATTGCTACGGGTTGTGGCGATAATCTTATTGGCTAGGGCAGTGACCACACTCATCATCGTGCCTATAAAAAGGACCCATGTCACATCAGGAAAAAGGAACCTCCTTGCGTAAGTGAACAGTAACTTGAGCCCGCACAGGTTGCTGCGGATTGACTTTTGGTGTCCGCGTGGTTTGGTTGAGTTGACCGGGTTATGTTGTGTAGGTTGTGCGGATAGCACTACAATGCCAGGACTTGACTCTGATTTCGGTCAGGGACAGTGCAGACTCTACAGTTAAGCAACAGCTGGAAAAGAACAGGTCGCAGACAGCGACCAGACGGTCTTCTCTTTGGCAACTTGGTTCTGGGTTCAAGAAGTCGCCTACCTAAGGCTGACTGTTCTATTCGGCATCGCAGCTTATGCGGTCTGGCGGCTTGGCGACCTCGCGGTCAGGCGGCTTACAGATCGACGGCTAGAGCAAGCATTGGAATAAGAGGTAGTTCGCACGGCTTGGGTTGCGGTCTGGCGACCTGGCGGACTGAGCGGACTCCACAGCAATTGATCGATGGCTTGTTTTTGTATCCGCGCGGCTTATTTCTCTTATCTTATTTTTGTAGTCTCTGCTTTCCCTTGTGTGTTGGTTAGTGATGCATGTCTTGCAATGTATGTCTCGCTGTGTAAAGAAGATTATTGTAAATCAATAAGACTCTTGTGCTGCATGTGTTGCTGGTTGATTGACTTTAGTTGAGATAACCCATGCTCACTTCAGGTTCCAGGGAATTTCCGCATGATCAAGGTGTGAACTGGATAGTTCTGAGAATATTAACTATCATCGGTGTGATGACTGGCGAGCCCATAGACCTGCCACACCATCCTTAACCTCGGATTACGACACTGCGTGTCGGCTCACACCACATGCATTTCACATACAGGGCTCCACATTGAGCCCCCTTTTCATTATTCACATTTCGTGCTCAATAACACGCAAGAGATCCAAATCGAGTCTCTTACCAATACATAATTCCAGTTCAGCAACACACACACACACACACACAATTTAGATTTTTGTAAGACTGTTCTTCTGTGCAATGTCTGTCTGTGTCTGTATCACTGCTTAATCTTTTCTTATTTGAGTTTTTACTGACTGAGGAACATTCGAAATTTGAATGTTTGAGCAGTAATTGCAGTCGGCCTGGGAAGGAAGCGGCAATCAATGATTTCCCTAAATGTCCCATGGAAAAATGGCATGTAATAATCCATGATAAATGCTCGTTCCAACGGTAACATTCCGAGAAGATTGAACATTAATTACTCAGGAATCATCACCAAGAAAAGGGACGAAAAACTGGAGAAGACCTAAGTCTGGAATCGTCGAACGAAGAATAGGAATCGTCGAGCTGAGTTCACAGTTCGTTGAGATGAGCTGATGAGTTCGTCGACCAGACAATAGCAATTAGTCTTCAAGGGAAACTTGTCAATTCTGCTACAATATTCGTTGAACTGACAATCTTCATTCGTCGAGCTGAGATCCAAATTCGTCGACCGAAGAATGATTGTGGACTTAGAATCTGAGAAGTCTCTGACTGAGAAGGATTCAAATTGTAGACCAGAAATCGTCGAGTAGCATACTGAATTCGTCGACCTGAGAAGTTAACTTCGTCGACCTGAGAAGTTGTGAACTTGAGGTCCATGTTCGTCGAGCTCAGATTCTTGTTCGTCGACCAAAGCCTGAAGTTGGACTTAGAAAAATCTGGAGTTATCCTGAATTTAGCTTGTTGAACTATCTCAGTCTTCGTCGAACAGAGAACAAAGATCGTCGAGCTCAGCATAGAGAAATGTCTCAAGATCGTCGAGCTCAGATAGCCTTTCGTCGATCTGAGTTCGGCGAACATCGAACTCATTTTACTTAGTCTGAAAATCTTCTAATTCTTGAGTATTTGATGGTCTTGTTGATAGCTGGTCCATCTGATGTTGACTCTAAGGACTTGGATAGACTCTAGGACACAAATTTGACCCTGGCTATACATGTTGGGTCACATCCTAAGCTAGTGAACCTAGCCCAAATCAACTAGGGATCCAACAATCTCCCCCTATTTGGGTGAGGTCACTAAGAGACTCAAAGCAGATAAACAAAGCAAGAAAAAAGAATATATCTGGCAGAGAATTACTAACACATGTAGCAGATATATATATACATAGGCTTTGTTTAAACAAATAACATAGTTTGAAAACAAATGCAGAAAGAAATTGAAACAAAAAAAAATTACTTCTTCTGCTTCTTCTGCATAGACTTGTCTTCTTTTGTCTTCTCTCCTCGCTTTTTAAAGATAATTTCTCTGTTTGGATTTGAAGCCTCTGTCTGTGTCATTGTCATGTCAGCTACCCCAATGATCTTCAGTGATGTAGCTCTGGGAACAACTGCTTCAAGATGGAGCTTCATGTAATCATCAACATTGAAGTGTTTGTTGCCTTTGTCAAACCTTTTTAGTTCTTCCTTCCTGTACTTTGACATAGTTGTAAAACCTGAAATGTCTTTACCTTCAGCTTTAGCTTTATTGATCAATGATAGGCCAATTATTTCCTGAAATCTAGCCATTTTTGCAGTGTTGGTTGTTTCAGTGTCTTCAAATGGAATAGGAGGAGAGTAAGGTCTTTTAGGACTGTCAGCTTTTTGTTCTTCAGATATATGTTATTGTTGCTGCTGATGTTGATTACCTGAAGATTATTGCCTCTGCTGGCTGCTTCCAGAGGATCTCCCTGAATGTCTCTGATAGGTTTGCATGGGGGCAAATCTCTGAGAGCTAGAGCCAGTGGCATCAGCTGCTGAGGAGGAGGAGGAGGTGGATCCTTTCTATATCTGTGTACTGGAGGAGGAGAATATCTCCTACTTCTTTTCCTTTCTTTTTGCTGGTTCTTTGATAACCACATCCAAGCAGGCATTCCCTTATAAGGAGTAACATTATGCAGAATGTAGTAGGGAGTGTTAGGAGTTGGATTGGGCTTAGGAGCTGGAGGAGGAGGAGCCTTCCTTTTATTTGACAACAATTGCTTCTTCTTCTTGGCAACTTCTTCATCTGAATCATCTTCATCATCACTGTCAGAACACTGAGGGTTATCATACAAAGCATCCAATGCTTTCAGGGCTTTATCATCAATGACAGCCTTTGCTGTAACAGAAGCAGAAGTTTCAGGAACTGGAGTTTCAGCAGTAATTGAAGGAGAGACTATATAGGAATTAGAGGTAATTGGGATAGAGCTTGCAGCTGCTGCCTTATTTTCCTCTTCAATATCAGCCAGAATTAGCTCATCCAGATCTGGCATAAGTGAATCATCCATGACAAAAACTGGTGTTGAGATAGCTTTTGGAATAACTACAGAGGTTGGAGCAACAACAAGAATTACAAAACTGTCACAGAGTTGCTTAGCAACTGCTGGACTTATTGGAGAAGTATAGGGACAATAGCCAATTGTGGCTTAGTGAAGTCTGCTCGAAGAGAATGCATATATACAGTATCAAAAGTTTGCAGTAATTCTTGTAAATTAACTATGGGATTGAGGGTAAAATCACCAACAGTTTCAGCAATATCCATATCAACAATGTCCATATCAGTATTAATAAAATCAATTAAATAAATTATATCTATATTTGTACAATCTGGATATACTTTTGTGGGGATTGGAGAATCTGCAGTATCTGCTGGAGCATCTGTATCTGAAGCTGGTGCTGCTGCTTCATCATCAGGCATCTCCCCCTACCTGGGTTCAGTAGGAACTGAGGTCAGGCCCTGGACTGAGGAGGGGGTAGCAGTAAGGGTAGAAATTTGGGCAGACAAAGAATTAATAGAATTCACAAGAGGTGTAAGGGCCTCTGTGATAAGGGATTTGATGAGGGGAGTGATGGAGGAGAGGATAGAGGATATGGTAGTGGGATTAAAGGAGGAAGAGGGAGAGGAAGTTGCATTTGGTGTGGAGGAGGGAGCAACTTGGGATGGAATGGATGGTGGAATAGCATGTATGTGAGAAGGGGATGGTGATGAGGATGGAAGGGTGGCATCTGGCATGGCAGTGTCTAAGGGTAGGATGTAAGATGGAATGGAGGATAAATGGGGGGGGGGGGAAGTGGAGACTGTGGGGGTGTAAGAATAGATATATCATGAGGTGAAGTAGGAGGGGTTTGTTGTTGATTTGCTTGAAGGGGAGAGAATGGAATGTTTGTGATGTCAAGTGGTGGAGATGGAGGTGGAGTAGGCACAGAAGTATGTTGTGGTGATGGAAGAGTTGAAGAAGGAATGGGAGAGGAAGGGAGTTGTTTTGCTGGAAGTGGTGTTGGAAGTGATGGTGGAGTGGGATGGATCTCCTCAGCAGGTGTGGGAGTGGCTTTGACTGCCCTGGTGCCTTCAGAAGCATGGGTGGAGGAGGTAGAAGCCTTTGTGGGCTTGGTGATTGTCCTCTCCCACCTACCAAATAAGGCACAAGTCAGCCTTTTACTGCCATTAATGAATATGGTCTGGGAGAGTAGGGATTCAACAGCCTTTTCCTTGAGGAAGATCCCAAGGATCCTTCCAAAACACACTTCCTTCTTGGAATTCTTCTTCTTAATCAAATCAAACAGCGGTTCTGCCCAGTCTATTCCCTTCTTGTTAACAATGGCACACATAACCAGAAATTATTGTCTGGTGATGTAGTCGTATGCTGTATGTTTGCCGAGCAGCACTTTACCCACCAAGTCTGCTAAGAATTTATAAAAGGCAGACAGACGTTTCTTCAAAAGTTTGTTAGGGTTGTCACCAGCATAACCCATCAAATTCAGCATCACAATAAACTCTGTAGAATCAATCTCTAAGTCCTCCACTCCAGTTGTCAAACCAAAAATTTCTGATAAAATGGCGGGGGTTAACGAGACAGCGTTACCGGCGATTGTTCCTGTCATAATATTGTCTTCAGAAATGGTTGAAGTATAAACCCATTCCCTTATTTCTGTTCCGGCCAACTTTATCTGGGTGGTCATCAAGTTCTTCAGATTTTGTTCTTCCAAAAGTTCCAGAATGTAGAGGAAGATTGGATCTGAGTGCTGGAAAGAGTCGAAGTCGACCTCAAAGCCGGTGTAAAACTTCATTGAGGCCAAAGCTCCTACTGGAATCGCCATTTAGATCACATGCAAACTAGACAGAGAAAATGACGATCAAGAGCAAGAGAACAGAAAGCGCGGGATGGAGGTCGAAGAAAACCTAGATATAAGGTTTCCAGAATATGAATCGACAATCTCCGTTCCACGAAAAAAGAAACGGTTCTTCAAACTGAGGTCGATGAAATCAATTATAGATAAATAATTCGTCGATCTCATCTAGAAGAATCAAAAACATTTCATCGAACTCTGTTCGACGGAAGATCTTCTGAAGCAAAGTTCATCGATCTCCGGTCGACTAAAATTATTTCCACACAGAGAATTCGTCGATCTCCGTTCGACGAGCATCTCTCAAACTTTCCCAAATTTGTCGAACTCCGTTCGACGAACTCTGGAAAATTCGTCAAATGCAGACAGAAACTAATTTAACTCTTCTCCATTGATCATTCCCAGTTGATTTATAAAGAACAGATGATTTTTCTCATCCAAGGGTTTGGTGAAATTGTCTGCTCTCTGTAGATCAGTAGGAATATGGAGTAGGTTAATTTTCTTTTTGTCTACACTATCTCTAATGAAAATATGTCTTATATAAATATGTTTAGTCCTACTATGGTGAACTGGATTCTGTTCTATAACAATAGCACAAGTATTATCACAAAATAATGTTGAATTATTTAAGTTGACACCATAGTCTAGGAGTTGATTTTGTATCCATAATATTTGTGAACAGCAGCTGCCAGCAGCCATATATTCTGCTTCTGCAGTTGATGTAGACACAGTTGTTTGTTTTTTACAAAACCAGGAGACAAGTTTCATACCCAGGAACTGGCAAGTTCCAGAGGTACTCTTCCTGTCCACACTACATCCAGCATAGTCAGCATCTGAGTATACAGTTAACTCAAACTCTGACTCTACATGATACCAGAGTCCTAGATTAGGACAACTCTTTATATATCTCAAAATTCTTTTTAAGAAAATAAGGTGAGATTCTTTGGGTTCACTTGGAACCTAGCACAAAGGCATGTGGAAAACATGATATCAAGCCTGCTAGCTGTTAGGTATAATAGGGATCCAATAATTGCCCTATAATTCTTCTGATCAACAGGTTTCCCTGCTACATCAGAATCCACAACATCATTGGTATCCATAGGTGTTTTCATTCCTGAATCATCACCCATCCCAAACTTCTTAATAAGCTCTTTAGCATACTTAGCTTGGGAGAGGAATATACCATCAGGGAGCTGCTTCACTTGGAGACCAAGGAAGTAGGATAGCTCACCCATGCTACTCATCTCAAATTTGGAATGCATGAGGTCAGCAATCCTCTTGCATAATTTGGGATCAGTATACCCAAAGATGATGTCATCCACATATATTTGTACTAATAAAATTTGGTCCTTATGATGTCTAGTGAAAAGAGTTTTATTTGTAGTTCCTCTTGTAAATTTATGCTCTAAAAGAAAGCTTGCTAGGGTCTCATACCAAGCTCTTGGAGCTTGCTTTAAAACATAGAGAGCTTTATGCAATTTAAATACAAAAGAGGGTTGAGTTAGAGAGATAAAACCTGGAGGTTGTTCCACATAAATCTCTTCTTGAAGCACTCCATTCAAAAAAGCACTCTTGACATACATTTGGAAAACTTTGAATCTCCTGTGAGCTGCATAGGCAAGGAATATTCTTATGGCCTCTAACCTTGCAACAGCGGCAAAAGTTTAGTCATAGTCAATTCCTTCCTCTTGCCCGTAGCCTTGAGCAACAAGCATAACCTTATTTCTCACAATATTTCCTTGAGCATCTAGCTTGTTCCTATAGACCCATTTGGTTCCAATAACTGGGTAGTTATGAGGTCTTGGAACCAAATCCCAAACTCTACATATCTCAGACTGATTTAGTTCCTCTTGCATTACAATGATCCAGTGGGGATCTTGCTCAGCTTCATGGATGGTGAGAGGTTCAATCTGAGAGAGAAAACATGCATGCATCAAGTGTTGGTTGAGTTGATTCCTTGTATGTACACCTGATGAAATGTCTCCAATCACTTGAGATCTGGGGTGATCTCTATGTGTGACAAGATCAGTGGGTGGAGTTTGTTCAGCAACAGCTTTTATAGTTAATTCCTCTTAAGGAATGTTATTAGCTGTTGAGGGAAGTTCAGCCACTTCCACTTAAGTTTATTCTTCACTGTCTTCAGCAACCTGTGGAGCAGGATGGGTTGCACCTCTTGAGTAAGGTTTAGTCCATCCATGGACTCACACAGTTGTGGAACCTGCAAAAAGCTATTGGTAGAAATCTCTTTCTCCTTATAAGACATGTTCGCTTCATCAAAAGATACATGGACTGACTCTTCAATTTTAAGAGTGGATTTATTAAAAACCCTATAGGCCTTGCTTACTTGGGAGTATCCTAGAAAAATCCCTTCTTCACCCTTAGCCTCAAACTTTCTAATATATCTCTAGTTGTTTGTGTGAATATAACATATACAACCAAAAACTTTAAAATATGTGATTTTAGGTTTCTTCACTTTAAGAAATTCATAGGGGGTCTTATTTTTCAACTTATGTATAAGGCTTCTATTCAGGACATAGTTAGTAGTGTTTACAGCTTCTGCCAAAAAGGATAGAGACATGTAAGCATCTGCCAATAATGTGCCTGCAGATTCAATGAGTGTCCTATTTTTCCTTTCAACAACCCCATTTGGTTGGGGAGTTCTAGAAGATGAGAAGCACTGCGTGATACCTTCCTTCTCATAGAACTCATGCATAAGAAGAGACTCAAACTCTGTGCCATGATCACTTATGATCAATGCAACATGAGTAGAGAACTCAATCTCTATGGTCCAGAGAAAATCTGTAAGAACCTTGAATGTATCTAACTTAGTTCTCAGAAAGGCTACACAACTGAATCTGCAGAAGTCATCAACAATCACTAAAGTATAAGACTTCCCTCCTAGGCTTTGTTCTGCAATGGGTCCAAATAGGTACACATGAAGCAAATACAAAATCCTAGGTGAATCACTTTTATTAAGGATTTGAAACTAGTTTTAGTTTGTTTGTCTAATTGACAAGCCCTGCATAGGTTTTCCTTCTTGTAGTGGCTAGGAGGTAAACCTCTAACAAGGTTGTCTTTAGATAACCTAGCTATATTTTTAAGGTTTACATGGCCTAATCGTTTATGCCACAACTCATTTTGGTTACTGGTGATATTGAGTAAACAAACATCAGTTTTGGCAGAAATAAAATCTACTTGATATATGTTACCTTGTCTAATTCCAATTAAAACAGTTTTGTTTTCATTATTAATAATAGAACAGGAGGTAGAGTTAAAGTGTACCTGATAACCTTCATCACATAACTGACTTATGGATATTAGGTTATGTTTGAGTACTGTTACATATGTTATTCTTTTGAAGGTAACTGTTCCAATCTTTACTGATCCATATCCTTCAGACTGGCCACTATTTGAATCACCAAAGATCACCTTTGGTCCTAGCTTGGACTTGTAATTAGCTAGATTGTCCTTGCTTCCTGTCATATGCTTGGAGCAGCCACTGTCCAAGTACCAGGTCTGACTCACCCTTGGACAGCACTTCACCTGTTCTTGTGATGAAAAACAAAACACAATTGTTCTTGACCCAAGTTACCTTGGGTCCTTTATTTGGTTGAAAGGAAAAGATGGAAATAACTAACAAAGTAGGTTAAGATTTATAACCTAAGGGGTGATATCTCCTAGGTGGAATAACCCAATCAGCTACTGGATTGAATGGTTTATTAGCTGGCTTAGAATTTCTATAAGAGAAATGATTTATGTTTGGTCCTTCTGGGTTCGATGAATTTTTGTAACTTCATCGACCAGAGTTCGACGAATAGGGCTGAGATCGTCGATCTCTGCTCAGAGAATGACAATAGTCATTTTCTGCGCCACAAGTTCGTCGACCTCTGCTCGACGAACCATGCAAAGTTCGTCGATCGCAGTTAGACGAATTGTTATAACTGAAGTTTGCGTTTAGCGTTCGTCGATCTAGGTTCGACGAACGGTCCTCATTTCATTGATCTGAGTTCAACAAATACTGTTGAACCTTGTTTTTATTAGCTGTTTTCTGATTTCTATTTCTCGTGTCTATGGGTTTTAGATTGTTTTCAGACATTTGTTTGTCTATTATCTTTTCTTTTCCCTTGGCAGAAATAAATTTAATGGGTGTTGTAAGAATATTTTTCTTAATTATGGGGGGCAAACCTGATGATGCACCCAAGCCCAGCTTGCCATTTAATCTGGCATTTACTGTGCTTGTTATGTCCATCAGCTTGAGACTTCTTCCATTGAGAGATTGCTCAAGTTGATCTTTTAGTTTAATATTTTCTGAGTTAACAGATTCAAGATTTCCTAGTCTTTCTCTAAGGATTTTTATTTCTTTCTCTGAATTAATTAAATCTAAACACATAGTTTTGAATCCAATATTAAATAAATCAGAATTAAAATTAAAGCTTGAAAGAACCTGATCTGCCTCTCAGTCTGAGGCTGTCTCATCTTTAGATTCTCCTTCTGATCCTAAACAGCTCCTGGAGGAATCAATTGCCATAAGGCAAACCTCCTTGGATCTTGCTTCTTCCTCTTCTTCACTTGAGCTGGAGGAGGATGATTCTTCTTCAGTATCACTCCATGTTTCAGCAACAAAGCCTTTGGCTTTCTTTTTATACTTGCTGGAGGAGGGTCTGATGCTGTGGTTTCTCCTGGAGTCCTTTTCTCTACTTTTCTCCTTCTTCTAGTTTTCTGGACATTCAGAGATGTAATGTCCAGGCTTTCTGCATCCAAAGCACACAACCTCCTTGGTTGGTGTTTTGTCAAATCTGTGCTTATCATCCTGCCTTGATGATTTCCTCCTGAAATCCTTTCTAGCCATCTTATAAAATCTTTTTGCAAAGAGGCTCATGAGTTCTTCATTTGATGTTGAGGTCTCACTTTCCTCAGATGCCTTGAAAGCTATACTGTGATCATTTCTCACTGGAGTTGTTGATTTTTGTTCTGCTTCTTCTCTTGATTTGATCAACTGCTCATAAGACTTTAATTTGCCTAGTAGAGATTCAGTTGATATCTCATTTAGGCTTCTGGCTTCTTTGATAGGTCAGATTCTTGAGTCCCAAGAGCTAGGGAAGCACATCAAGATTTTTTCATTCACCTCGGTCAGGGTGATGTCCTTATCCAAGGTTTTGAGCTCATTGATGATTGAACTCAACCTGTTGTACATTTCAGCAACTAATTCAGCCTCATTCTTCTTGAAATTCTCATACAGGGATATGAGATTTGATCTCCTGTCTTCCCTTTCATCTGCTGAACCAGCTACCATTTGGTTGAGGGAGTCCCAAATGGCCTTGGCTGAGGTGCACTCATCCACCTTCTGCAATATGTCATCTGACATTGTCTGAGCCAAAATGTTCATTGCTTTTGCATCTGCAATTTTGGCTTTCTTGTATGCATCATTATTCTCTTGAGGAGGTACTACAGTCATGTTGGTGGAGGTGCTTGTAGAAGCCGCAGGTGCTGGAGGTACTCCTGTCAAGATGGAAGCAAAAATATCTTCATCAATAGAATTCATGTATAGTTTGATTCTTGCCTTCCGGATGGCAAATCTGTTAAGATTGTATACTGGAGGTATGATCCTTGCATAATCTTTGTTTTGAGCCATTTCTGTGAAGAAATAAATCTAATAACAAAAACAAAACAATCAGATCTAACAAGAGGAATCTTTATGGTTCAGGTGTTAGCCTGTACAACCAATTAACCTCTTAAGGTGTTGTAGATTAACCAACCTCGCTCTGATAACAATTGAAAGTGAAGGTAAATCTAAAATACTCTAGGGGGGTGAATAGAGTATTGTGCTTTCTTAAAAAATCTTTACAACTTTTGTTGTAAAGCTAGGTGAACAGATTAGCAAATAAAGAAAGAAGCACAGCAATCATAACAAATCACAGATCACAGACAAAACAAAAGAAAAAGGGCAACCAGACGACACAAGAAATTTATAGCGGTTCCCCAACCTGGGTACATCCACTCTTCTACCACCCTGGTAGGAATCCACTCAGGTTTTTGATCAGGCGCCCGATACCAATGAGCTTTTGTTCAGGTGCTCAAAAATCGAAACCTCAAGTCTTTTTGTAGGAGACTTGCAACCAGGAATAATTTTGAAGGGAATTAAAACCCTGTACAGTAGATGAAAAAAGGGGTGATGGGGTCTTCTCTTTCTCAATAACAACTGAGAAGACTTGTGGATTGATTTCAGTAGATTACTCCCCCAGAGATCTTGAATGTTTCAGGAAATCTGGAGCACTGCTTCAGGGTGACAGGTCTTCAAAGAGCTTGAGTTCCTGGACTAGAGATTGCTTCAGGAACTTCTTTGACAGATAGATAATTGTTGTCCTTCAGAAGTTATCCTGTAGGGTTGGAAGAAGAAGACTCTTGATGGAGATTGAATGTTCTTCTTCTTCTTGATGACATTCTCTAGCTTAGGCTGATTGCAGAAAAGAACTTTAGATTTCTGTAGGACTATTCTTCTATGAAATGTCTGTCTGTGTCTGTATCACTGCTTAATCTTTCCTTTTCTGACTTTTTACTGACTGAGGAACATTCGAAATTTGAATGTTTGAGCAGTAATTACAGTCGGCCTGGGAAGGAAGCGGCAATCAATGATTTCCTTAACTGTCCCATGGAAAAATGGCTTGTAATAATCCATGATCAATGCTCATTCCAACAGTAACATTCCGAGAAGATTGAGCATTAATTACTCAGGAATCGTCGCCAAGAAAAGGGACGGAAATCTGGAGATAACCTAAGTCTGGAATCGTCGAACGAAGAACAGGAATTGTCGAGCTGAGTTCACAGTTCATTGAGCTGAGATGATGAGTTCGTCGACCAGACAATAGCAATTAGTCTTAAAGGGAAAATTGTCAATTCTGCTACAATATTTGTCAAACTGACAATCTTCATTCATCGAGCTGAGATCCAAATTCGTCGACCGAAGAATGATTGTGGACTTAGAATCTGAGAAGTCTTTGACTGAGAAGGATTCAAATTGTAGACCAGAAATCGTCGAGTAGAGTACTGAATTGGTCGACCTGAGAAGTTGACTTTGTCGACCTGAGAAGTTATGAACTTGAGGTCCAAGTTCGTCGAGCTCAGATTCTTGTTCGTCGACCAAAGCCTGAAGTTGGACTTAGAAAAATCTGGAGTTATCCTGACTTTAGCTTGTTGAAGTATCTCAGTCTTCATCGAACAAAGAACAAAGATCGTCGAGCTCAACATAGAGAAATGTCTCAAGATCGTCGAGCTTAGAACGCCTTTCGTCGAGCTGAGTTCGACGAACATTGAACTCATTTTACTTAGTCTGAAAATCTTCTAATTCTTGAGTCTCTGATGGTCTTATTGATAGTTGGTCCATCTGAAGTTGACTCTGAGGACTTGGCCTAGACTCTAGGACACAAATTTGACCCTGGCTATACATGTTGGGTTACATCCTAAACTAGTGAACCTAGCCCAAATCAACTAAGGATCCAACATTGTGGAAGGCTAGCTTGGCCTGAGGATCAAGAAGTTGAGGACAAGCATCGGTGGTGAGTTTGGCTCAACCGAGTTCTCAAACTTTTGCAGGAAGCAAGGGATCCGGAAGGAGCTTTCTTGTGGACATACTTCGCAACAAGGCAGTATTGCAGCTCGGATGATCTGTTGGTTAACGGAGATCTGCAGGTGTTTACTTCAGAGTAAAGGCATTCCTAAGGCTATTTGGGCGGAAGGGATGGACTGTGTTACTCATGTCATCAATCAGATGCCTCTTATTCTAATCTATGTGAAGACTCCTTATGAGCTGATGTTCGGAGTGAAGCCTAGTGTGAAGCACCTAAGGGTGTTTCGATCTACCTGCTACTTACACACTCCGGTTGCTCTCAAGACGAAGCTAGTCTTTGTTGGGTATGATGAGTAGAGGAGAAGATGGAGGTGTATGGATCCTGCGACGAAGAGACTCATCGTGTCGCGAGACGTTGTCTTCAATTAGTTGATGCCGTATTGGGATAGCCCTTGTGTGGAGCTAGAGATGAACAGGTTAGATTGTGGGCTGAAGGAGGATGCTGCTAAGGTTCAGGTGGAGCTGCCTGAGTCACCAGGAGCTCCATGTTGTTCTAGCTCTGGGGAAAAGCCGTCAGGGTCAGGAAGTAGGGGGAGCGATGCTCTAGGTACTTTTGGCTCGAAGGAGGAGGCTTCCAGTTCAGGAAGCAGGGGGAGTGATGTTCCAGGTAGTTCTTGGTCAAGAGGGGAGTCTTGTGGTTCAGGTAGCAAGAGGAGCATTGCTCCAGGTCCTTCTGGTTCCAGTAAGGAGGCGTCTTGTTCAGGAAGCAAGGGGAGCATTGTTCTGGGTTTGCCCGGGAACGGATCTAGTTCAGGAGCAGCGGAGGTGGTCAGCCATGATCGGTTTCTTCGGAGATCGAAGAGGATCAGTAAGCCACCAGCTCGATATAGTGAAGGGAACACGACGGGCCTGGTCCCATGTTTCCTAGCTAGCCCTCAGGTCGAGCAAGTATCTTCTAGCTGTGATGACCCACTAGAATCAACGAGGTGGTTGACACCAAGGATTAAGAGGTGACTTCTCTCGGAGGTAACGAGGCTTGGGTTGTTGTGCCCAAGGTTTTTGGTGATACTCTTGTGATGCATTAGTGGAGGTTGAAGCTGAAGAAGAAGGCAGAGGGAAGAATGGCTCCTTTTAAGAGATGCTAGAGGGCTCCCTCATGGTCCATGATATGCAGGGAGAGGACTTTGTCTTAGACATTACTTCGTAGATGTTATCGGAGGGATCAAGTGCAAGGTTATGGGAGCTGCTGGAGTTATTCACCACTTCTCACTTCAAGGGGGCGTGTTGAAATTTTCGAAGTGAAAGTGGTTGAATGGAGCACTTGGACATATCCGCGCGGACTACGCAGACAGGGTTGGCGGACTACTAAGTCGGCAGGGATGTTGCAGATGGTTTACTCTGTAGAGTCCTAGGAGGTTTGTTCGCGCGGACTACGCGGACAGCAGCGACGGTTAGCTAGGCCGCCTTATGCTCAGCAGGCAGTTGGATTCCAGGAAGTAACCGGGCAGCTAGAAACTCTTGTCGCGGAGTCCAACATAAAGCATACTAAAGAACTGGGCTCGGCAGACCTGTTTGGCAGTTGCCTTGGTCTTGCTCTGGTGCAACAGCAAGTGAATGACGCGGAGACCGCTAGTCAGTGCAGACTGCTACTGGAGTTCGTCGGGACTGGCAGACTGGATCCAGTGTCCGCCAGTAAGTGCGGACTGGCCCTTGTGGCCAATTGTGTGGACTTGGTTGGGTCTGAACCATGTACATGTTTGGCTCGGTCCGGGGAGATCGCACAGTGGAGTGAATACTGCTTCTCAGTCCGCCCAGCTCGGAAGAAGTTCATTTGGCTTGGTTGTGAGTTTGGGGATAAGAGGACTGGAGTTTGTGTCCGCAACTGTGTACGGACTGGAGCTGGAGTCCGCTGAGTCCAATAGCTGCCTTGCTAGCAGGGCTATGGACTTGGGATATGCAGACTGGAGCAGTCTGTGGGTTATGCGGACTGGAGTAGTCTGCAGTATATGCGGACTGGAAGTTTGCTGTGTAAGCAGACTAGAGCTGGAGTCCGCTGAGTCCGGAAGGTGTCTTGGTAACAAGGCTATGGACTCGGATTGCAGACTGGAGTTGTCTGCAGGGATATGCAGACTAGTGATGTCCGCTTTACAACCCCGTGTCCGGCGAGCAAGGTCATCAGGAACCAAACAGATCGGGCTGAAGATAGTGGGTGAGCTCGGCATTAGAGAGGCCGAGCCCGAGCTCGGCATTCGTCGAACGGAGATCGTCCTTCGTCGAACGAAGATCGGCATTCGTCAACCCCGATCTCGGCATTCGTCGACCGGAGATCGGCATTCGTCGAACGAAGATCAGCATTCGTCGACCCCGAGCTCGGCATTTGCCGAGCTAGTCCAAGAATCATCAAGCTCAGGTCAACTGACGGTGACCAATGGATGGGCGAGCTCACTGTCCCAGCTCGCGCCCTCGCAACAGAGCTCGGCGACTTCAGGCGAGCAGGACCTGAAGAGGTGATCAAGCTCCCCAGCTCGCCTAGATGCATGAGGTACTTTTTACTGTTTTGCCCCCGCTGGTCTGCCCATAGCCCTTCAAAACAGCGGAGTTTGGCTATTGGCAGACCCAGCCAAGGGTTTTTTGATAACTTCAGGTCAGTTCATTTGGTTATTTGCAGTTCAGATTCCAAAAACTATAAATAGGACCCAAGGGGTACCCCAGAAGGCATGCTTCCTGTGCTCTCCTGCTCTAGTTTTCAAGTGCTTTCTGAGGGTACCTTAGCTCGGCCTCTGGCTAAGGAGGGGAAGCGCTCCCAGATCTTCCGGGTGTGTGGTGGGTCCTCCCCGCCGAGCCATTGGTTCGGCCTTTCCTTGTTTTCTTTGTTGTTTTGCTTGCAGGAGTGAAGTAGGCGCGAGACTACCCCTTACCCAAGGGTGAACTCCACAGGAGATTGTTTTTCGGTTTCAACATTTTGGTGTGGTGAGCGTGGAGCGTGGTCAGTGCAGAAAGCTTCTGCGAGTTTGATGATGGGAGGACAGGGATCTGACAGGACGGACTCTCCCCCCCCCCCCCCCCGCCTCTCGCCACTGTGGGGATGTTGGAGGATTTCAGGAATGAGGTGATGAACCTCATCAAGTTCGCACTCGGCACGCGGGCCGAGTGCTCGACTCCAGCAGTCCAGATCGCGGCCGCACCCTCTTTGGGCGAGGATGCCCTTGACAGGCGAGCTGGGAAGGAGGTGGCCGAGGAAGGCTGGGGGTGCAAGCTTCCCGGGCGCTAGCTCTTCCCCGGCTCGGCAGGTCGAGGCCGGTTCGGCGAGCTATGCTCGCAAGATTCGCCAGCTCGCCCAGCAGGGGGAGGCATCCCCTTCAGCGAGTTGGTCTCTTCAGCTCCAGTTCTAGATGGGTTCAGGGAACCCGAGATGTCCTACTACACCGGGAAGGGAGACCCGATCCAGCATATTCAATGGTTCGAGGATGTAGTCTCCATCCGGCAGATGTCGGATGGGTTCAAGTGCCGGCTCATCACTATCACCCTCAAGGCGAAAGTAAGGGAGTGGTTCCATCAGCTACCGGCCAGCTCCATCTTCTGCTTCGAGGACTTGCGCCGGGGGTTCATGTTGTGGTTCACTACCTCGAAGAGGAGGAAGAAGGAGTCAGAATCCTGTTCCACATCAAGTAGGGGGTGAATGAGACCCTGGGGAGCTACGTGGATTGGTTCCAGGAGGAGGTTACTCAGGTCCAGGAGATGTTGGGCCATATCTTGATGATGGCCTTTACCCTGGGCCTACAGCAGGGGTTCTTCAGGATGGAGCTGAAGAGAGTTCGCCCCTCTCCTACGAGGAGCTGATGGAGAGGGAGGCAAGAGAAGTTGACGGGGAGACGTCAAATCCGGAGTTTGCGAAGAAGCTGGCCAGGTGGGCCACAGAGGAGGAGGGGTTGAGAGGAGGAAGAGGACATGAGGAGAGGAGAGGAGAGCCCCGACAGAGGGAGCAGAGGCAGCTCCAAGGGCAGCAGCAGCCGAGGTGGGGGCATCAGGAGCCTGACCGTCGGCTGGGCTGGAGACCTGAGTGGCAAGGGCAGGGGCAACAAAGAGGATACCAAGGAAGGGATCGCTACCTAGGGGGGAAAGATCAATACAACCCCCGGGCTGGAGGCAGGCCCAGAGGCCCCGACTCCCCGACCAAGAAGAGGCTATGGCCATAGCCTTGGGAGAGAGGAGGAGAGTAGCAAGGCGGAGGAGGAGAGAAGTTAGGGTGGAGTTGCCCTATTGCGACTTCCATCAGGAGGACGGGGCACGCCACGGCCACGTGCCTAGAGTTCCCTGAAATGAGAGGGAACATGGAGCAGCAACAGCAGTAGCAGCAGGGGCGCCAAGAAGTAAGGATCCAGGAGGTCCTGCCTTGGGTATAGGAGGACCGTTGTGAAGACCGGGTGGATGTTGGTACCCGAGGAGGGATCAGAGTGATCTACGGGGGGGGGGGGGGGGGGGGGGGGGTTGAGGCTTCCCGCAAGGCGAGCCTCCACACCATGTACCATCAGAGCATTGCCTCCACATCCCAAACCCCACCCCCAGAGGAGAGGATCACCTTCTCTAGAAGCGACCTGCCGCATCATGAGGATCCATTCTGTGATGCCCTGGTCATCAAGACAGCCATCGAAAATTTTACCGTCTCCCGTATCCTCATTGACAACGGAAGCTCCATCAAAGTCGTCTTTAAGAAGGCGTTTGACGCAATGAATATGGAGGCGAAGAGGGTGCTGACCTCGGACGGACCGTTGTTCGGGTTTTCGGGGGAGAGGAAGGAAGTGGAGGGAGGAGTCGGCCTCCATGTCACACTCGGGGGGCAGTCTAGAAACTACAGGTTCGTCATTGTGGATGCCACCAGCAGCTACAATGCCATCTTCAGGAGGCCCCTTATTAGCGCCTTCCGCTGCATCCCCTCATCTTTCCACCAATGCTTAAAGTTCAATGCTGAGGGGATTCAGGTCAGGGTCAGGGGGGACCCCAAGGTTGCGCGGGAATGCTATGTCACGGCCGTAAACTCCATCTCTTGGCAGGAGGGAGCCGAGGAGATGGGGCGAAGAAAGGCGGAGGTTGAGCAGGAAACTGGCAGGGAGGAGCTGGAGGTGAAGAGCTGCGCTGAGAAGGAGGCGGTAGGGAGAGACCAGGAGGAGATGGCCAAAGTGATGGTCATGGAAGAAGAGGTGGAGGTGGAGATATCAGTCCCGGAGGAGGGGGATGCTGAAGGATGTGGAGAGCAGTCCAGGTTGGAGGCTGCAGAGGAAGTGGTGGAGCTGGAGGTTCTCGCCCGTGGAGGCAAAGTGGAGAAGGTCCACGTCAGCGGTCGGCTGACCCCGGAAGAGCAAGGCAGGATGCTGGAGTGCATCCAGAAGAATGTGGACATCTTCGCATGGAATGCCATGGAGATGATGGGGGTTGACGCGGATGTGGCCTCCCACCACCTCAACCTAGACACGGGAACACGCCCCGTCCAACAGAAGAAGAGGTCCACTGCGGACAAGCTGGCAGATCCCATCAGAGAGGAGGTGGCAAAGCTCCTCCAGGCCGGCTTCGTTTCCGAGATCCAATACCCCGGCTGGGTCTCCATTGTGGTCATGGTCAAAAAGGGATACGACCGGTGGAGGATGTGTATCGATTTTTCTTTACTTAATAAAGCTTGTCCTAAGGACTGTTATCCTTTGCCTCGGATCGACGCGCTGGTTGACTCAGCCGTTGGTTTTTCTGTAATGAGTTTTCTAGATGTTTTTCAGGTTATCATCAAATCAGGATGCACCCCCCGGACATCAAGGATGTCTCATTCATCACGGGGGATGGATGCTACTGTTATAAGATGATGCGCTTCGGGCTGAAGAACGCAGGGGCGACCTACCAGAAGATGATGGATAGGGTCTTCAAAGAGCAAAAGGGGAGAAATCTGGAGGTGTACGTGGATGAACTCATGATCAAGAGTTGGGATGTGGACTCCCACCTCCAGGACCTAGAGGAGACCTTTGCTACCCTGGGCAAGTATACGATGCGGCTAAACCCTCTGAAGTGTGTTTTCGGGGATAGCCGAGGGAAGTTCTTGGGGCATCTCCTCACCCCTGCAGGGGTCGAGCCTAATCCTGACAAGGTCAAGGCTATCATGGAGCTAGGGTCACCACGGAATACCAAGGAAGTATAGCGCCTGACAGGGAAACTTGTAGGGCTGAGTAGGTTCCTTTCCCGGGCTGGGGAAAAGTTCTCCCCCTTCTTCAAAATGCTAAGGGGGGTCAAAGGTTCGAATGGACCAAGGAGTGCGAGGAGGAATTCCAGGCCCTCAAGATGCAGCTGACCCAGGCTCCGCTGCTCCAAGGGCACAAGGAGGGGGAAGACCTATTTTTATATCTCGGAGTCGGGGCAGAGGCCCTGAGATCCATCCTAGTTCGGGAAGAGGGAAAGAAGCAGCTTCCTATTTACTACGTGAGTCGGGTCCTGAGGAAGGCCGAGCTACGGTATCCAATTTTGGAGAAGCTGGCCTTCACCCTGATCATCTCAGCCCGAAGGCTACGACCTTATTTCCAGGCACACTCAATCCGAGTGGTGACTGAACATCCCCACCGCAACAACTTTGAGGGGGTGGAACATTCTGGCAGGCTGGCCAAATGGTCGGTAGAGATGAGTGAGTTTTACGTCTCCTTCGTTCCGCGCCTCTCGATCAAAGCTCAAGCAATGGCCGACTTCTTGGCTGATTATGTGATTGAGGCGGTGGAGAAAGAGCTCACTCGTCCGACTCCTTGGAAGGTGAAGGCGGATGGCGCCTCGGGGAGGCATTCCCTGGGAGTGGGGGTGATTTTGGAGAGCCCTCAAGGAACTAGAATTGAGCAGACGGTGGTGGTGCACTTTCCCATCACCAACAATCAAGCTGAGTATGAAGTCGTGATAGCAGGGTTGGGCCTGGCCAGGGAGCTGGGGGTGTTGGACGTGGAGGTCCTTACCGACTCCATGGTGGTAGCTTCCCAGATCAATGGGGAGTTTGAAGCAAGAGAGCCTACCCTGCGGATGTACTTAGCCAAGGTAAAGTGGGTCATCGGCACGTTTCAAACCTTTTCCATCCAGCACGTGCCCCGAGAGGAGAATGAGCAGGTCGATCAACTCGCAAAGCATGGTCATCGGGTGGGGGGTACCATCACCGACCTGTTCCGCCCTTCCATCGAAGAAGGAGAGCTCATGGAGATAGATCAACGGACTTCATGGATGGACCCAGTTATAGCTTTCCTTTCCGCGGGAGAGTATCCAGAGGGGTCAGATAAGAAGAAGCAAAGGCATAAGTCGACGTACTACCTCCTCCAGGATGGGCAGCTGTACAGGAAGACACTCTCGGGGATGTTGGCTCATTGCGTGGCCAGGGAGGAGGTCCAAAGAATCTTGGAGGAAGTCCACTCCGGAGAGTGTGGGAGCCACTCCGGGAGTCGGACCCTGGAAGGAAGAATTGTTAGGCAGGGTTATTTCTGGCCCACCCTGGGCCATGATGCAACAGAGTTCGCAAGAAGGTGTCATAAATGCTAGCTGTTTGCCCCACTCCAGCTACAGCCGGCCCAGCGACTCAAAAGAATCATAGCCCCCTAGCCCTTCGCCATTTGGGGAATGAATTTGGTTGGGCCATTCCCCCAGGCCAGTGGGCAGAGGAGGTTCCTCCTAGTAATGATCGACTACCTCTCCAAGTGGTTGGAGGTGAGGGCGCTGGCCAAGGTGACCTCCCAGGTTATCAGAAGCTTCATCTGGGGAGATATCATCTGCTGCCATGGGATGCCCCAGGCCATCATCACGAACAATGGACCCTAGTTCGCCACCGCTGAGTTCACCAGTTTTTGCGAGCCGCTTAGAATCGACCTCAGGTTCGCCTCGATCCATCACCCCAGGAGCAACAGGCAGGTGGAGGCCGCGAACAAAATCATCGTCAACCTCCTCAAAAATAAAGTGGAAAATCTGAAGGGAAGCTGGGTGGAGTAGCTCCCCGCGGTTCTCTGGGCCCTGAGAACCACCCCCAACACAGCCACCGGAGAGACCCCCTTTAAACACTCTCATGGGTGCGAGGCATTGCTCCCCGTGGAATTTGAAGTCCAAACATCTCGAATCGTTACGGTCAAGGAAGGCAGAGAAGAATGGCAAGCCGAGAACGAGGAAGAGCTGAGGCTCTCCTTGACATGGTGGAAGAGCTGAGGGACCTTTCCGCCATGCGACAGGAAGAGGTGAAAAGGAGAATGACCAAGTACTTTGACAAGCATGTCAGAGTCAAACAGTCCGTGGAAGGCGACTTGGTACTAAAGAAGGTGGATGCAGCAAGGAGGTCGGCATCCGTAGGGAAGCTCAACCCCAGCTGGGAAGGACCGTTTATTGTAAAGGAGGCTTTAAAATCGGGAGGTTATCGACTCCAAAATGTGGAGGGAGAGACCCTGAGTCTCACTTGGAGTGGTGATGACTTAAAATGCTTTTTTCCTTGAAGCTTGTAAGTTGTGTCTTGATTTTTAATGAAAATTCTTTGATATTCCAAAATTGTCGCTATGCGTTCTCATGAAGGAATGAAGTGAACTTGGACCCCGAGCAGATCCCGCTGTCAGGCTCTCACCCATCTGGCAGGGCTGGAAGTCACTCGGTGTCATCCTTGGACTCGAGCAGATCCCGCTGTCAGGCTCTCACCTAGCTGGCAGGGCTGGAAGTCACTTGATGGTGTTAGTAGTTGACCCCGAGCAGATCCCGCAGTCAGGCTCTCACCTAGCTGGCAGGGCTGGAAGTCACTCGGTGTCATCCTTGGCCTCGAGCAGATCCCGCTGTCATGTTCTCACCTAGCTGGCAGGGCTGGAAGTCACTCGATTGTGTTAGTAATGGACCTCGAGTAGATCCCGCTGTCAGGCTCTCACCTAGCTGGCAGGGCTGGAAGTCACTCGGTGTCATACTTGGCCTCGAGCAGATCCCGCTGTCAGGATCTCACCTAGCTGGCAGGGCTGGAAGTCACTCGATGGTGTTAGTAGTGGACCCCGAGCAGATCCCATTGTTAGGCTCTCACCTTGCTGGCAGGGCTGAAAGTCACTCGGTGTCATCCTTGGCCTCGAGCAGATCCTGTTGTCAGGCTCTCATGTAGCTGGCAGGGCTGGAAGTCACTCGATGGTGTTAGTAGTGGACCCAGAGCAGATCCCGGTGTCAGGATCTCACCTAGCTGGTAGGGCTGGAAGTCACTCGGTGTCATCCTTGGCCTCGAGCAGATCCCGCTGTCGGGCTCTCACCTAGCTAGCAGGGCTGGAAGTTACTCGATGGTATTAGAAATGGACCCCGAGTAGATCCCGCTGTCAGGCTCTCACATAGCTGGCAGGGCTGGAAGTCACTCGGTGTCATCCTTGTCCTTGAGCAGATCCCGTTGTCAGGCTCTCACCTAGCTAGCAGGGCTGGAAGTCACTATATGGTGTTAGTAGTGGACGCCGAGCAGATCCAGCTGTCAGGCTCTCACCTAGCTGGCAGGGCTGGAAGTCACTCGGTGTCATCCTTGGACTTGAGCAGATCCCATTGTTAGGCTCTCACCTAGCTAGTAGGGCTGGAAGTCACTCGATGGTGTTAGTAGTGGACCCCGAGCAGATCCCACTGTCAGGCTCTCACCTAGCTGGCAGGGATGGAAGTCACTCGGTGTCATCCTTGGCCTCGAGCAGATCCCGCTATCAGGCTCTCACCTAGCTGGCAGGGCAGGAAGTCACTTGATGGTATCGGCTTTGAACTCGCTAGGTAAAGACCAAGAAGTTTCGAATGCCAAGGAATAAGGGGGGGAGAGATTCTGCACAGGCGAGTTTGGACTCGCCAAATCCAGCTCGGCATCGGCAAAGGTGTAGCGAGCCAGGTCTCAGGACCTCGCTGAAGGAAGGCGAGCCAGGACAGGGCACTTCACCCCGTCTATTTTACTTAGAAAATTTTCCGAGTTCAACCTAGATGGCTCACGGGCGAGCCAAGGTGGCATGACAAGGGCGGAGAGCAGCCCGCTCCCGAATCGTCTGAAGCTCGACAAGCGCTCAAAACATACACTCTCGCGGGCGCGTACTAATGACTATCCCACTAGCAGTATCTGTCTATACGAGGTCGCTTTGGGAAGTACTCGCGGATATACAGAGCACAGCAAATAGAAAACAAAAAAAGGGAAGGAAATAGCACGGGTATGATCAAAAACCTTTCTTTCATTAAATGAAAATGTTTACAAAAGGTGTTTACAGGGGCTCGCCTCGGCGAGTAAACCAAAAAGAAGAGTATACAAATTCAGGCCCCCCCCCCCCCCCCCCCCCCCCCCCCCCCGCCGGACTTATCGTCCCCCTCATCCGGCTGGTCCGGGAAGCCTTTCTCGAACATTGTGTCCACGTTATCTCCCTTCTTGCTGGGGGGCGTTGCTGGGAATAAGCTCGGCATCAGGTCCATGGCGGAGATCTCCTCGCACCCCTGTACCAGCACCCACGTGTCCTTCATCATTTCGAGGGTGCATTCGGCGGCCTGGATAGAGTTAATTCGCAGCCTCTCGGTATGATAAGCCTCGCCAAAGATCTGCGACCTCTTGTACGGGAGGGAAGGATCGTAGCCGCTGGCCGGGAAGAAGATCTCCGTCTGGCAGCGGATCTTACGGTTGAGGTGCTGATTCTCCTCTTTCAGCTTCGTGTTCGCCCCCGCTAGCTCGGCAAGGATGGCGCGCAGCTAGCTAATCTCCTCCCCTTGCTCGGCATTGCGAGCCCGAAGCTCACCTGCGGCCTTGGCATCCTGGTAAAGAGAAAGTCCGGTTAGCAGCAACACAAAATGTTCTAAGTATAAGGCAAGAGGAGAGATTGACGTTTACCAGCCCGCCGGCGGCCTGGGCGAGGAGGCCCTCAGTGACGCCGAGCTGCTTCGCCTGATCAGCAACGTTGTCCTTGGTGACATCGCGGGCCTGCTCGGCTTTTAGGAGTTGATTGCTGAGGGCAAAGCTACGGCAGGTCAGCATGTGGTGGAGCTCCATGGTCCGCAGGTGGGCCTGCAGACACTCATGGCCGAGCTGCCGGAGGGACATGTTCTTGTAGGCCTCGGCATCCTTGCGGCCATAGAGGCCGAAGCCGAGGGCATAAGCATTGCCGGTGGCGGGCTCGCGGTCATGCCAGGACGGATGCAGAGTGGAGATGGAGACCCGATGGGCCAGCTCATCCCACTGCACCATGGGCTCGCCCGCCGAGTCCCTCCACCGTCCCCAAAGTTAAAGAGGGGATGTTGTTTCGGTGACCCGCGCTCGCGAACCGCCCTCTTCGCCGAAGGGGGTGGGGAGATCGCCGCCGCAGAAGAAGGAGCCTCGCCGCCCTTCCGGCTTTTGCTGGTGATCTCCTTCAGCGGGCTCTCCGGCGACGCGTCGGGAGGGGTCTCAGACGAGCTAATGTATTTGGGGCTGGATTGATGTTGTTGTTGTTGTTGCCCCCGCGAATACAACAGGGCTCTCCGCATCTTTTTTGACAGTCACTGGCGGTGTGGCGGGTTCGACCCCGCATCCTCAGGCCGCCTCTTGCTGGAAGAGGGTTGGGAGAGGGCCGCCTCATCTCGGCAGGCCGCCGCCGCCGCCTTCTCGCGAGCAAGAAGGTCTGGGTGCGACCCCGAGTCTGCGAATGGCGTGTTCGCGGGAATTATCCGCTCCCCTGCAAGGAAATACTTGGAAAAAGTTAGAAGAAATTAAGCAGCAATATGGCGAGCTCGGTAATCGGGTGAGCTCGACAAAATGAGGAGAGAACAATACCTTCGCCGGGCGCGACTGGTAGAAGAGAGTTGAGTCCCCTTCGCAGGAAGGCAACCTCGAAGTCCTTGTGGAGGAAATACATGTGGAGCTCGGCATCGTTGCCGGACACGGCAGGGGGCGGTAGACCTCCTCGCCCTTCTGCTGGGGCGAGTAGTGGATGTTGCCGCGATCGCCCTTGATGAAGATAATCTTGGTCATCCATGTGTGATGCTTGTTCGCGATCTTGCGAACATTGATCAGCAAGCCGCCGAAGTAGGTGATCCCATCCGGCGTCGCCTTGTAGGAGAATAGTTTTCTGAACACTGCCAGGTTGAACTCGATCCTCTCCCGCCGAGGGTAGCTCGCGAACGCCACCATCATGGTGACGGCGTTGGAGTTTAACTGCGCAGGTACTGCGCCATAGTACTTCAGGATTTGCCGGATCTCCGGCCAGAGGGGGAGGTGCAACCCCACCTAGAAATGTGAGTTTGGGAAGGCGAGCTCGTCCTCAGAGAAAGTATTGATGGCCTCCCCCTGCCTCGGCCTGCGCGCCTCGAAACTCAGCGACACACACTCATCCTTGAACTCCGCGAGCTCCTCCTCGCCGGTGTGCCCCTCAAAGAAGCAATAGTCGGTGAAGTGTTGCGCGCACTTGGAGCGGCCGTCGGCATCAGGGTTGGCCTTGCCCATGTTCGTAGAGGAAGAAGCAGAGAGCGAGCAGAAAAGGAGAAAAGCGCAGGAAGAGGGAAAGAAAGCAATAAAAGCACAGTACGGGGTTGGTGAGGGGGGGATATTTATAGAAGAAGAAATCTGGGGTCAGGCAGTCCAATCGACTCAGCTCGCAACCCCAGCTCGCCGACTTCTAGCGCGTCCCAACCAAGGCTAAGTCAAACATCACAGTATATTATTTGAATAGCACATGTCCAAGAATATTCTAAAAACTACTTATTACAGAAACCAAGTTCAGGAATAAAAAAGCGGGGCGTGCGAGCAGGGGGAACACCAGGAGGCTAGTATCGGTCGGCTCGGCAAAGGAGCCGCCCTCTCACCTACCCCGGCCTCGCGGCTCCCGCCCCCCAGACTGCCACGCACGGATCAGCTCACGGATCCTCCCCGAATTCCTTTGCGCCACTTAGAGGCCATCATCTATCTCGTCCAGAAGCCAGGAGAGGGACATTAGCTTGCCAGCATAGCCGCTTTGCACCTCGTAGGCAAGACCTGCGTAGTCGCGTTGTAGCATCTCATTGACCCCCTGCACCTCGCGTAGCCCGCACACCAGCTTCTTGAGAAGCTTGACCTCCCTCCTCGTCAGCTTGCCTTAATCTACTTCAGGGCCCAGGTAAGAGTCCAGCGAGCTTGGGGAAGGGAGTGGAGAGTAGTGGGCTGCCCGCGAAGACTCCTTGGCAGCAGATTGGTTGGGTGGAACTGTGGAGTTAAATGTCAGCAAAAAGAGGAATGCAGGAAAAGCTCATGGGGGCAAGAATCCAAGCAAAATTGACCTGACGAGCTCGGCAACTCGAAAGAAATGCGGGGAGGGAGGAACCTCAGATCGTTCCCGCGACCTGGGCCGTGAGTCCCTGGTGAGGGAAGCTCGAATCCCGGGGTGGGGATGGTCCCCAGACCCGCCCCCGCGGCCACGTAAGTTCGCCGAGGAGAGGGGGCGCGCACCGGCAAGCTCGGCCTCTGCGAGCTCAACCCCAAGGTCCCAAAGTGAGGGGACGGCTCCCGATGGCAATTTTCCTGAGTCATGAACGGTGAGTCCCCCAGAGTGGTGTTGTCTCGCGGCGCGGTGTCTTCTACACCACCAGGGCGGCTGTCAGGGCCGTCGCAGGCCACGACGATGTTCCTCCATCTTTCAGAGGCAGGAAGAGTGGAGGAGCCGTTCTTGTACTCCAAGGTGGCCCTCAGGTCGTTGTAGATGGGCTCGGCCGCCTGGGGGAATGGTTTCATCTTCTTGGAGCTGGGCTCGGCAGAACCACCCTGCGGCACAGCGGCGGGGACCGCCGTCAGGGTAGCTACGCGAGCTGTATAAGCCTGGCGAGCTCAGTCTAGACGCTCTTGAATCTCCTTGGGGAGCGGCATCTTGGCAGGGTTAGGGCAAAGGGAATTGCAAGAGTCAGGCAGGTTAGCAGGTGCATATATATAGCCACAGGTGGACCCCACCCAAAGAATCACTCTAACTCGCCACCCCGCGCTCGCCGCACACTTGCGGTTGGATGTTTCTTTCCGAGCTTTGCCAAGCTCAAAAAGAGCGGGGATTATGTACAACCCCGTGTCCGGCGAGTAAGGTCTCTAGGAAGCAGACAGATCAGGCTAAAGATAGTGGGCGAGCTCGGCAGTAGAGAGGCCGAGCCCGAGCTCGGCATTCGTCAAACGGAGATCGTCATTCGTCGAGCGGAGATCGGCATTCATCGAACGAAGATCGGCATTCATCGACCCCGAGCTTGGCATTTGCCAAGCTAGTCCAAGAATCGTAAAGCTCAGGTCAACTGACGGTGACCAATGGATAGGCGAACTCACCGTCCCAACTGTAATACCCCGGATTTTTGATTGCGTACGCTTGATGGGCGTTATGTTGGCTTTGACCGTTGTTCGAGCAAGGTTTTTCCCGCGGGCTTGCGAGTGGCTGTTTTGGTAGCCGAGTTGCACGATTACCCAGCAAACCGGAGTCCAAATTATGGACTCGGTGAGGCCTCTTAGGGAATGCTTGCACTTTTTCGTGCCCCGGTAATGTTGCTCAAAATGGGTTGCTTGTACAGCAAACAAAAAAAGGATAAAAAGTTCTTAAGGCAAAAATGGTCTAGGACGACACAGAAACACTTTTCAAAACAGGGAAAAATGGTCGTTTTTGTGCGTGACACGCCCCCCGACACGGGCATGACCCAGGGCGTGACCTGGGCGTGACCTGCTTGACTCGACGAATTTTTCTTGCGTCGAGTTGAGCTCGACGGATGGGGTACACGCCCCGTGACACGGGCATATCACGGGTCGTGTCCCGTAGTGTCGAGTGTCGAGTATCGAGTGTCGAGTGTCCAGTGTCAGGTGTCGAGAGATGGGACATGGCCTGTGACACGGGTATGTCACAGGGCGTGTCAAGCTTTATCGAGTGCCGATACTTTTGGTCGACGAGGTGTCGAGACACGGGCTACACGCCCTAGGTCACGGGAGTGACCGACCCGTCACGGGCGTGTACCCGGCCGTGTACCGTGTGGATAAACTTGGATTTGCCGACTTTCTGCGCCGCTTAAGGTACACACCCTGCGTCACGGGCATGACACAGGGCGTGACAGGGCCGAAAATCGACTTTTGCCAGTTTTTTTGTGCCGTTCATTTCCCTGATTCTGCATCTAACGGTCCAGCTCTGTTCTGGAGGAAATAAGGCTGAAACAGAGATTTCTCCTCCTCATTTCACCTTCTTCTTCATCTTCTTCCTCATTCCAAAAGGAACTCAAGGGAGCAAGGCTAAAGCAAGGCAAGGAAAGAGAGGAGCAGCCGTCGCGGCGTCGTCTCAGTTCATGCAAGCGGTGTTCTTCACCCTTGCCAATCTTATTTCTTGTTCTTTGATTGTGCAAAATAGCTAGTTTTTCTCTTTCCATTTTCCTAGCTTGTTCTTCTTATTTTGTGTTATCCCTCACTAGCCTTATTATGCTCTTGAATTTCCCTATGCTCAATGAATTCGATTTTCCATGCTTAGGTTTGTTGAGTTATCACGTTGGCAATTTGTCGTCATGTGTGAGGATGAAGGAAGGGAACGTGTGTACTGGGGTTATGGTGCGATTTTCTTATGGTGTTAAGCTTAGGTTCGTTTATGGTGAATTGTGAACCATGGCAGGAGTGTTTGTGTGAGGATTCGGTAAGGGGTGGTGTGGTTTAAGCCTTTGTGGCCACCGGGTTTGGATTTGTGGTGTAGAGCACCATTTTGGCCCCGATTTGGGATGGCTTTTATTGGTGCGTTCCACTTTAGGGCTGCCACCAAAAGACCCTTGCTGAAGCGCATTTAACCGCTGCTTATGTTTCACTCGTGTAGTTGTTTCTTGTACTAAGGATGATGGAATGGGCATGTGTTTTTCCTTTGTGCTCCTGCGGGTTGAGCAGGACTTGATGAAAATTGTACGCACTTGGTGCGTTTGGCACTTTGGATTGACAGTATTTAATACTTGTTTTCCACCTGTTTTGTTCACTCATTTTACTTACATGAAACATTGCTACGGGGTCGGTAAGCCCCTTCGTCATATTTTCTGAACTTCCTACTATATTGTGTAGCTTTGATGATTGCTGAGGTGTTCTTTCTTGAATGCCTCAGGTGCAGGTTGTAGCCGGTTGAGCGGCTAGTGCTTGGATCGAGTTTATTTGGAGCTAGCCGAGCTTACTTAGCGAGGTAGTTCTTTTCTTTGTTGTACATACATACATGTGCCCCAATGGGTTCGTGTCAGCTTGTCGTCGCCCATTGTTGGCTTTCTTTACTTGTGATATATGAATACTAGACTGCTAATGCGACTCATTTGGATGAGATGATGTCTTCTTGCTCATGGGAAGGATTTATGGTAGGTTGCATTAGGTATCTTTAAGCTAAACAAAACTATTATTGTATCCATGCATAACATGTTTTGGTCACCGAACACGTATTTTCCAAATAACGTAAACAAAGATGATTTCTTATAGTAGTATCAATATAGACTGCATATAGGAGATCGTCATAAGTAAACAAAGTGTTTCCGCCGCGTACAAATACACAATTTGATGTCTAAGGCCGAGGGATACGACCATTAAATTCAAAGGTTTTCTTGCATTTAACTGCTGGATTTCAACTCATAAAGTAAGCGTCAAGGGTTGCCTGAGCGTGTGCAGTTATCCCCTGCACGACGTGGCATCATAACCCGTAGTTCCTCTTGCTCTAATACGATGTACTCGTTGAGGAAATTCGGGTTGTGACACCAACTCACGCCCTTGCAACAGAGCTCAGCGACATCAGGAGAGCAGGACCTGCCGAGGTGATTAAGCTCCCCATCTCGCATGGATGCATGAGGTACTTTTTACTGTTTTGCACCCGCTGGTCTGCCCATAGCCCTTCAAAATAGGGGAGTTTGGCTGTTGGCAGACCCAGCCAAGGGTTTTTTGGTAACTTCGGGACTGTTCATTTTATTATTGGCAGTTTAGATTCCAAAAACTATAAATAGGACCCAAGGGGTACCCCAGAAGGCATGCTTCCTGTGCTCTCCTGCTCTAGTTTTCAAGTGCTTTTGAGGGTACCTTAGCTCGGCCTCTGGCTAAGGAGGGGAAGCGTTCTCAGATCTTCCGGGTGTGTGGTGGGTCCTCCCCGCCGAGCCCTTGGGTCGGTCTTTCCTTGTTTTCTTTGTTGTTTTGCTTGCAGGAGTGAAGTAGGCGCGAGACCACCACTTCCCCAAGGGTGAACTCCACAGGAGACCATTTTTTGGTTTCAACATCCGCAGTATGGGAGGACTGGAACAGCTTGTTTTCCTGAGTCCAGCAGTTGCCTTGGTGGAAAAGCCGCGGGCTCGGGATTGGTGGACTGAAGCGCTGTGTCCGTGAATTGGCGACTGTTGCTGCGGAGTCTGGCTGTGGTGGTCTTGTCTTGGCCATACGACAAGGCAGACTGGTGTTGATCTCCGGCCTTGGAGAAGCAATTGCGGATTGGCTATCCTGCATAGGTAGAAGCGGACTAGAGTGTGTCCGTGGGCCTTGCGGATACACATGTTCTTGCTGCGGGATGTGGCGGTAATCCTATCAGCTAGGGTGGTGACCACACTCATCATCGTGCCTATAAATAGGACACATGTCACATCAGGAAAAAGGAACCTCCATGTGTAAGTAAACAGAAACTTGAGCCCGCACAGGTTGCTGTGGATTGCCTTTTGGTGTCCACATAGTTTGGTTGGGTTGACCGGGTTATGCTGTGCAGGTTGTGCAGATAGCACTGGAAAGCCAGGTCTTGGCTCTGATTGCGGTCAGGTACAGTGCGGACTCTACAGTTAAGCAACAGGTGGAAAACAGCAGGTCACGGACAGCGACCAGACGGTCTTCTCTTTGGCAACTTGGTTTGGTGTTAAAGAAGTCGCCTACCTCAGGCTGACTGTTCTATTCGGCATCGCAGCTTGTGCGGTCTGGAGGCTAGGCGACCTCGCTGTCAGGCAGCTTGCAGATCGGTGGCTAGAGCAAGTATTGCAATAATGGGTAGTCCTCGCGGCTTGTGTTGCGGTCTGGCGACCTGGCGGACTGAGCGGACTCCACAGCAGTAGATCGGCGGCTTGTATTTGTGTCCTCGCGGCTTGTTTCTCTTGTCTTGTTTTTGTAGTCTCTGCTTTCCCTTGGGTGTTGGTTGGTGAAGCATGTCTCGTCATGTGTGTCTTGCTGTGTAAAGTTGATTGCTGTAAATCAATAAGACTCTTGTGTTATATGTGTTGCTGGTTGATTGACTTCAGTTGAGATAACCCCTGCTCACTTCAGGTTCAAGGGAATTTCCTCGTGATCAAGGTATGAACTGGATAGTTCTGAGAATATTAATTTGGCTTTAGGCTATCTTGCTGACCACCTGGAGAGAATTCAATGTGGTAGTAGTGCCAGGTTGTTGAATTTTAACAACATCTTCTTCTCCTCTTGGAATTGCTCCAACACCTCTCTCTCTACAGCAGTTCTCTCAGGAAAAAGGGTTAGAATGAGGAGTGAAAATGGCTATGGTTTTCACATCCCTTATAAGTGAAAAGTGACACGGGTAGGGACATGCACGTGTCCTTACCCGTGTCCTGCTCGGGCGAAGCATCGTCGAAGGTTCCACCGTCGGTTCAATACACAAACACGGGTAAGGACACGCCCATGTCCCTACCCATGTCCACATGACACGGTCGTGTTCTCTGGTTGTGTCCTGCTCTGGACATGATTCGTCGAGTTTTACTTGTCATACACGGGTAGGGACACGCACGTGTCCTCCTCAGGGCAAACTTCGTCGAGCTCTACTCAACACACACGGGTAGGGACACCCCCGTATCTCTACCCGTGTACTCTATGCACGGGTCGTGACACGCCCATGTCACTACCCGTGTCCTTCTCTGGGATAACTCGAGGCGTCGACTCGAGAGTCTGTTGGATAGATACGTGTAGGGACACACCCGTGTCTCTACCCATGTCCTTCACGCGAACACCGGTTGGACATACATGGGTAGGGACACGTCGTGTCCCTACCGTGTCTCCATACACACGGGTAGTGACACACCTGTTTCACTACCCGTATCCTTCTCTGGACCTACTTGAGTCGTCAACTCGAGAGCGGCCTCTCACACACGGGTAGGGACATTCCCGTGTCTCTACCTGTGTCCTATTCTGGACCGATATCTCCTCCCATTTACAAGTGCAGCCCAGCTGCTAGCACTTCCCTGAACCCAAGTCAGCTCTCCTGACTCAAAAATGCGCACGAGGGTCCTAGTGTGAATCGGGACGTTACAAATCCTATAAACAAAATAAAAGAGTCCGTCCGCGAAATCAGGCTAAGGCTATGGGGAGAAAAAAGCATAACAGAAAATAAAATATGCTTTTAAGAATTACCTTGAGCAAACAACTCTGGGTAGCGTTTTTGCATCAAGTCCATCGGCTCCCATGTACACTCTTCTTTTCCATGATTAGACCACAACACCTTCACCAAAGGAACACTTTTGCGGCGCAAAATTCTTGTCTCGTTGTCTACAATCTGCACCGGCTCTTGTCGCACAGACCAATCAGTCACCACTGCACCATCAGTGGTGGGGATATATTGATCGGTCTGCAACAGCGTCTTTCAAAGTGACGACACATAGAACACGTCATGAAAATTCTCTAGCTCTGGCGGTAACTCCAAACGATAGGCCAAAGGACTAATCCTCTCCAATATAGTGTATGGCCCAACGTACCTTGGGCTTAGCTTTTTCACATCATGCACCCGTGACACTCCATGCATCGGCCGGATCTTCAGAAATGCTTTATCACCCACTTGAAATTCCACCATCCGGTGCTTTGTATTATAATATTTCGCCTGCCGACTTTGAGCATCAAGCATACGGTCCCGTATCAGTCTAACTACCGCATCAGTATCATCTATATACTCAATTCCCAAAGCCTTCGGGTCTTCATCTTGCACCCAAGACAAGGGGGTTCTACACCTCCTTCCGTAAAGGGCTTCATTGGGCGCCATGCCAATGCTAGCTTGATGAATGTTATTGTAAGATAATTCTACCAATGGTAAGAGCCTTTCCCACGACTCTCCTCTATCCAACACACACAACCTTAACAGGTCCTCCAATGTCCCGATGGTACTCTCAGACTACCCGTCAGTCTGACGATGAAACGCGGTGCTCAAGGTAAGGCGTGAGCCCAAATACGCATGTACCGCCTTCCACTCCTTGGAGGTAACCCGACCATCTCGGTCAGAAACGATTGTCTTTGCCACGCCATGGTACCATACAAACTGCTCCACAAAGAGGCGTACCAAGACATCCACGTGAGCCTCTTTCTTCATAAGGATGAACCTTGCTTCTTTTGTCAGGCGATCAACGATCACCCACAACACTGAATCATTCCTTGAGCGTGAGCGAGGTAACCCATGAATGAAGTCCATGGAGATATCCTCAAACTTCCACTCGGGGATGGGTAATGACTGTAATAAACCACCGGGGCTCTTGCATTCCGCCTTCACCTTTGACAGGCTTCGCAATGTGTAACAAAGTATCTGACATCTTTCTTCATTCCCGGCCAACACATTGTCTTCCACAAGCTGGCGTACATCTTGGCAATACCCGGGTGCACTGAATACTGAGAGCAATGAGCCTCTCTCAAGATATCCTCCCGGATTTTACCGCCCTTGGGAATGTAGAGCCGGCCGCGGAAATATACGAGGCCGTCTTTTAATGTATAATCGTCAGTAGCCCCATCTTCGATTGACTTGATTGTCGGGGCCAGAGCCGCATCCCTTACTTGCTCCGCCTGGATTCGGTCCCGAATATCGCAAACTATGCTCATTGTTGACAAGTACTCCGTATACTCTTCCGAAGGAACCTTCTACACCAAAGTAATCTCCATCTCCTCGAGCACCCGAGCTAACTCCATGCGCATCAACCAAGACTCTGAGCTCGAGTCCGGTACTTTTATGCTCAATGCGTCAGCCACTGAGTTCGCCTTTCCGGGGTGGTAGTTCAGGGTGAACTCATAATCGCACAGAAATTCCAACCAACGTCGTTGTCTCAAATTAAGTTCCTTCTGAGTGTGAACATACTTTAAATTTTTATGGTCCGAAAATATCGCACAATGAACTCCATATAGGTAGTGCCTCCAGACTTTGACGGCGAACACCACTGCCCCCAATTCCAAATCATGAACCGGATAATTGAGTTCATGCTTCTTTAACTGCCTTGACGTATATGCAATTACATGACTGTGTTGCATCAGTATTGCTCTCATTCCCTGATAAGATGCATCAGTGTAAACTTGAAATCCTTCCTTCCCAGACGGAAGAGCTAGGATGGGTGCAGATATAAGCCCGTCCTTCAGTTCTTGGGATGCTACTTCATACTGGGGTGTCCACTCATATGGCACACCTTTCTTCGTCAAGGTAGTAAGAGGAAGGGCGATCTTCGAGAATCCTTTTACGAACTTGCGATAGTACCCGGCAAGTCCAAGGAAGCTCCGTACATCAGCCGCTGACTTCAAAGGCGACCACTCCATCGCAGCATGTACTTTGGACAGATCCACATCTAGTCCAGCCCCACTGATCACATGGCCCAAGAAAGCAACCTCCTTAAGCCAGAATTCACACTTGCTGAACTTGGCAAACAAGGCGTGCTCTTTTAGTTTCTTCAGTACCAAGGTCAGATATTCGGTATGCTCCTCCTTCGTCTTTTAGTAGACTAGTATGTCATCGATGAAAACGATGACAAAGATGTCCAAATACGGCTCAAACACCTTGTTCATCAGACTCATGAAGGCTGAAGGGGCATTTGTGAGCCCAAACGGCATTACGGTAAACTCGTACAAACCGTACCTTGAGCTAAAAGACGTTTTCTGGAAGTCCTCCTCTCGTATCCTCAACTGATAATACACCGAGCGCAAATCCAACTTGGAAAACCAATGCGCTCCTACCAGTTGTTCCGCGTCGTTAGTCGATTGAGCTCCCAATAGTCTATGCATAGTCGCAGGGTTCCATCCTTTTTCTTGACGAACAGAACAGGGGCTCCCCAGGGTGACGAGCTAGTGCGAACAAATACTGACTCCACCAATTCTTATAGCTGAACTCAAAACTCTGCGAGTTCCTTCGGGGCCATCCAGTAAGGGGTCCTGGAGATGGGTTGGGCACCCGGTACTAGATTAATTTGAAAATCAACTTCTCTATGCGGGGGTAATCCTGGAAGTTTCTCAGGAAATACCTCGGGAAAGTCCCGAACTACCCGTATGCCTTTCATTTCCTACTCTATCTCCTTCAACTCAAAACAAATCACGAAGACTTCATCCCCCTTCATATGGGCTTTTATAAGCTGAATCGAAGATAATAACATGCGAGGTGCGAATTTAATACCTTGAAAGATGACATCGGTGTCTCCATGTCTCAAGTAGATTCATTTCTCCGCGCAATCAATCCTTGCAAAGTGCCAGTCCAACCACGCCATGCCCAGAATGAGATCAAACTCTAGCATCCTCAAGACTGTGGCAGGGGTATCAAAGGCCTTTCCCCGAATGAATATCTCCAACTCGCACTTAGCGGTTACAGTCATCTCAGAGCCGTCTAGGAGGCGTACTCGTCGAGCAATACCAGTGAAGTATTGCACCTCTTCTACACCTTTAATGAAGTCCTCCGACACGAAAGAGTGCGAGGCACCGGTACCGAATAATGTATAGGCCGTTTTCCCGCCGACCACCACGGTGCCTAAGTACCAATACAATATTCAATGCTAGATATCTAGTACGTCTTAAGCCATTTTAGTGTTTGACATGAAAATGAGGTAACTAACTGTAACATACTTGCAATCACCTCCGTGTTCCGTTCCTGTGTCATGTCCAGAGCGAACACCTGATCCCGAGCCGGTCCGGGGTTTCCTCCTCATGGTCCTAGTCCTCGACCACGCATGTGTCCCCGCCCTCGGGGTGCTGCCGGAGGGAGAGCAAGAGGAGCATTCCCAAACAACTGCTGGAAGTAACGTCGGATGTGGCCCGGTTGATTCCATTCGAATCACACCCACCCATAACGCCCCTCTGGTTGCTGAAATTGTTGAGGCTATGGCAGTGGAGGCAACACGGGCAGTTGAGGAATTAGATGCTCCACTATATAATTTCGGTGGAAACATCCGCCTCCTCTCTGATGTCCTCTTCCTCCTCTATAGTTGTGTCTCCTTCTCTTGCTAGGGTCGACTTCCATTACACCCTCAGCAGGCCTCTTACTACTTCCCAGGTGGTCCGCATCTAGTCTCTTTGTCATGTCATTTATTTCCGCCAAGCTGGACTCCGCTATAAACAAAAGGGACTGCCTCAGGGGGTCCCGCAGCCCTTTGTAGAAGCGCTTAGCGTATCCTCTGTCATCCAAGTCATATGAGTCCGCGAATCTCGCGAGATGTTTGAACTCACGCTGATATTCCGTAACCGATTTTGATCCTTGCTTCAGCAGTAAAAACCACTCTTTGAGTTCGCCTCGAGCAGACGAGGGAATGAAGTTCTCTAAGAACACTCCTGAGAAACCGCTCCAGCTTATCTCTGTGTAAACTCGTCCTTGAAAGGTGGAGCCCATGAGGGACTTCCACCGCCTCTTGTCGTGTAGTTCCAGGACAAACACCGCCAACGTTACAGCCACGTTGGCTGGACAACCGATGCCCTCCAATAGATCCTCCACCATGTCGAACCATTCTTCAGTGCGCGTAGCCGACTCTGTCCCAAGGTAGGCGGGAGGGGAGAGATCCCAGAAAGTTCTCAACCAGTTTGAGCCCGGAGCCTGTTGTTGTACTGGGGTCTGCTGTGACCTAAAGGCATCTAAGATGGTCGTGAGCATCTGTCCCAACTCTGATTATTGGAACTGAGTGGGTATGGAAGGGGTAGGAGTGACCCCATTGGCTCATCATGCACTGTAATCTACACGTAGAATACAAGCGTATGGTCAGGTTGGCTGATCTTAAGGTCAAAGTTGGACATACTTAGTGTGAAATACATATGGGCACACCACTGCTTCCTCTAAGTCATGTTGTCCCCAAATTGACTAATCGAATGGGGGTGGTACCATTGTTGAATGACTTCTTTAGTTTAGGATCTTGGCCAGCTGATACAATTTGCAAAACCCCCCTCACGGATCCCAAAACACGGTACGAAGGGGGTCTTATTCCCAGAACAGCCGTCTTGCGGTAGCATTAGCACATGGGATAACCTGTACCACAAGACACCAATTCTGCCGGCTACAACCAATATCAATATATGCCAACCAAACCAAAACATAATATAGGAGTCAAATCCACACATAAGCATGAAAGTCCAAAGTACACAAAATAAAGAAGCTAATAACAAGCTTCTACAAGGTATCAGAGTACAGCTAACAAATGCCCAAAGGGCTACATCAAAAACTCTCAACACTCACATCGGTGACCAACGATAGCGATGACACAGTCCCTTCAGGCCCTGTCATCCTGGCCTGGCTATCCTGCTGCATAATCTGCGGCTCCTCTACCTGCGTGGTGACCTTCGAAAAAGGAAGACGTAGCAACCGTTAGTCAAAAGACTAACTGGCTTCACATCCGCTCCCCCGGTGACTCCTCGGCACCGGGCGGAGAAAGGAACGAGGATACAAAATATAATAAGTCATACAAGCAGGTACAAGCAGGTGGAATAGGTATAATATGATTAACAACATTTTAATCTAGTAAGTCTACAAGAGCTATAATAATCCATCAAGTATAAGTATCTACAACAGGAAAGTAACTTAACTTATAAGGATGCCCATACAAACTTATAAGTTAAGGATCGGTTGACATAAAGTAACTCATCGCATAAGAGTGCCCATACAAACTTATACGATGAGCATCTTGTTTGTGCAATGTAATGTAATGGTATGTATGCAATGCAATGACTCACCCATGATCATGCACATGCAACCGCTATGTCGATACAGACTAGTAGTTCCCACTTTTCGAGCAGGTAGCTAACCTCTCAGGAATCAACCACCGTAGCCAGGCAGCGATAGTAAAGCGGGCTTCTTTACTACTAAGCAGGCATCCATACTACTTCACTTAGGCCTCCGTACGCCTCAAAGCTAAGAACACAACAGCGGAGCCCATGCGTGCTATGGCTCAGCGGGATTCTCGGGTAGATGTGCACCGAGAACCAATCCCCGAACTGGCCTTGTGTGATCCGGAAGGAGCCTCGGAAGAAAGCACGAGGACCAAGCCCAACCGTTCACTTGGAACGGAAGGATCCCAGGGAAATGAGCACCGAGGACCAAGCCCAACCGCCCAAGGTCTAAGTGTCAACTCCCGTCGGTGTGACGACTGGCGAGCCCGTAGACCTGCCACACTATCCTTAACCCAGGATTACGACACCGCATGTCGACTCACACCGCATGCAAATCCATATCACCGTGGCATTGAAGGAGCCTCGGAGAAAGCACGAGGACCAAGCCCAACCATCCACTCGGCACGGAAGGAGCCCCGAGAAATGAGCATTGAGGAACAAGCCCAACCTTCCGATAATGTTGCTCCTCAACATTACCCGAATCATTATGGTCATTAAGACTATCTACAATCTACGTTCACATAATTCTAATATAACCGATTATCAAGCTTTAACCAAGTTCAATCATTTGTGTGCACATGAATCAACAATCTAAATAGTAATGATCGTTTGCTCATAACATCACCACCGATCGGGTATACAAATTCAAGTCAATCTTATCATTAATCGACATATGACCGCTATCATTACGTACTCAATGTTACCCATAATTAAATCATTCTAATCTCATCAACACATCAAAACGTTCGTTCACAATTTCTACCCCAGTTGATTGGTTCACGTACAGTTCACTCCTCCATTTATTTACGTGGGGTTCATACAACAATTTCATCGCTCGGTAAATTATGATGTTTAAGCATAAAGGAATTCTCCAGCCCCTACATACATTAGCTACAATGTCTCTACCGAATTCAAATCCAATGTTATACCAAATCAGAATTTAGGTACAGAACACCATCCGCACAACACCTTCGACCGGAGATTCTCGAGGCTACAAAAATCTGATGAAGGCGTATAACCCCTCGTTGGACAGGTATTGACAGTGGCTACAACTTTCGTGTTAAGTCAAAAACCCAGATCTGGCCGTATTACACTTAAAAATAGCCAAAACGATCGCTGCGCACAGAACACAGGTTTCTGCATGCATCTTGGTGCGCAATGAACGACATCGGTTTATCTTCCTCCTCAAGCCGATTCCCAAAATCACCTCCAGAAATTCCTCTTCCCTTATTCACCCTCATAAGGCCATTTGCCTTCACGAAACCGTCCACCATGTTACCATAGAAGGATGGAGAGGTTGAAGACACCACTATCCATAGGGCACAAGCCCTAGAATGGCCTTTACGTAGGGAAATCATCATCTCGCAAGTCTAGACACTTTTGAGACGACATATCACCTAGATATAACTACAGATCTAGCACCAATGGAGAGGGGAGGAATCTCACCTCATTTTTGGCGTTTCCACCATTTCCGGCCAAGCATCTTGTAACTCTTCCCGGCGTCATCTTCTTGTCCTCGGTAGCGGCGGTTCTTCTCTTCTTGGACTTGCTCCAGCACCTTCTCCCTCTCTACAGCAGTTCTCTCAGGAAAAAGGGTTGGAGTGAGGAGTGAAAACGGCTAGGGTTTTCACATCCCTTATAAGTGAAAAGTGACGCGGGTAGGGACACGCCCGTGTCCTTACCCGTGTCCTTTTCGGGCGAAGCATCGTCGACGGTTCCACCATCAGTTTAATACGCAAACACGGGTAGGGACACGTGTCCACATGACACAGTCGTGTTCTCTGGCTATGTCCTGCTCTGGACACGATTCGTCGAGTTTCACTTGTCACACACGAGCAGGGATATGCCAGTGTCTCTACATGTGTCCTCCTCGGGGCAAACTCTATCGAGCTCTACTCGACACACACGAGTAGGGACACGCCCGTGTCACTGCCAGTGTCCTCTACACATGGGTCATGACACGCCCGTGTCACTACCAATGTCCTCTGCATACGGGTCATGACACGCCCGTGTCACTACCTGTGTCCTTCTATAGGACGACTCGAGGAGTCGACTCGAGAGTCAGTTGGATAGACACAGGTAGGGACACGCCTGCGTCTCTACCCGTGTCCTTCATGGGAACACCGGTTGGACATACACGGGTAGGGACACGCCATGTCCCTACCGTGTATCCATACACACGGGTAGTGACACGCTTGTCTCACTACCCGTGTCCTTCTCTGGACCTACTTGAGTCATCGACTCAATAGCGGGCCTCTCACACATGGGTAGGGACATGCCCGTATCCTATTGTAGACCGATTTCTCCCCCCATTTACAATTGCAGCCCAGCTGCCAGCACTTCCCTGAACCCAAGTTACCTCTCCTGACTTAAAAATGCGCACGAGGGGCCTAATGTGGATCGGGATGTTACACCCTCTGTTCTAGTGGACGGTTGTCCTTTGTCCTTTGGTGATAGGTTCACAGAGGCACCTTACGTGCCACGAATATAGGCCAGTTGGGTTGGGCTCTTAGTGCACATCTACCCGAGACCCCTTCTGAGATGTAGTAAGCATGTGAGCTCCGCTATTGTGTTCTTAGAGTTGAGGCGTATAGAGGCCTAGGCTTGGTAGTGTGGATGTCCACCTATTAGTGGAGAAGCCCGCTTTGCTGTCACCGCCTGGACACAATGGTTGATGCCTGAGAGATTAGCTACCTGCTCAAAAATTGGGAACTACAAGTCTGTGTCGACATAGCAGTTGCATGTGCGTGATCATGGCTGAGTCATTGCATTGCATTCATGGCATTACATTTCATTGCATACGCAAGATCCTCATCATATAAGTCTGTATGGGCACTCTTATATGATGAGTTACTTTACTGATGAGATGATCTTCATCTTATTTGTTTGTATGGGCATTCATATAAGTTAAGTTACTTTCTATTGTAGCTTTACAATTTTCATATACTATTGTAGATGATAGAACTGCTAGAGTAGATTGTTTACTCATTTATTATACTGCTGATCTAGTTGATTTTGTTCATTCTATACCACATGTTTGTACTACTGTTTATTTAAATATATTGTACCCATGTTCTTCTCTCGGCCCGGTTCCGAGGATTCACCGGGGGAGTGGATGTGATAGCCACTTAGTCTTATGACTAACAGTTGTTACATCTTCCTTTTTAGGAGGAAACCCCGTAGATAGAGCAGCAGCAGGTTATGTAGCAGGACAGTCAGGCCAGGATGACAGGGCCTTAAGGGATGGTGTCGTGCTACCATAGTGATTGATGTGAGTTCTGAGATACTCATAATGTAGCCCTTTGGGCAAGGTTTACCCGTACTCTGATTTTATAGAAGCTTGTTGTAGCTTCTTTCTCTTGATGTACTTTTTGGACTATTTTACTTGTGTGTGGATTGACTTTTGTTTCATATTCTTGGTTGGGTTGGCATTGGATGATATTTGTTATAGCCGGAAGGATAGGCGTCTTGTGGTACAGGTTAGCTCGTGTGCTAACACTACCACAAGGCGGCTATTTTGGGCATAAGACTCCCTCGTGTCGTATTTTGTGTTCTGGGAGTGGGGGGGGGGGGTCATACAAATGGTATCAGCTTGCTATGATCATGAACTAAAGAAGTCATTCAACAATGTTATCACCCTCATTCGATTTGTCAGTTTGGGGACAAACTGACTTAGCGAAAGCAGTGGTGTTCCAATATGTAATTCACACTAACTATGTCTAATTTTGACCCTACGATTTGCCAACCTGACCTTAGGTTTGTTCTTTATGTGTAGATCCCAGTGCACATTAAGCTATTGGTGGGCACTCCCACCCAATCCGTACCCACACAGTTTCCGCAATCGGAGCTAGGATAGGCGCTCATATCTATCTTGGATGCCTTTAGGTCCCAAAAAGCCACTGTACAGCAACAAGAACCGGGCTCTAATTGGTTGAGCACCTTCTGAGCTCTCTCCCCTCCTGCATACCTTGGGACAAAGTCGGCAATACGCTCCGAGAAATGGCTAAACACCTTGCAAGAACTGTTGGCGGGAATTAGATGTCCGAACAGCATGGATGTGACCCTGATAGTGACACTTCTGGAGCTGCATGCAAAAAGGTGGTGGAAGTCTCTCATGTGCTCCACTTTCCATGGAAGAGTCTACACGGATATTAGTTGGAGCGAGTTTTCTGAAGCTTTCTTAGAGCACTTTATCCCTTCGACTGCTGGAGATGAACTTGACGAAAGGTTCCTACAGCTGAAGCAGGGATCCAAGTCTGTGACGGAGTATCAACGGGAGTTTCAGCATCTGGCTAGATTTGCTGACTCCTATGAGTTGGATGACAGCGGATATGCTAAAAGGTTCTACAAAGGTTTGTGAGACCCCCTGAGGCAAGCCCTTTTGTTTATAGCAGACTCTAGCTTAGCAGAGATAATTGACATGGCGATGAGGCTAGAGGCAGACCACTTGGGAAGCAGTAAGAGACCCGCTGAGGGTGTGATAGAGGCAGTCCCCAGCAACATAAGGGGACATGAAAACAGAGGTGGAAGAGGATCCGAGAGGTGGCGGGCGTTTCCACCAGAATTTTAGAATGGGGCGCCCGGTCCCACAACCGCCAGCATTGCCTCCACCTCCACAGCTTCAACAGTTCCAACAACCCGAAGGGCGGTATGAGCGAGTTTGCTTCCAATGCAACCAACTGGGCCACATACGACGTCACTGCCAACACCTAGTTTGGAATTCTCCTACTGCTCTCCCTTCGGCAGCCCCACGAGTATGGGGACATATGCATGGTCGAGGATTAGGACCACGAGGAGGAAACCTCGGACCTGCTCGGAATCAGGTGTTCACACTAGACATGGCATAGGAGCGGAACCCTCAAGAGGTGATTTCAGATATGTTATAGTTAATTAACACACTTTCAGTATTCACCTTAAGATTCTTAAGATGTACTAGAGGTCTAGATTTGAGTATATGCTACTAGTACTTACGCACCGTAATGGTTGGAGGGAAAACGGCCTATACTGATGCAGGCTCACACGTTTTGTAATGCCCCGAAACTCAAAAGAGTGACGGGAGGCGTTCCGGGAAAATTTTGGAATTTGGCAGGAAGTACACGGCCTGGGACACGGGCGTGTCACAGGGCGTGTCGTGTTGGGTTCGATGATTTGGCCGAGAGGTCGACGAAATTAGGTTCGACGATCGTCGAGCAACAAACACGGCCGTGAACACGGGCGTGTGCCAGGGCATGTCGGGTAGTTCAAAGATCTGGCAAATCGATCAGGCAGAAATGTGGGTTCGATGATCGTCGAGAAGCGCTCGACGATCTGGTCACAATTCTACGGTCGACAATCTGTCGTTATTCTGCGGTCGACAATTTGGTTGACATTCTACGGTCGATGATTTGGTCGATGTTCTGTGGTCAGCGATCGGGCTGTGGGTTCGACGATCGGGTCGTGGGTTCGACGATCGGGCCAGCGATCTCCGTTCGATGATTTGGCTGCGTTCGACGATTTGGCCAGAGAGCTCCGTTCGACGATCTGGCAGTGGTCGATGGTCTTGGTTCGACGATCGTCGAGCGCGGGGCGCATTGTGGCGTGTTTAATTCTGTCGACACAAGGGTTTTGTCGGGAGTTGACTAAATGTCCCGACACTATTTAATTGGACGCGGACGTGTCTTACTCCGGATTGGTGTACTGTGTTGTGCTTATCCCCATTTGTCCAGGTCAGACCTGGATCATGCCGTGCTTTTCCCTTTTATGGTATCCGACGGCTGTGGTCATTTCTCGGTGGGGTTATACCAAGTACAGGGTTTCAGAACCCTTATTCTTCTGCCGCTGGTTCTCTGTCTAAATTCTAGAGAGAAGGGAGAGCAAAGGAGGAAGAAGAAATCTAGATCCGGTCCTTGGAGGAGTTTCAGAGCTCCAAATCGCGAGCCGACTTCGGATCTACGAAGGCAAAGAGAGTGCGGTGCTTTTCATCCGCTTACATTTCAAGGTGCCAAGGAAGAACGCTAGGGTAACGATTCTCTACTTGAGCATGTGAAGCTCTACTTCTTTTGCATAGGAAGCCCTCTCTCGCGAGTATGCAGTGAGTTTGAGGCGTTCCTTCGGTTAGATATATACAGTCCCCATTGTGTAGACTCCGTAATCGAGAACGGATATAGGCATGATGTATGAAGCATACCCGGACATGTTGGTCTGGATCGGTGATGTTGTATTGCATAAATGCCGGAGAAGACTCCGTGCGAATGTTTGTTTTTCTGGTTTTCTACGTGGTAGATTGCAACAGGGAGCCTTTGGGATTAACTCCAAGGTGCACCCGAAAAACTGGGCGGATGCGTGATTCTGCCGTTTTGGTGGCCTGGGAGCCAACTTGTATGTAACTGGGATATGCATTATTGTGCATTCAATTCACGGGCTTCGGGGAAACTTAACTCGTGCCAATGATTTTAAATGTCATGGCAAGTGAGCAACAGGTTGAGTGGAACCATTCCTGCTCTATGCCGAGGGAATAGAGGTCAGGTCTTTGGCTGTCGATGATTTTAAGTGTCATGCCTTATGCTTATAGGCTGTTGATGATTTTATGTGTCATAACTTCTACCTAGAAGACTCAAATGCTCACGTATGGTGCCATCCAAGTGGCGGTGGTGGGACCGCGGTTTTGACCGGGTTCACCGAGAATGTGCCCTCAGTGCACGGGGTGTGTGGTCGTGCGAGCCTACGCCTGTGATGTAGTGATATTACTATAATTCTTGGTTATGCTAATAAAATGCAGGGAAGGAGCATCGCCGCCCTGAATTGGGGGCGTGATCGTTATAATTTGGTCAGTATTGCAGACCTTTGCTTTTGTTTGCCACCGTGCGGTGGTTGTTTGCTTGCAGGTGCTGCCCGACAAAGCGGTCAATAGCGGGCTAAATCCCAAATTGCGAAGCCGGCCCTCGAAGGCCTAATTGGAGTGTTTACTTCCTTTTCTTCTTGTATGACCGGCTTCTGTGCCGTAGTGATTGTCTCTGAGATATCTGCAAAGAGAAAATACCAAACTAACAATTCATCAAGGCAAGTATACCTATCGAAATGCAGCTAGGGGACACAAGTGTCGTATTGAAATCCGGGAACAGTTGAGTAAGCTTACTCACACGAAATCTATTATTTTATCGACGGCAAAATAAGGTTTGGCTAAATGTACTAAAAGAAGAGAACTACTTGTATGAAAAGATAAAGAGAGCTAAAAGAGCGATTAACTTAAGCTTAGTAACGATGAAGGGAAAATGCACTCGATCAGAAATCACCTCGGCAAGAGTTGTTAGAAAAATACGATAAATAAACCTAAGCTAATTAGGGTAAAGGTCCTTGACCGTGGAGGTTCCATGAATATTGACACGCTTCTCTCGAAGGCCGTGCCTAACTGAGTTTAGGAAGGTCCGACCGACTTTCGCCTAAATCGGAGGCCTAAAACTCGCTTTACGCGGTGAACCCCTCTAATGGATTTTACTCCAATCCGGGAGATTTGAACGTCTGCCTCTCTCGAGGGGTGCGAACAACTCCCTTTACTCTTGAGTGCTCATTTCAAACTTTCGGCCTCTCGGCTAGCCCAGAATGAAAGCAAAGGTGGAGAGTATATATCGATAATATACCTCCAACCCGTGATAAATCAAGAGTAATTCAAAGCTAAACCCTAAAAAGAAAAGGTAAGATTCAAAGAATCATAACCTAATCACTCGAACCTCGGATCAATTAGATCGAGTACATGGAGGATTAGTTAATCATGGTGAGGTGGAAGAGGGAGATGAGTAGAAGAAAAATACTGAAAACAGAGCAGGAACGAAAAAGAAAACAACACTTTTTATTAAGAGAAACAGTGATCTTACAGCTTGAAAACCAGAGATTACAAGAACATGAAAAGGAAACTACACTATCATTAGCATCATACTACAGAAAGAAGCTAGGAGCTAATACAGGAAAAGCCTAAAGCTAGAGCTACGAACTAGAAATGAAAATACATGCTTAAAAGTTCAGAAAAACAAAGGACAGAACCTCCCCTCTCAAAGTGAAAAGTTGTCCTAAAACCCCTGGAGTTGGGCTCTATTTATAGAATTTTTCGGGTCGGGTCACGCCCCCCTGTCACGCCCTGGTAGGGCGTGACCCTGGGGCGTGACACATTCGGCGCGACTTTTTCGGGCAGGAATTGAATTCTGACGGGGTTGTTGCGGTACACGCCCACCGGTCACGCCCTGGTAGGGCGTGACCCTGGGGCGTGTTCTTTGCGGCGTGACTTTGGGAGCTGAAATTGAATGCTGGAGGTGACGGGCGGAATTGCTGAAGTACACGCCCATATGTCACGCCCGGGTCAGGCGTGACCCTGGGGCGTGACACTTTCGGTGCGACGGTGGAGCGGGAAAAACGAGCGCGCTGCGGCGATTCCTCGGAACCTGGGGACACGCCTCTAGTACACGCCCGTGTCGGGTGTGACACGGGCGTGACCGAGGGCGTGTACACTAAGTTTCCATGGAATGCAGTTTCGGACCAATTGCTTCATTCCTCTGGGTACACGCCCTAGGTACACGCCCTGGTAGGGCGTGACCTTGGGGCGTGTCACAGCAAACTTCGGCTGAAAGCCGTGAAAACCTGCAAAAAACAGAAAAAATGCATTAGCGACAAAAATATATACAAAGGGGAATCAAAACAAGTACTTTACAAGACATGATTGGCTTTAAAACCCCGAAAATATCCTAATAAAATTGACTGCAAACGTATTATCAAATTCCCCCAAGCTTAAGTTTTGCTTGTCCCCAAGCAAAGATATAAAGACAAGCTAATCATAAAAAGTGACTAATTTAAAAAGTTTTAATCATACTCACACAAGTACTATGCGAAATTTTAGATAGGGAGAATGTAAAACGTAAATCTAAAACAATTATTTAGGTATGGTTTAACTCTTATAAACTTTACTTAATAAAAATAAATCATCCAGAATTTTGACGAAATTCTTTAAATAGATTTGAGCAAGGCAATGAAAATGAAAAGAACGTATTGAGTTATTACTAGATCCAAGCAACGCATTATAATTATATCAATTAAATAACAAAAATCTAAGTTTAAATCCAAAACTAAAACTGATTTACTTTTCTTCTTTTCTTAGTTGATAAATAAAATTTAAAAAAAGGGCGTGAATCAAAAGGACTTAATAGGACCGAAACGTTTGGTTTAGGAATATGAATAGGAGTGGAATTCAAATATAAACATGGAGGCTTAAAAATCACACTAAACCAAAACAACGAGTTTCAAAAAAAATAAATTTATTTTAAACAAAATATGTATAAATAAATTTATTTTTTTCTCTTTATGATTATTTATCTCATTTTTTTTTCATTTTTTTTTTATTATTTTCATTAATTTTTGTTTTTTTTTTCTTTTCAATTTATTGCTTTTGAGTACACCTTTTTCAACAATATCTCCACAGATAAGACAAAATTTCCTATCAAACAAAATTAGCGTGATTAGATAGGTAGGAATTTGGGCTTTGGTGAAAATGAAAATGTGTGTGGAGTTTATCAAATGAATTTGGAAAAATGGCTCAAAAGTGGCTAACTAGTGGTAAAAGAGTTTAGGTTGGCAAGAAAGCTCAAACGTAAACAAAAATGGCCTAAATCATTTTCACGCATTTTTTTTTAAAATTTATTTAAAACATAGAGTCGATAAATTTCAAAAAGCAAGTTCGAGATAATAAAAGAAGATTGATGAAATTATTTTGAAAATAAAAATAATATGTCACTTGGATCGTTCATATCTACTACGTAATTCAAAATATGTTCTTACAAAAATCATCTAAAGACGAAAAGGAAAATAGTGGATGATAAATTTTTAGAGAAAGTAAAGAAAATAAAGAACGGAAAACCATAATAGAAATGCACGGTTTAGAGAAATATTTTACCTTAACATGCTACCGTGAATTAGAAACACAGCATGGCCAACATTTTACTTGTGAAATATGATTAAAAAGAATGATTAGAAAAATTATAATTAACTACGTTGTTTATAAAGAAGTTTGAGAAAAACAAAACATAAACATGGGGTACTTATTGAAATACCAAAATGCAGCTATATAGATATAATAATTATTGTGAAAATTTTTTTTTTTTTTGAAATTTTGGATTTTTTTTTTGGGATATTTACAAAACAAAAAGAAAACAAAAAGAAGGAGGAAGTCCTCCCCCCAAGCTTAAAATCTACATTGTCCCCAATGGAGAAGGAGGTCGGAGAACGAGAGAAAAGTAAAGTACAGAAATAAAAGACAGAATTGAAAAGCAGGTACTTCCCCGGTTTTATTTTGCAGGGCAAGTTGAGTGATGCCGCTCCTCCATGCCTGTGCTGTGGATCTTCATGAAACGTCGTCCGGCGGACTTTGGCATGGAAGCAGAACCGTTGGAGCAGGCGATCGCAGAAGTTTCAGCTTGCCGGAGCCAGTCGGGGCAAAAAGTGTAAAAGAAAGAAAACAGAAAAAGATAACTTGGGTTGCCTCCCAAGAGCGCCCTTTGTTTAAAGCGTCGTTTGAGCTCGACGCATCAAAATAAGATTGTCCCAAATATTGTTTTAAAAATAAAGTTCGAATAAATGTCAAAGTTTGTGAGTAAAATAAAGTTCAGATTAATCAAATGTTAGGACCGGAAAGATAGAGTTAACAGGGTTTAGACTGACATCATCACAGAGATACAGTTTAAGACGCTGACCATTCACTTTGAAAGTACCCTTATCCGGGTGAGAAATTAAAACAGTACCATAAGAAAAGACTTCTAAAACAGTAAAAGGCCCAGACCAACGTGATTTTAATTTACCCGGGAATAAACGTAAACGAGAGTTATAAAGAAGCACTTGGTCGCCTGGCTTAAAGATTTTTGGGTGTCTAAGATGTCGATCGTGTAAACGCTTCGTCCGCTCTTTATAAAGTCTGTTATTTTCATATGCGTAAGAGCGCCACTCGTCGAGTTCGTTAAGTTGAAATTTTCTAAAATCGCCGACGGAGTTGGGATCGAAGTTTAAAAATCGCAAGGCCCAAAAGGCGCGGTGTTCTAACTCTACGGGTAAATGACACGATTTTCCATAAACCAACCGATATGGCGTACAGCCGAGGGCGGTTTTGTACGCTGTTCGGTAGGCCCATAGAGCATCGTCTAATTTGGCGGACCAGTCTTTTCTAGATGTTGAAACAGTCTTTTCTAAAATTCTTTTTATTTCTCTATTCACTACTTCGACTTGTCCGTTAGTTTGGGGGTGGTAGGCAGTGGAAAGCTTATGAGTAACGCCATATTTAGTTAGGATTTTTGAAAATTGTGTGTTACAGAAATGGGAACCCCTATCACTAACGATAGCGCGCGGCGTACCGAATCGAGAAAATAATTTTTTGAGGAAATTAACTACGACTCGGGCGTCATTCGTAGGAAGAGCTTGGGCTTCGGCCCAACGTGAAACATAATCAACGGCAACTAAAATATACTTATTCCCGAAGCTAGAAGGAAAAGGGCCAACAAAATCAATCCCCCAGAGGTCGAAAACTTCGCACTCTAGAAAATAATTTTGTGGCATTTCATTTTTATTCGAAATATTCCCCGACCGTTGGCAACTATCACACCTACTCACAAAGGCATGCGCGTCTTTAAACAGGCTGGGCCAGTAAAAACCCGCGCTTAACACTTTGTGAGCGGTGCGAGCAGCTTGATAGTGCCCACCTGTCGGTCCTTCATGCAAATGTTTAATAATATCTAATCCTTCATCAAAGGAAACACACCTCCTGATCACTTGGTCTGCACAGACTTTAAAAAGATGCGGGTCCTCCCAAAAGTAGTTCTTCAATTCAGAAAAGAATTTCTTCTTTTGCTGAGACGAGAACTCTTTTGGGAGCACACGGGCCACTAGATAGTTGGCGATGCGGGCAAACCAAGGAGAAGTAGATGTGTTAATTACGAAAAGCTTCTCATCAGGGAAATAGTAATGAAAAGAATTTTCATCTAATTGTTCTATAAACGGGTTGTCTAGGCGCGAAAGGTGGTCGGCGGCCAAGTTCTCGGCACCTCGCTTATCACGGATCTCTAAGTCAAACTCCTGGAGGAGTAAGACCCAGCGAATCAAGCGAGGCTTGGCATCCGTTTTAGAGAGAAGATATTTGAGGGCCGAGTGGTCCGTAAAAACAATAATTTTCGAAAGAGTAATATAAGGACGAAATTTGTCAAATGCGAATACTACAGCTAAGAGCTCCTTCTCGGTTGTGGTGTAATTTTCCTGTGCAGATGTGAGAGTTTTACTAGCGTAATAAATGGGGTGGAAGTTTTTGGAAATACGTTGACCTAGTACGGCTCCCACCGCATAACTACTCGCATCACACATTATTTCAAATGGAAGATCCCACACCGGAGCTATCATGATTGGCGTATTAACTAATTTTTCTTTTATTAAATTTAAGGAAGCTAGACAGAGGTCATCAAAGATGAATGGGGCGTCTTTTTCTAAGAGATGGGTAAGGGGCTTGGTGATTTTGGAAAAGTCCTTTATGAAGCGGCGGTAGAAACCCGCATGACCCAGGAAACTTCTTATGGCTTTTATGTTCGTAGGTGGCGGCAGTTTCTCGATAACTTCTATTTTCGCAACGTCTACTTCAATACCCCTTTCAGAAATTTTATGTCCCAAAACTAACCCTTCCCTTACCATAAAATGGCATTTTTCCCAATTTAAGGCGAGGTTAGTTTCTTCGTATCGCTCTAAGACTTTTTCGAGGTTCTCTAAGCAACTATCGAAGGAATTCCCGAAGACGGAGAAATCATCCATGAAGACCTCCATAATGTTTTCTACGTACTTGTCAAAGATGGCGAGCATACATCGTTGGAATGTAGCCGGCGCATTGCACAATCCAAACGGCATTCTTCGGTAGGCGAAGGTGCCGAAGGGACAAGTAAACGTAGTTTTCTCCTGGTCCTCGGGGGAGATGGGGATTTGAAGATACCCCGAGAGGCCATCGAGAAAACAATAAAAGCTATGTCCGGAAAGTCGTTCTAAAATTTGATCAATGAACGGCAAGGGGAAGTGATCCTTGCGGGTGGCGTCATTCAACTTACGGTAATCTATACACATTCGCCATCCGGTCACCGTCTGAGTCGGGATTAATTCATTATTTTCATTAATTACGACCGTTATCCCTCCCTTCTTTGGTACTACCTGTACTGGGCTAACCCACTTACTGTCGGATATAGGATAGATAATTCCTGCGTCTAACAATTTCATAACCTCGCCCTTAACTACGTCTTTCATGTTTGGGTTTATACGGCGCTGAGGTTGTATAGAGTTACGAGAATTATCTTCCATTAAGATTTTATGAGTGCAGAAAGATGGGCTTATGCCCTTGATATCAGATATCTGCCAAGCAATAGCTTGGCGATGCTTTTGTAAAATTGAAAGAAGTTTATTTTTTTGTGCATCCGTGAGGTAGGCCGAAATTATGACAGGCAGCTTAGAGTCCTTTTCTAAGAAAGCGTATTGAAGGTGCTCTGGTAGTTCTTTCAGTTCCAAGGTAGGGGGGTCATCATACGAGGTCTTGGAAATTTGTTCTTTTTCAAAAACTATGTCCTCGTACACTTTTTTATATGTAAAATTAAAAGGGGTGTTGCTAGCGGCCATGGAGGCTTCGTGCAGCGATTCAGTTGGAAAAGTAGAAGAGGAACAGAAATCATTAAATTCTTTTTCAAAATCAGAGGGGCGAGTGGAGGATTCTTCACTTATGTGTAGAGATTCAGTTGGAAGAGTAGGAGAGGAACAAAAATTGGAAAATTCTTTGTCAAAATCAGAGGTGGGAGAGAAGGATTCTTCACTTATGGTATCCATGAAAAAACAGGAGTCATCATTAGCTAGTGTGTTCTTCATCGAGGGGGTGATAGAGAAAGTTACCTCATCGTCGCACACTCGAAGGAAGAGCTTACCATTGCTTACATCAATGATAGCTCGGGAGGTGGCAAGGAAGGGTCGGCCAAGGATCAGGGGAACCTCGACGTCTTCTTCGATATCTAAAATGACAAAGTCCACCGGGAAGATGAACTTGTCAACTTTGACTAGGACGTCCTCCATTATTCCTAACGGGTATTTGACTGACCTGTCGGCTAGCTGGATACTCATTCGTGTGGGGTTGAGACTACCAATTCCTAACTTTTTAAACAACGAGAGGGGCATAAGATTAATACTCGCACCTAAGTCGGCTAAAGCATGTTTGACAAAGAGATCACCAAAGACACACGGGATAGAGAAACTACCCGGGTCACTGATTTTTTTCGGTAATCCGTTTGTCAAAACCGCCGAGCACGCGACATTTAACGTGACATGAGAAAGGTTCTCTAACTTCTTCTTGTTAGTTAGGAGGTCCTTAAGGTATTTTGCGTACTTCGGCATCTGGGATATGGCTTCATGGAAAGGCAGATTTACGTGGATTTGCTTAAACATTTCCAAAAAACGGGTGTATTGATCATCCTGTCGTTGTTTATTAAGTTCGGAAGGGTATGGCGGGGATGGATTATTTTTAAAGGTGGGTGGTGGAGTGAGTTCTTTTTCTACGATAGGGGTGATAATTTCTTCGGTAGAGGATGGAATTTTTAAAAGGGGAACAGAGCTTTGATTTTCAAAAACGGGAGCGGAGCTTTGATTTTTAAAAACGGGAGCGGAGCTTGCCTCGGGTTCTTCACTTACCATACCAGGAACTTTCTTCCCACTCCGAAGAGTTATAGCTTTCGCTTGCTCTCTCGGGTTGGGCTCGGTATTGGAAGGAAGAGACCCTACGGGTCGCTCAGAAATCATTTTAGCGAGCTGTCCTACCTGATTTTCTAAGTTTTTAACACTTCCGGTTAAGGTCCTAATCGTAGCGTCATTAGCATTCATGTATTTTGAAAACACTTCCTCCAAATTTGGAGGTTTTGGAAAACTTTGAGGAGGAGGTGGTGGTGGAGCAGAAAAATCACTTTGCGGTGGCGGGCGCACAGCATTCGATGGATTGCTCCACGAAAAATTCGGATGATTTCTTAACGCAGGATTATAACTATTCGGAAAATTAAAACCAGGAGGATGATAATTCGCAGCAGAAAAATTATTAAAAGCAGTTCTAGGCATATTATTTACATAATCCAAATGTTCGGCGGGAGGAGTTGCAGATTCCCATACCTGAGGGGCGGAGGCAGCAGTCATCTCCGTAATTTTTTTGCTTAATATTTCAACTTGCAGTGCGAGTTGTGAGACGTTGTCCACTTCAAAGAGACCTGCAGGTTTGTTTGGGCGGGACCTAGGCACATTCCACTGGTAAGTGTTCATGGCCATGTCTTCAAACAGCTCAAGAGCTGCTTCCGGGGTCTTATGGTTTAAAGTACCGCCAGAAGCTGCGTCTATCATTTGCTTCGTGCTTTGATTTAGCCCATTATAAAACGTCTGCACCTGCAACCATACAGGCAGAGCGTGATGTGGGCATCGTCTTAATAATTCTTTAAATCTTTCCCAGGTTTCGTAAAGGGTCTCTGAGTCTATTTGTCCAAAGGCAGAAATGTCATTCCTAAGTTTAGCAGTTTTAGCAGGCGGAAAATACTTGGCCAAAAATTTTTCAGTTAATTGCGTCCAAGTAGTTATGCTATTTTTAGGAAGGGTGTTCAGCCACTGCTTAGCCTTAATTCTAAGAGAGAAAGGAAATAATCTTAGCCTAATAGCATCATTTGTGACACCATTTATCTTGAAGGTGTCACAAATCTCAAGAAAGCTGGCTATATGTGCGTTCGGGTCTTCATCTTGAAGCCCGTCAAATTGCACATACTGCTGCACCATTTGAATTATGCTAGGCTTCAGTTCAAAATTATTATTATTTATTGCAGGGCGAACTATACTCGTTTCTGTACCCTCGAGATTTGGTCGTGCATAATAGGACATAGGCCTTTGCACGACTTCCTCCACGTTGGGTTCTGCCATTCTTAAGGTAGAAAATGACTCGGAATCCTCAACCGGCACTTGGGTAGTAGGGCCTTGAAATCACGATCTTCTCCGAAGAGTACGCTCAATTTCGTGGTCCAGGTCCAAAGTAACCGACGGACTACCGCGGGTCATACACTAGAAGAAAAGAGGAGAAGCAAGACTAAAAAGTAAAAAAAAACTAATGAAGTTGGAAAATTTTTTTTTTGAAATAGATTTTTTTATATTTTAACTCCCGAACTTCCCAAGGGCTACCCGGTGAAGGGTTCGCAAGGTACTAGACAAGATAGTGGCATTTAGAGCCACTTTGCCCTTTTCGAGAGAGTTAGGTGGTGTAGAAAATTTTGTGATGTGGGTTTCTATTACGAATGCGGTAATTAAAATCCAGCCACTTATCTCTGTGCGCGTAGGCGGAAATGAAGAGCTATACTCACGCACTCGTCAGAAAATTAAAACACACCCACTCTACAGAAAGTAAACACACTCTACTGAAATAAAGCCAGCCAATGAACTCAAGTGAGTAGGCGGAAAAATAAAATACGCACACTTGCTTGAAATAAATCCAGCCAATGAACTCAAGTGAGTAGGCGGAAAAAATAAAATACGCACACTCTACTGAAATAAATCCAGCCAATTAACTCAAGTGAGTAGGCGGAAAAATTAAAAATACACACACTTAACAAAATCCAGCCATTTAACTCAAGTGAGTAGGCGGAAAAAATATAAGAAGGAGGCTGAGAAAGAGAAGTGATAAAATTAATATATTCGCGTTTTCAATTTATCAACAAGCGTTGCTTCCCCGGCAACGGCGCCAAAAACTTGATTGTCTCTGAGATATCTGCAAAGAGAAAATACCAAACTAACAATTCATCAAGGCAAGTATACCTATCGAAATGCAGCTAGGGGACACAAGTGTCGTATTGAAATCCGGGAACAGTTGAGTAAGCTTACTCACACGAAATCTATTATTTTATCGACGGCAAAATAAGGTTTGGCTAAATGTACTAAAAGAAGAGAACTACTTGTATGAAAAGATAAAGAGAGCTAAAAGAGCGATTAACTTAAGCTTAGTAACGATGAAGGGAAAATGCACTCGATCAGAAATCACCTCGGCAAGAGTTGTTAGAAAAATACGATAAATAAACCTAAGCTAATTAGGGTAAAGGTCCTTGACCGTGGAGGTTCCATGAATATTGACAAGCTTCTCTCGAAGGCCGTGCCTAACTGAGTTTAGGAAGGTCCGACCGACTTTCGCCTAAATCGGAGGCCTAAAACTCGCTTTACGCGGTGAACCCCTCTAATGGATTTTACTCCAATCCGGGAGATTTGAACGTCTGCCTCTCTCGAGGGGTGCGAACAACTCCCTTTACTCTTGAGTGCTCATTTCAAACTTTCGGCCTCTCGGCTAGCCCAGAATGAAAGCAAAGGTGGAGAGTATATATCGATAATATACCTCCAACCCGTGATAAATCAAGAGTAATTCAAAGCTAAACCCTAAAAAGAAAAGGTAAGATTCAAAGCATCATAACCTAATCACTCGAACCTCGGATCAATTAGATCGAGTACATGGAGGATTAGTTAATCATGGTGAGGTGGAAGAGGGAGATGAGTAGAAGAAAAATACTGAAAACAGAGCAGGAACGAAAAAGAAAACAACACTTTTTATTAAGAGAAACAGTGATCTTACAGCTTGAAAACCAGAGATTACAAGAACATGAAAAGGAAACTACACTATCATTAGCATCATACTACAGAAAGAAGCTAGGAGCTAATACAGGAAAAGCATAAAGCTAGAGCTACGAACTAGAAATGAAAATACATGCTTAAAAGTTCAGAAAAACAAAGGACATAACCTCCCCTCTCAAAGTGAAAAGTTGTCCTAAAACCCCTGGAGTTGGGCTCTATTTATAGAATTTTTCGGGTCGGGTCACGCCCCCCTGTCACGCCCTGGTAGGGCGTGACCCTGGGGCGTGACACATTCGGTGCGACTTTTTCGGGCAGGAATTGAATTCTGACGGGGTTGTTGCGGTACACGCCCACCGGTCACGCCCTGGTAGGGCGTGACCCTGGGGCGTGTTCTTTGCGGCGTGACTTTGGGAGCTGAAATTGAATGCTGGAGGTGACGGGCGGAATTGCTGAAGTACACGCCCATATGTCACGCCCGGGTCAGGCGTGACCCTGGGGCGTGACACTTTCGGTGCGACGGTGGAGCGGGAAAAACGAGCGCGCTGCGGCGATTCCTCGGAACCTGGGGACACGCCTCTAGTACACGCCCGTGTCGGGTGTGACACGGGCTTGACCGAGGGCGTGTACACTAAGTTTCCATGGAATGCAGTTTCGGACCAATTGCTTCATTCCTCTGGGTACACGCCCTAGGTACACGCCCTGGTAGGGCGTGACCTTGGGGCGTGTCACAGCAAACTTCGGCTGAAAGCCGTGAAAACCTGCAAAAAACAGAAAAAATGCATTAGCGACAAAAATATATACAAAGGGGAATCAAAACAAGTACTTTACAAGACATGATTGGCTTTAAAACCCCGAAAATATCCGAATAAAATTGACTGCAAACGTATTATCACGTAGTATGGAAAACATGTAATATGAGTAAACCATTTGTAAGGCCTTAAGTCCAGTACTTGTGTATGTACTTCATTCCTTTTTGGCTTGTTAGTGGAAATACATGCTTGTTGCTGGGTTCTTTTAATTATAACTATTTAAACTGCTTCATCTAGAATGCTCTGTGTAGGATGTTGTGATTAGTTGGATGGTTTCCATTGAGTAACCACCTGGTCTATTTTTGGTATATGACATCGGGCCCCGACCGGACCTAGTGCTATATGATATGCGACAGATAGGGGGTGTTATAATTTGGTATCAGACAACTAATTTCGGTCAGGCTTAAATGAATTCATGGACGAATTCTTTTTAAGGGGTGGTGAGCACATGTATGTGCGTCATCGTTATAACATCAAAAGAACCCATGAATGCCCACTTAGGAATGAAAATACACGTGTTTGGGGAACCTGAGTGTTCCTATAATTGCTGTTTGCAATTTTGTTTGGTCGCTTAATGGTGTTTTGTACCACTATAGGTGACCGGAAGCGGTGCTGGGCGGTTGGAATATCCGGTTTCTGAGGATTATAGTGCACCTGGTGACGTGCCTGCAACCCTTCCCTCCACTGAAACCATAAGAATGGTGGTGGAAGCATTGTTCGCTGCGATTGGAGCACAAAATGAAAGATGTGTGCGGTCCCCTATTATTCCAACGCCGGGTGGTGTGATGGAGCAAGCGACATTTATAGGACCTTTGGGGCAGCAGTTGAACATGCTTTTAGTGCAGGGTACGCACTCAGTTGAGGAATATTTGCAAGCATTTCTGATGATAAGACGCTACCCAGGCTCTGAAGTGGAGAGCGAGCAGTCGACGGTCGATAGGTTTTATAATGGTCTGCGTGGCGAGCTGCGAATCCTACTGCTAGGACCAAAACTCTTGGGATTCTGAGCCTTAGTGGAGTCGGCTAGAGCATTGGAAGCATATTTGAGGAAGACTCAACAAATGCCAGTGAGCGGAGTATCGAAATCTGAAATCCCCATAAGAGTTGCACCCTATGGAATGCTGAAAAAGGGGACTAGATCATCGACTAGCAAAACATTTACAACTATCATTCTTGTGGCAAGGAAGGGCACTCTGCCCGAGATTGTCGGAATGGTGCTCCGAAGTTAAAGAAAGCTATGTTAGGAGCAGGTATAGGACAAAGTGCCAGAGATCTGAATCGAATCTAAGGAAGCAAAGACTTGGATATGCAGAATACGTAGTTCAAAAAGCCGAACTCCTCCAAGTATGGTTATCGTAGGTTGTATAAGAAGGCTAGGACTTCAGGTCTAGCTCCTTCTTCTGGTGCTCCTAGAGCAACTACGGGTCGAACCCCGGGCGCATGATTTAATTGTGGAAAGCAGGGGAACTTTGCCCGAGACTGCTGGATCGAACGTCCCAAGTCTGAGAAGAAGCACGCTGTCATGATAACAGGTACGACTTAAAGTTATGGCAGTTTAGCTTTAAATATTTGTTGCCCTTGTGCATGATATCTTAGAACTGTTTGTGTTAAGCTTTGTTCTGATTTTCAATTATTTGGCGAGAGCACCGTTCGTTTAGGGAGCTCGCATTCCCTTTTGACCAAAGGATTTATATTGCGCGTCGGAGTACCTCCTTCGATAGTGAAAGACAAATTGGATGTGTTGTTGTCCAATGGTTCTCAATGCGCGCAAGTAGAATCTGTTGTGTTTAGGTGTGAATTGGGAGTCAAGACTTTGACTTACAAGCGTCGTTACTACCGCTAGGAGAGCTCGACGTAATCTTTGGTACGGACTGGCTCCTCTCGGAGTAGAAAGCATACATTGATCGAAATCGCAAGAAAGTCAAGGTGGGAACTGGTCATGAGACGACATTTGTGGGCTTGAAAGGAGTCGAGCATGACGTTGGTGTCTGCTCTTCAGTTGGTTAAGGCGGTTTGGTCTGATGCCAAACCGGTCATACGCTCTTCGTATCGGTTAGCGCCTAAGGAGATGGAGGAGCATAAGGTGCAACTTAAAGAGTTGCTTGAGAAAAGTTATGTGCGTCCAAGTTCGTCACCTTGGAGCGCACCGGTCCTCTTTGTAAAGAAGAAGGACGGGAGCTTGAGACTTTATATTGATTATCGGGAGTTAAACAAGCTAATAGAAAAGAACAAGTGCCCAATCCCAAGGATCGATGATCTTTTTGATCAGTTGGTCGGGTCGACGGTGTACTCTAAGTTGGATCTCAAGTCTGGTTACTATCAGATGCGAATAAGGGAGAGTGATATACCTAAGACCGCGTTCAGTACGAGATACGGGCATTACGAGTTTACGGTCATGCCGTTTGGGTTGACTAATGCGCCGTCAGTGTTCATGGATTTGATGAACAGGACCTTCAGGGAGTACTTGGACCATTTTGTGATCGTCTTCATCGACGATATTTTGGTGTACTTGCAGAATGAGGAAGATCACTTCAGGCATCTTCATTTTGTTTTGGAGATGCTAAGGAGGAATCAATTGTACGCCAAGTTCTCGAAGTGCGAGTTTTGTTTGTCCTCAATGGCATTCCTCGGTCAAATAGTGAGTGGGGAAGGTATTGCAGTGTATCCGACGAAGATTGTTGAGATACGAGAGTGGCCTGAGCTTTCTATGGTAGCGGAAGTCCGGAGCTTTCTGGGGCTTGCTGGATATTATAGGTGCTTCGTAGAGAACTTCTTGCGGATAGCGTTACCTATCACTACTTTGATGAGGAAGGAGCATAAGTTCGTTTGGACTCCGAAGTGCGTGCAAGCTTTTGAGGAGTTGAAGTGTCAGTTGACCATGGCGCCTGTGCTGAGTTCACCTAGTGGGACCGAAGGTTATGAGATTTATAGCTATGCTTCGGGCAGTGGTTTGGGTTGTGTGTTGTTACATTATGGAAGCGTTATAGCATATGGCTCGAGACAGTTGAAGGTGCACGAGAGGAACTATCCGGTCCATGACTTGAAGTTAGCGGCCGTGATTTTTGCCTTGAAACTGTAGAGGCATTATTTGTACGGTGTGTAGATTGATATCTACACCGATCTCAAGAGCCTGAAGTATTTGATTGATCAGAAAGATCTGAATATGTGACAGCGTAGATGGATGGAGTTCCTGGGGGACCATACATTCAAGATCCACTAGGTGTCTGGTAAAGGTAATGCGGTTGCGGACGCGTTGAGTTGTCGAGCCCCAGCTCAAGCCAATTGGCTATCGGTGCATGATGAGCGGTTGGTTCGGGAGTTGGATGTGTTGGAGATTTCTTGCGTGGATAAGCAGTCAAGTGCTAAAGCACTATTGAATTGGACTGAAGTTCAATATGACCTTGTTGATCGGATTCGGCAGGCTTTAGATTTGGATGGCCACATGAAGCAACTCATGATAGAGGCTCTGGATGGGTCAAATTCCCAATATGAAGTTGTGGATGGATTGCTTTGGATAGACTGTCGTCTTTGCGTCCCAAGCGTGGGCAGTTTGCGGTTGGAGTTGTTGTACGAGGCGCACCATACCAAGTACTCGATTCATCCGGGGAGCATAAAGATGTTACGCAACGTTAAGAAACTATTTTGGTGGTCGGCTTTGAAGAAGGGTATGGCGTTCTACGTGTTGAAGAGCCAAACTTGCGCCTTGGTGAAGGCGAAGTGCCAAAAGCCTGGAGGATTTCTGAAGTCCTTGCCTATTCCGGAGTGGAAATTCGACGACATCACTATGGACTTTGTGCACGGGTTGCCAAGGTCGCAAAAGGGGAACGGCGCCATCTGGGTGGTCGTACATCGGCTAACGAAGGTGTCGCATTTCATTCCACATAGGAAGGATGATCCGGTGGAGAAGTTGGCATAGTTATATGTGGATAACATAGTGCGGCTCCACGGTATGCCCCGCAGCATCGTGAGTGACCGAGATGGACAGTTCACGTCCAATGATTGGAGGCTTGTGCAGCAAATGTTGGGAACAAAGCTGAGTTTTAGCACAACCTTCCATCTGCAGATGGATGGGAAGACCGAGAGGGTCAATAGAACTATGGAAGACATGCTCCGCATGTGTATCTTGGACTTTGGAAAGCAATGGGACGACCATTTTTATTTGGTGGAAGATGCTACTTCGTTGGTGCAAACCAATCGGGAGAGATTGCTTATCGCTCAGGGGTCGCAAGTGAAGTAATATAATGACAAGCATAGGAACGTGGAGTTCGCTGTGGGCGACTCGGTGTACTTAAAGATCAAGCCGTTCAAGGGTGTATCATGGGTGCGGCGCTTGAAATAGCTAAGCCCGAGGTACCTTGGGCCGTTTGAGGTTCTGGAGCGGATTGGCGAAGCAGCCTATCGGTTGAAGCTATCAGTGGAGCTTAGTGGTCTACATGATGTATTCCACATATCGGTGCTTCGGAAGGCGGTGCTAGAGCCTATGCAAGTGATCGCGAACGATCAAGTGCAGATTGATAGTGGGTTGACGACGAAGGTCAAGCCTGTACGAATTGAGGACTCGAAAGTCAAGCGATTACGCAATAAAGAGATCAGGATGGTCAAGGTCCGTTGGGACAATTGCGGTCGAGAAGAGCTCTCTTGAGAACGGGAGCAGACTATGCTTGACGAGTACCCGAGGTTATTCCGCTCAGGTACAATTTTAGTTTTGTTCTTATCTTTCCTTTATGAAATTTCATGGATGAAATTCTTTTAAGAGGGGGAGAGTTGTAACGCCCAGAAACTCAATAGAGCGACGGGAGGCATTACGGGCCAAATTTGGAATTTGGCAGGAGGTACACGGCCTGGGACACGGGCGTGTCGTGTTGGGTTCGACGATTTGGCTGAGAGGTCGACGAAATTTGGTTCGACGATCGTCGAGCAGCAAATAAGGCCCGGGACACAGGCGTGTCCCAGGGCGTGTCGGGGTAGTTCAAAGATCTGGCAAATCGATCAGGCAGAAATCTGGGTTCGATGATCATCGAGCAACGCTCGACGATCTGGTCACAATTCTGCGGTCGACGATATATCGTTATTCTGCGGTCGACGATTTGGTCGACATTCTGCGATCGACGATTTGGTCGACGTTCTGCGGTCGACGATCGGGCCGTGGGTTCGATGATCGGGCCGTGGGTTTGATGATCGGGCCAGCGATCTCCGTTCGATGATTTGGCTGCGTTCGACGATTTGGTCAGTGAGCTCCGTTCGACGATCTGGAAGCGGTCGATGATCTTGGTTCGACGATCGTCGAGCGCGGGGCACATTGTGGCGTGTTTTATTCTGTCGACATGGAGTGTCGACACAAGGGTTTTGTCGGGAGTTGACTAAATATCCCGACACTATTTAATTGGTCGCGTACGTGTCTTGCTCCAGATTGGTGTACTGTGCGGTGGTTAGCCCCATTTGTCCAGGTCAGACCTGGATCGTGTCGTGCTTTTCCCTTTTGTGGGATCCGACGGCTGTGGTCATTTCCCGGTGGGGTTATACCCGAGTACAGGGTTTCAAAACCCTTATTCTTCTGCCGCTGGTTCTCTGTCTAAATTCTAAAGAGAAGGGAGAGCAAAGGAGGAAGAAGAAATCTAGATCCTGTCCTTCGAGGAGTTTCAGAGCTCCAAATCGCGAGCCGACTTCGGATCTACGAAGGCAAAGAGAGTATGGTGCTTTTCATCCGCTTACATTTCCATGGCGCCAAGGAAGAACGCTAGGGTAACGATTCTCTACTAGAGCATGTGAAGCTCTACTTCGTTTGCATAGGAAGCCCGCTCTCACGAGTATGCAGTGAGTTTGAGGCATTCCTTCGGGTAGATATGTAAAGTCCATGTTGTGTAGAGTCCGTAATCGAGAACAGATATAGGCATGATGTGTGAAGTCTACCCGGACATGTTGGTCTGGATCGATTATGTTGCATTGCATAAATGTCGGAGAGGACTCCGTATGAATGTTTGTTTTTCGGGTTTTCTACGTGGTAGATTGCAACAGGGAGCCTTGGGGATTAACTCCAAGGTGCACCCGAAAAATTGGGCGGATGCGTGATTCTGCCATTTTGGTGGCCTGGGAGACAGCTTGTACGTAACTGGGGTATGTATTATTGTGCGTTCGATTCACGGGCTTCATGGAAACTTAACTTATGACGATGATTTTAAATGTCGCGGCAAGTGAGCAACGGGTTGAGTGGAACCGTTCTTGCTCTATGCCAAGGGCACAGAGGTCGGGTCTTTGGCTGTCGATGATTTTAAGTATCATGACTTATGCTTATAGGTTGTTGATGATTTTAAGTGTCATAACTTCTGCCTAGAAGACTCAAATTCTCACGTATGGTGCCGTCTAAGTGGCGGTGGTGGGACCGCGGTTTTGACCGGGTTCACCGAGAATGTGCCCTGAGTGCACAGGGTGTGTGGCCGTGCGAGCCTACGTCTGTGATGTAGTGACATTACTATACTGCTTGGTTATTGTAACGCCCCCGGTTTTTCTTGTTTTTGTTTGATCTTGGATTGGCGTTACGATGACGCATTTTTTCCGGCCTTTCGCCGTTGTAGAGTGTGGTCTTAGTTCTTTAGGTTCCTGGTGTAGCCTGGTTGTAGCCTGTTGGCAAATTTCCCCAGCTAGTCGGAGTCTCTTTTGGTGACTCGGTTGGGCCTCTTAGGTTAATGCTTGTGTGTTGGCTTTGGGAGGTGTTAGCCCGAGTGTGCGATCGTCGGATGTTGTTTTCGACATCACTGTTGTTTTCGTAGCTTGGGAGTTTAGCTACGGTGCAAGTTTTGGTCGAAATCCGGGATCGTTTGCTTTCGTGTCGTTTCAGCGTTTGTTCTGTTAGCTGTAATGTTTGTAATGTTTGTTGTGCTTTGCGTGCCTGATGTGGCCGAGCTAGTAGGCTGGTGCCTTGTCTCTTGTTTACTATGTGTTAGTAGGTTTCCTTTTCTGTGTAAGTTTGGGTGACATGGCCTGGGTCACGCCCGTGACCCAGGGCGTGTCGTGCTTGGGTAGAGCTCCCGTTTCTCTGGTCGACGAATTTTTGGTCGAGGGGGTTTTTGTAGGAACACGGCCTGTGACACGGGCATGTCACATGGCGTGTCCCCCTTCGTCGAGCTGCGCTCGATGGTCATCAGGCGGAGTTTTAGTGAGAACACGGCCGTGTCACGGGCGTGTCGTATCGGACACGGGCGTGACACGGGGCGTGTCTCTCCATTCGACGATCGGCGCTCCACGATCGTCGAGTGGTGTTTGAGTTGGTACACGGCCTGTGACACGGGCGTGTCACAGGGCGTGTCACCTGTTTCGTCGAGCTGAGATCGACGTTCGTCGAGTGGGTAGGTGTGTGAGTACACGCCCCGTGACACGGGCGTGTCGGGCCGTGTCACGGGCGTGTCTGTGGCGTGTCCCGTGTTTTCGTCGAGTGGAGATCGACGTTCGTCGAGTAAGTACACGACCCGTGATACGGGCTTGTCGGTCCGTGTCACGGGCGTGTCTTGGGCGTGTTCCGTACTTTTTCTCCTGAGATCATCTTTTGTTGTCGTGAACCGTTTTTCCTCCCCATTTTTAATCGTTCCCGAGTCTGGAGAGCTTCCAGCGGAAGGGTTTTGAGAGGAGGCGGTGGTGGTTTTGGCCGGTGATTTCGGGATGGTTAGAGCCCGTTTTTCTCGTGTGATAGCGGATTTGGCTTACTCTCGTCTAGATCTTCCCTTCCATGTGCCCGATCATGCCGCCGGTGCCAAGCTTGGGTGTTAGCTGTTGTTTTTTTCCTGGAGGTAGAGGCAACTGGCTCCCTTGCCCTTGCCAAATTATTCTAACTCTTGCTCTGTTCTCTTTTTCCTGTGCAATACTTCTGTTTTCATTATTCTTTTTTTTTCCTCCTTAGAAATTAGAACAATAGGATGCCTTCTTCCTTCATTTCATCCATAGGCTGTTTCATTGTCCTTTTCACATTTAAATCAATGTTCTCTCGTTGTCTGAGGTCTTGGTGTACAGTGGGTAGCTAGAGTTAGGGTGAGGCTGCGGTTAGTTACAATTTAGGTTTAGTTGCGGTAGCCCCGAGTAGATAGGATGGAACGGAGGGTTGGGATTAAATTTCCAACTCCTTGTTTTCGCGCGTTGAGAGAGTTTAGGCTGCGGTTTGACTAAAACTTACGTTTACCCTAAGTGGAAAGTGCTGACAGCGTCGAGTAAGCTGAGTTCACTCAACGCCGACACCTAGCGTAGGATTTGCGGCTCAGTATTTTCAGCGTCAAGTAAGCGGAGCTTACTCAAAGCCGCGTCGAGTGGGCTCAGCAATTCTGTCTTGGGTTCGTGTATTTCCTTATGATTGTTATTGTGACTTTTCCCTTTCTCTAGGGGGAGGTATTGGGTGTTCGGCTAATTTTTTGCTTGCCGACTCTTGGGTTGTGGCAGGTGGTGGTGTTTTGGTGGCCTCTCGTGGGGCGGTTTTATGTGGTGAGCTGTGGCCACCGCCTTTTGCCCCGGTTTGGGTTGGCGTGTGTGGGACCCTAGTGCTGCCACTGTTTGACCCCTTAGCCCTTTTTGGATCTGGTTTTGGTTACGTATTCAGATCCATGTTTTGACCACTGCCACTCACCCACGTGCTATGACTGTTAGTCCCTTTCTTGTTTATGTTTTCTCTTTCTTTTGGCATATATATATATATATATATATGTCTTGTTGCTGTTGCAGACTCTTTGTAGGGCATGCTGATTTTATTGCTCGCACTTGGTGTGCTTTGCTGTGCTTTAGACAGTACTCTTTTCTTACTGTCATGCCCTTTCTTTTGGTTATAGCAGTTTGTTGCCGGGTTGGTAAACCCTTTCTTTTGTTTGCTCATTAATCTAATGCTCTTTTTACTTTTTGTTTATCTTCTTGCTGAGGTGTTCTTTTCTTGAATTCCTCAGATCCAGGTTGTAGCCGGTTCAGCGGCTAGTTCCTTTGGAAGGGCTTGTTGGTGGCCTCTTGGGTAGCTGAGATAGCCGATCCCCGATTTTGTGAGGTAGTTCTTTACCTTTCTGTATAGACATACATTCTCACTAGTGGGTTCGTGTTAGGTTGTTGGCGCCCACTGGTGGCTTCTTGCGATGCTGGGTATGAACTTAAACTGCTGTTTTTGCCTATTTGTGGTTGTTTACTTGCTTCTGGGAAGGATTTATGCTAGGTTGCATGTTAGATATTTTAAAGCCTTAAAGTATTATTATATGTACATCATGCATAACATATTTATAAAACAAAGACACTATATTTCCTTAGCGTAAAAAGACTATCTTTCATATATATATTATATTCACTTTAGAGTCGAGCGTACCATGAGTTGTCCCTCGGGGACACTTATGCTCAATTAGAGTGTCAATTTAATTGAACCAAAGTATTTTCTGCTGCGTATAAATGTACTTTTTATTTATGGACTAGCTGATCCACCGTGTCGAGGGATACGGCCTTTCAACCTAACTGGTTTCCTTAAATAATCAACGATTTTCCTTAAAATCAAAGTTCTGGAGTTTTGCCTGGGCGTGTGCAGTTATCCCCTGCACAACGTGGCATCACGACATGTGTTTTCTCTTGCTCTGATACGATTTTATCGTTGAGAAAATGCGGGTTGTGACAGTTGGTATTAGAGGGAGGTTGCTTGACAAATGGTCGGGCAACCTTTCCCTTGTTTACATTAGTGGTTAACGTCATACCATACACACACCGATATGTCATCAGCACATCTTGGCTAAAGCACAAACACTACACTCATGAGCATAAAGAAGTATACGGGGCATATTATGTAGTATGAGATGCATAATATGTGTTCGTATATGGATCCACCATAGGAGGCAACATGTGATGGTTATGTAGTATGGGATGCATAACCTCACCACATGAATGCGGCTAGCACGTTTTCTTTTTTCGTTGCATGGGAATGTTATGTAGTATGGGATGCATAACATTTTCATGTGTACGCCGCCCATGGCATGCATTAAGGCCTTTTTTTAGAATGCATAGCACATCATGCATAGCATAACATTTCATAAGCACAACGTGCCAAGCTAAAGATTTGCAAGATGACATATGTATACACATGGTTTTGAGTCAAAAAGAATACAAATACATGCATTCATGGTTTAGGCACATGAGTTAGTATGATGGTGGTGAACCATCTTAGGTTAAGCATAACATCATCATGGTAAAAACAACTCCCAGAGCAAGTTTTGCAGTTGAAGTTCATATTTAAGTGTATTTGTCTGTACCGGGTAGTTTTGTTCTAGCTGTTGCGCTAGGTTTTGTCTAAAGCTTGTGCGATTATAGGATGGAAAGACGTCCTGCGACGAGATCGACCCCCAATCCGAGGGTGAGACGTCAGGAGCGCAGAGCGAGGCGTTTGTAGAAAACCTGCGGCAGAGCAATGAGGCCTTATCGAGACAGGTGGTGGCTATGCATGCTCAGATTCAGTCCCTTGTGGCAGTGGTGGCGGGACAGGCTACGAGAGTTCCTGACCCCGCTGAGGGGGTAGCGGTTCCTGCCCCTCCTGCTCCTCCCGTGCCTGTGGTTGTGGTGCCCCCGGAGATGGCGTTTATACCCCAGTTTCAGCGGCTGAGACCCCCTACTTATGATGGGCAAGCAGATTTTATGATTTTGGATGACTGGCTGGTTACCATTGAGGAGATGTTCTCTTACTCTAGGATTACGGACGATCAGAGAGTGATGCTCGCTGCCTACCAGCTCAAGGGCTTAGCAAAGAATTGGTGGCTGAGGGAGAAAGAAAGCTTGGTGGCAGGATGCTATTGAGTAAATTTAAGGTGATGCTGTTGAGTAAATTTCTGCCTTCGGTCGAGAGGGACCGGCTGATGAATGACTTTCTCCATTTGAAGCAGAGGAAACTCACGGTTAGTGAGTATGAGATTAAGTTTAGTAAGTTGAGTGGGATTGCCCCTGGTCTGGTGAGTGTTGAAGCAAACCGAGTTAAGCGATTCCTTGGTGGACTCATAAGCGACATTCAGTAGTTAGAAAATGCCTACGGAGCAGTCAGTTATGCCAGCGTGGTTGAAGCTGCCTCGAGAGTTGAGGCCATTGAGAATGCCAAGAACAGAGGCCAGCTGTTGAGGAAGGATAAGCGGAAGTCTGTTGGAGGGAAGAGCCCTCAGGAACCTGATGCTATCTCGAGAAAGAAGAACAAGGAGGTTTGTAGTTTCTGTGGCCGGCCAGGCCACCCCTTTGAGAAGTGTTTCAAAAGGTTGGGAGCGCAGAAGAAGGAACAGGTGCATGCGATTCAGGGTGCTCACAGAGGAGACTTGGTATGTGCCTTATGTGGAAGGAAGGGGCATGAGGCTGCTCATTGCTGGTTAAAAGATAAGGTCTGTTTTCAGTGCGGCCAGAAGGGCCATCTCAAGACAAAGTGCCCACAGTTCCAGCCTATTCTGCAGCCAGTTCCCCTCCAGGATTTGCCACCGCCTCAGTAATTGGATATAGGAAAGGGGAAGCTGAATGTGCTTTCGGCAGACGAACCGCAGACTTCGACCCAGGTTATTTCAGGTTCGACTCCTCCCCAGTCGTTTCGTTATGTTTCCTTTTTGGTTGTAGATTCATTTTTTGCGTTTGTTGCCTTAGATGCGTGCGCTATTTGTAGGACGATTTAAGGTAAAGAACCGCTGGGCGCGCGTTCTCTTCGATTCAGGCGCTACCCACTCGTTTGGGGCTAGAGCCTTCGTGGAGCGGTTCAGTTTGGGCCTAGATCGTGTTGGTGGTGCCTTTTGCGTTAAGTTCCCTTCTGGTGACTCTGTGGTTACAGACCTGGGTGTCCTTGATTGTCCGATTTTGTTGGGGGATTTTCTAGCCAAGGCAGATCTGAAGGTGATTGACCTGGAGGACTTCGATGTTATCTTGGGCATGGACTGGTTATCTGTAACATCCCAATTTCAACTAGACCCCCCTAAGGGTGATTTTGGGCAAGGCTAGGTCAAGACCAACCCTAGGAAGACCTTGGTGACCAAGTGGGCCTAGGTAGGAGGATGAAAGCTACCATGGTCTGCAAATAGTAAAATTCAAAACAATAATTTAGAAGGACATTAGGGCTTCACCATGACTCCATGACCCCATCACAACATTATTAACCTAGCAAAGGGGGGGGTCAACCCAAGCTCAACCCCTTTTTCCTTTTAAGTTAACCACAATATAATGAAATATTATGGGTGGAAAGGGCTGCCAATAGGCTGGGGAGTCAGCATGGTCAGCTTTGGTGACTAGGAGAGAGAGAGAAAGCTTCATTCCATACTAATGGAGGAGAGAGAAAAGGGGAAAGAGAGTTGAAGGAGGAGATCGGCCAAGGAAAGGCCAATGGTCCCCATTGATGGCAGCATTCATCTCCTCCAGTGAAGGGGAGGAGTTTCCAGCCGTTTTCCTGGCTGTCAAGGGGCTGTTACAGCCTCCACCATCATGGCCGAAACAAGCCTTTAATGGCCATGATGGCCATGGCAGTTTCTGTAAGACCCCCCCTCCCCGGATCCCAAAACACGGCACGAAGGGGGAGTCTTATGCCCAGAACAGCCGCCTTGCGGTAGCATTAGCACACGGGCTAACCTGTACCACAAGACGCCTATTCCGCCGGCTACAACAATATCAATATATCATGCCAACCCAACCAAATAAATAAACAGAAGAAGTCAAAATCCACACTAAGTTATAATGTCCAAATACATCAATAATGAGAAGCTAAAACATGCTTCTACAATATATCAGAGTACAGCTAAACAATGCCCAAACGGGCTACATCAGAGTAAGCAAAACACTAACATCGGTAACAGACGGTATCGACGGCACCGTCACGTCAGGCCCTGTCGTCCTGGCCTGGCTGTCCTGCGGCGTAGTCTGCGGCTGCTCTACCTGCGGCGTGACCTCCTAAAAAGGAAGACGTAGCAACCGTTAGTCGAAACGACTAAGTGGTTTCACATCCGCTCCCCCGGCGACTCCTCGGCACCGGGCGGAGAAAAGGAACAAGAGTATAGTATATAACAAGTAAGCAAGTAAAGGAAGTACAAGCAAGTGGCAGTAGTGTAAGAGTAACAGCATCATAGTCAGCATATATGAAAGAACTACACTAAACTAGCAAGTATAAGTAACAGCAGGAAAGTAACTTAACTTATAAGAATGCCCATACAAACTTATAAGTTAAGGATCGGGTTACATAAAAGTAACTCATCGTATAAGAGTGCCCATACAAACTTATACGATGAGGATCTTATTGTGCAATGTTATGAAATGCTATGAATGCTATGCAATGACTCACCCATGCACACCCATGCAATTGCTATGTCGACACAGACTATAGTTCCCACTTTTCGAGCAGGTAGCTAACCTCTCAGGCATCAGCCGCCGTGGCCAGGCGGTGACAGTAGAACGGGCACTTCTACTACTAGGCGGGTATCACACTACTTCACCTAGGCCTCCGTACGCCTCAACGCTAAGAACACAACAGCGGAGCCCATGCGTACTATGGCCCAGCGGGGTCTTGGGTAGATGTGCACCAAGAACACAGCCCGAACTAGCCTTGCGTGACCCGGAAGGGGCCTCGGAAGAAAGCACGAGGACACAGCCCAACCGTTCACATGGCCGGAGGGGCCTCGGGACGTGAACACCGAGGACACAGCCCAAACCGACCAAGTCTAACTGCCAACTCCCGTCGGTGTGACGACTGGCGAGCCCGTAGACCTGCCACACTATCCTTAACCCGGGATTACGACACCGCGTGTCGACTCACACCACATGCAAATTCCACATCAACATATCATGGAAGGGGGCCTCGGAGGGAGCACGAGGACACAGCCCAACCATCCATCCACAACTTATCTCAACACAACCAAAACAAGTGGCGGTCAACACCGCACTTACAAACTTACACAATACTACCCATAGGAAGGCGACGCTCTAAGTATTGGACTACCAAATTCAATCCACTATTCAACATTCACATGGCCATGAGTTATCCTTCTATATGTCATATCAGGTAATTTCAACACAATATATCAAGATGCACATGTACAAGAATCTACTAACTTCTAACAAGTCAAATCATTCAAGTATACTATCTTACAATTAATAATCTTCATCATTTATGCAACTGAATTAATTATTCATAAGAGTTTATCCAAGCCTCAGGGTTACCGGTAATATTTGTTTCTCCGAATCCAAATCCAAATGTTATAACCCAGATTTTTAAGTGCGGAATAGTCTGGACAGCAACTTCAACTGGAGATTCCCGAGGCTACAGGAATCCGGTGAAGTCGTGTAACCCCTCGATGGAAAGATCTTTTCATGATCTACAACTTTCATATTCAGGTCATAACCCAGATCTGGCAATAACTTACTCGAAATCGGCTTCAAAGTTTGCTGCGCACAGAACACAATTTCTGTGTACAGGAATTGCCGGACAGCAGACTCGATTAGGATTTCCCGGGGCCACAGACACCTGAAGTCGTGCAACCACTCGTTGGAAAGGTATTTCCAAGGGCTACAACTTTCGTGTTTAGCCAAAAGCCCAGATCTTCCCATATCCTACAAGAAAATAGCCTAGAAGATCGCTGCGCGCAGATTACAGATTCTGCGCGCATCTTAAAGGAAAATGAACGGCATCGGTTCGTCTTCCTCCTCAAGGCGATCATCCCTAAATTTTCCAGAAATATTCTCCTCCCTTATTCAACCTCAAAGGCCATAAACTCCTCACGAGACCATCCACCCATCGTCATATTGAAGAAAAGGGGAAGGGTTGAAGAGATCTAAAGTCTAGAACACAAGTTCTAACATGGCCTAACCTAGAGATCTTCTCCTCTCCATCAAGACTCTCTTGAGTCGATGTCTCTCCTAAGGCATAACTATAGATCTAGCACCAAGGGAGAGGGTAGGAAACTCACATTGGCTCCAGCGGTACCACCATTTCTAGCCATGGATCTCGTAGTTCTCCTTGGCGGCATCTTCTCTTTCACGGCGATGGCGGATCTCCTTTGGTAAAACTTGCTTCTGCAGTTTTCCCTCTCACAGGAGTTCTCACAGGAATTAGGGGATGAAAAGAGCATGAAAACGGCTAGGGTTTTCTGTCCCCTATATAAATAAAATGTGACACGGGTAGGGACACGGCCGTGTCCTTACCCGTGTCCTGCCTGGCGAAGCGGCAACGACAGTTTCCATGTCGGTTCAATACTTGACACGGGTAGGGACACGCCCGTGTCCCGACCCGTTTCCCTATGACATGGCCGTGTCCTTGGCCGTGTACTTCTCGGGTTGCATCTCGACACTTCTCGTCGAGCTCAACTCGACGCACACGGGTAGGGACACGGCCGTGTCACTACCCGTGTCACTTGGTGTCGACACAGCTCGACGATCTCGACACGGGTCGTCGAGCTCAACTCGACGCACACGGGTAGGCACACGGCCGTGTCCCTACCCGTGTCCCTTGGTGTCGACACAACTCGACGATCTCGACACGGGTCGTCGAGCTCAACTCGACGCACACGGGTAGGCACACGGCCGTGTCCCTACCCGTGTCCCTCGGTGTCGACACAGCTCGACGATCTCGACACGGCTCGTCGAGCTCAACTCGACGCACACGGGTAGGCACACGGCCGTGTCCCTACCCGTGTCACTTCCTTTTTACACTGATTCTCCACTTCTCCACAAGTGCAGTCCAATTCCCTGCACTCTCAGGACTCAAGTCAACCCTCCTGACTCAAAACACACACACTAGGGGCCTAGAGCGATTCGGGACGTTACAAATCCTATAAACAAAATAAAAGATTTCGTCCCCGAAATCAGGCTTAGGCTATGGGGAGGAAAGCATGACAGGAAATTTAACACTTGCTTTTAAATAGAATTACCTTGAGCAAACAACTCCGGGTAGCGTTGCTGCATTAAATCCAATGGCTCCCATGTGTACTCCTCCTTCCCATGATTCAACCATAGCACCTTTACTAAGGGAACACTTTTGCGGCGCAAAGTCCTTGTCTCGCTGTCAACAATCCGCACCGGCTCTAGTCGCACAGACCTATCTGATGCCACTACACCATCAGTAGTGGGAATATACTGGTCGGGCCGCAACAGTGCTTTTCGAAGCGACGACACATGGAACACGTCGTGGAGATTTTCTAGTTCTGGTGGTAACTCCAACCGATAGGCCAACGGGCCAATCCTTTCCAATATAGTATAAGGCCCAACATACCTTGGGCTGAGCTTTTTCACTCCACGCACCCGCGACACTCCATGCATCGGCCGAATCTTGAGGAACACTTTTTCTCCCACCTGGAACTCCACCATCCGATGCTTTTTATTATAATATTTCGCCTGTCGACTTTGAGCCTCCAACATGCGATCCCGTATCAATCTGACCGCCGCATCAGTATCATCTATATATTCGTTCCCCAATGCCTTCGGATCTTCATCTTGCACCCAAGACAAGGGAGTCCTGCACCTTCTTCCGTAAAGGGCTTCATGGGGCGCCATGCCGATGCTTGCCTGATGGCTATTATTATAGGAGAATTCCACTAGTGGCAAGAGCCTTTCCCATGGCTCTCCTCTGTCCAACACACATAACCTCAATAAATCCTCCAGTGTTCTGATGGTCCGCTCTGACTGCCCGTCCGTCTGTGGATGAAATGCGGTACTGAAGGTTAGGCATGAGCCCAAATACGCCTGTACCGCCTTCCACTCATTGGATGTAAACCGACCATCCCGATCTGAAACAATTGTCTTGGGCACGCCATGATACCGTACAAATTGCTCCACAAAAAGGCGTACCAAAACATCCACGTGTGCTTCCTTCTTCATTGGAATGAACCGGGCCACCTTTGTCAGTCGATCCACAATAACCCATACTGAATCATTCCCGGAGCGGGAACGAGGTAACCCATGAACAAAGTCCATGGAGATATCCTCGAACTTCCATTCGGGGATGGGCAATGACTGCAACAAACCACCGGGACTCCTGCATTCAGCCTTCACTCTTTGGCAAGCTTCGCAATGTGTAACATAGTAGCGAACATCTTTCTTCATTCCCGGCCAACACATGATCTTCCGCAATCCGACGTACATCTTAGCAATACCAGGGTGCACTGAATATTCAGAGGAATGTGCCTCTCTCAAGATATCCTCCCGAATTTTGCCGCCCTTGGGAATATAGAGTCGGCCACGAAAATAAATGAGGCCGTCTTTGAGTGTGTACTCATCGGTGGTCCCATCTTCAATTGCCTTGATTGCCGGGCCAAGGCCGCATCCATTCCTTGCTCCACCCGAATCCGGTCTCGGATATCACAAACTATGCTCATGTTGGCCAAATTCTCCGCATACTCTGCCGAAGGATCCTTGAATACTAAAGTAATTTCCATCTCCTCGATCATCCGAGCCAACTCCATGCTCATCAGCCGAGACTCTGGGCTAGAGCCTGGCACTTTTCTACTCAAGGCATCGGCTACCGAGTTCGCTTTCCCGGGGTGGTAGTTCATGGTGAACTCGTAGTCGCATAGAAATTCCAACCACCGCCGTTGTCTCAGGTTCAACTCCTTCTGAGTGTGAACATACTTCAAGTTTTTGTGATCGGAAAAGATCTCGCAGTGCACGCCATATAAATAATGCCTCCAGACTTTCAAAGCGAACACCACTGCTCCCAACTCCAAATCATGAACCGGGTAATTGATTTCATGTTTCTTTAACTGCCTTGAAGCATAAGCAATCACATGCCCGTGCTGCATCAGCACCGCTCCCATCCCTTGATATGATGCGTCCGTGTAAACTTGGAATCCTTCCTTCCCAGACGGAAGTGCAAGGATGGGGGCGGAGGTAAGCCTATCTTTCAATTCTTGAAATGCCTCTTCACATTGAGGTGTCCACTCAAATGGCACACCCTTCTTCGTCAAGGAGGTAAGAGGAAGGGCAATCTTGGAAAATCCTTTCACGAACTTGCGGTAGTAGCCAGCAAGTCCAAGAAAGCTTCGTACATCTGCCGCCGACTTCAAGGGCGACCACTCCTTCACGGCCCGCACCTTTGCTGGATCCACTGCTAACCCTGCTCCACTGATCACATGCCCCAAGAAGGCAACCTCCTTAAGCCAGAATTCACACTTGCTAAACTTGGCATACAAGGCGTGCTCCTTCAATTTCTTCAAAACCAAGGTCAGGTGCTCGACATGCTCCCCCTCCGTCTTTGAGTAGACCAAGATGTCGTCGATGAAAACAATGACGAAGATGTCCAAATACGGTTCAAACACCTTATTCATCAAGCTCATGAAGGCCGAAGGGGCATTTGTGAGCCCAAACGGCATTACTGTGAACTCATACAAACCATATCTCGAACTGAAGGCCGTTTTCTGGATGTCCCCTTCTTGTATCCTCAACTGATAGTATCCGGAGCGCAAATCCAATTTAGAAAACCAATGTGCTCCCACTAGTTGATCGAACAACTCATCGATCCGCGGTAGCGGATAAGTGTTCCGCACCGTCAACCGATTGAGTTCCCGATAATCTATGCACAATCGCATTGTTCCATCCTTCTTCTTCACGAACAGCACAGGGGCTCCCCATGGTGATGAACTGGGGCGAACGAACCATGAATCCACCAGTTCTTGCAATTGAACTCTAAACTCCGCGAGTTCTTTCGGAGCCATTCTGTACGGAGCCTTGGATACAGGCTTGGCACCTGGTACTAGATTGATCTGGAAGTCAACCTCTCTATGCGGAGGTAATCCTGGTAGCTTCTCAGGAAATACCTCAGGAAAATCCCGCACTACCCGTACATCCTTTAATTCCAACGCTGCTTCCTTCAACTCGAACCAGATCATGAAGACCTCATCCCCCTTCATATGAGCCTTTACAGCCTGAATAGAAGATAATATCATACGTGGCGCGAAGCCAATACCTTGGAAGATGACGTCAGAGTCTCCATGCCTCAAATAGATCCGCTTCTCCGCGCAGTCGATCCTCGCGAAGTGCCAGTCCAGCCATGCCATGCCCAAAATGATGTCAAACTCCGGCATTCTCAGAACCGTGGCCGGCGTATCAAAGGCCTTCCCATCAATAAATAACTCCAACTCGCACTTGGCGGTCGCGATCATCTCCGAGCCGTCCGGAAGGCGTACACGTCGGGCTATGCCAGTGAAGTACTGTACATCCCCCATGTCTTTTATGAAATCCTCGGACACAAAGGAGTGTGAGGCACCGGTATCGAACAGCGCATAGGCTGTCTTCCCGCCAATAATCACGGTGCCTAAGTACCAACAACCAAACTTATTGCTAGTGGCTAGTAAGTTCTAATCAATTCAAGTTAGACCATGCAAATATGTAAATTAATTAAATTATACCTGCAATCACGTCTTGTGGGTTCCGTTCCTGCGCCATGTCAAGCGCGTACACCTGATCCCGGGCCGGTCCGGGGTTTCCTCTTGGCGGTCCTCGTCCTCGACCGCGCATATATCCCCGCCCTCGTGGAGCTGCTGGAGGGAGAGCAGGAGGGAGAGCAGGAGGGAGAGCAGGAGGGGCGTTCCCATATAGCTGCGGGCAAAAACGCCGGATGTGGCCCGGCTGGTTGCATTCGAAGCACACCAGACCACAACGCCCTTCAGGTTGTTGAAATCGCTGATGCTGTGGGGGTGGAGGCAACGCAGGTGGCTGCGGGACTGGATGCTCCACCCTATAGTTTCGGTGGACACGCCCTCCACCTCTTTGATAACCTCGTCCTCCTCTGAAGTCCCGTCTCCTTCTATTACTTGGGCCGGCTTCCATCACGTCCTCCGCAGGCCTCTTACTACACCCCATGTGGTCCGCCTCCAATCTTTTCGCCATATCAATGATCTCCGCCAAGCTACCATCCGCTATAAACAAAAGGGACTGCCTTAGGGGATCTCGCAGCCCTTTATAGAAGCGCTTGGCATAACCTCTGTCATCCAACTCATAAGAATCCGCAAACCTTGCGAGATGTTGGAACTCCCGCTGGTATTCCGTAACCGACTTTGATCCTTGCTTTAGTAGAAGGAACCTCTGCTCAAGCTCATCTCGGGCCGATGTAGGGATAAAGTGCTCCAAGAAAAAACCCGAGAATTCACTCCAACTTATCTCTGTGTAGATCCGGCCTTGGAAGGTAGAGCCCATGAGGGACTTCCACCACCTCTTCGCATGTAAGTCCAAGACGGACACTGCCAATGTCACTGCCATGTTGGCTGGGCAACGGATACCGGCCAACAACTCCTGTATCGTGTCTAGCCATTCCTCTGTACGTACGGCTGACTCCGTCCCAAGGTAGATGGGAGGGGAGAGAGCCCGGAAGGTGCTCAGCCAGTTGGAGCTCGGGGCCTATTGTTGCACCGGAGCCTGCTGTGCCTTAAAAGCATCAAGAATGGCGGTGAGCGTCTGCCCCAACTCAGACTGTTCGAACTGAGTGGGTATGGGAGGGGTAGGAGTACCCCCCATCGGCTCAACATGCAGTGGAACCTACACATACACGACAAATTTGTGGTCAGGTTGGCTAAACTTAAGGTCAAAGTTGGACAAACTTATTGTGAATTACATATGGGCACACCACTGCTTCCGCTAAGTCAGTTTGTCCCCAAACTGACTAACCAAACGGGGGTGGCACCATTGTTGAATGACTTCTTAGTTGAGGATCGTGGCAAACTGATACCATTTGTAAGACCCCTCCTCCCCGGATCCCAAAACACGGCACGAAGGGGGAGTCTTATGCCCGGAACAGCCGCCTTGCGGTAGCATTAGCACACGGGCTAACCTGTACCACAAGACGCCTATTCCGCCGGCTACAACAATATCAATATATCATGCCAACCCAACCAAATAAATAAACAGAAGAAGTCAAAATCCACACTAAGTTATAATGTCCAAATACATCAATAATGAGAAGCTAAAACATGCTTCTACAATATATCAGAGTACAGCTAAACAATGCCCAAACGGGCTACATCAGAGTAAGCAAAACACTAACATCGGTAACGGACGGTATCGACGACACCGTCACGTCAGGCCCTGTCGTCCTGGCCTGGCTGTCCTGCGGCGTAGTCTGCGGCTGCTCTACCTGCGGCGTGACCTCCTAAAAAGGAAGACGTAGCAACCGTTAGTCGAAACGACTAAGTGGTTTCACATCCGCTCCCCCGGCGACTCCTCGGCACCGGGCGGAGAAAAGGAACAAGAGTATAGTATATAACAAGTAAGCAAGTAAAGGAAGTACAAGCAAGTGGCAGTAGTGTAAGAGTAACAGCATCATAGTCAGCATATATGAAAGAACTACACTAAACTAGCAAGTATAAGTAACAGCAGGAAAGTAACTTAACTTATAAGAATGCCCATACAAACTTATAAGTTAAGGATCGGGTTACATAAAAGTAACTCATCGTATAAGAGTGCCCATACAAACTTATACGATGAGGATCTTGTTGTGCAATGTTATGAAATGCTATGAATGCTATGCAATGACTCACCCATGCACACCCATGCAATTGCTATGTCGATACAGACTATAGTTCCCACTTTTCGAGCAGGTAGCTAACCTCTCAGGCATCAGCCGCCGTGGCCAGGCGGTGATAGTAGAACGGGCACTTCTACTACTAGGCGGGTATCACACTACTTCACCTAGGCCTCCGTACGCCTCAACGCTAAGAACACAACAGCGGAGCCCATGCGTACTATGGCCCAGCGGGGTCTTGGGTAGATGTGCACCAAGAACACAGCCCGAACTGGCCTTGCGTGACCCGGAAGGGGCCTCGGAAGAAAGCACGAGGACACAGCCCAACCGTTCACATGGCCGGAGGGGCCTCAGGACGTGAACACCGAGGACACAGCCCAAACCGACCAAGTCTAACTGCCAACTCCCGTCGGTGTGACGACTGGCGAGCCCGTAGACCTGCCACACTATCCTTAACCCGGGATTACGACACCGCGTGTCGACTCACACCACATGCAAATTCCACATCAACATATCATGGAAGGGGGCCTCGGAGGGAGCACGAGGACACAGCCCAACCATCCATCCACAACTTATCTCAACACAACCAAAACAAGTGGCGGTCAACACCGCACTTACAAACTTACACAATACTACCCATAGGAAGGCGACGCTCTAAGTATTGGACTACCAAATTCAATCCACTATTCAACATTCACATGGCCATGAGTTATCCTTCTATATGTCATATCAGGTAATTTCAACACAATATATCAAGATGCACATGTACAAGAATCTACTAACTTCTAACAAGTCAAATCATTCAAGTATACTATCTTACAATTAATAATCTTCATCATTTATGCAACTGAATTAATTATTCATAAGAGTTTATCCAAGCCTCAGGGTTACCGGTAATATTTGTTTCTCCGAATCCAAATCCAAATGTTATAACCCAGATTTTTAAGTGCGGAATAGTCTGGACAGCAACTTCAACTGGAGATTCCCGAGGCTACAGGAATCCGGTGAAGTCGTGTAACCCCTCGATGGAAAGATCTTTTCATGATCTACAACTTTCATATTCAGGTCATAACCCAGATCTGGCAATAACTTACTCGAAATCGGCTTCAAAGTTCGCTGCGCACAGAACACAATTTCTGTGTACAGGAATTGCCGGACAGCAGACTCGATTAGGATTTCCCGGGGCCACAGACATCACCTGAAGTCGTGCAACCACTCGTTGGAAAGGTATTTCCAAGGGCTACAACTTTCGTGTTTAGGCAAAAGCCCAGATCTGCCCATATCCTACAAGAAAATAGCCTAGAAGATCGCTGCGCGCAGATTACAGATTCTGCGCACATCTTAAAGGAAAATGAACGACATCGGTTCGTCTTCCTCCTCAAGGCGATCATCCCTAAATTTTCCAGAAATATTCTCCTCCCTTATTCAACCTCAAAGGCCATAAACTCCTCACGAGACCATCCACCCATCGTCATATTGAAGAAAAGGGGAAGGGTTGAAGATATCTAAAGTCTAGAACACAAGTTCTAACATGGCCTAACCTAGAGATCTTCTCCTCTCCATCAAGACTCTCTTGAGTCGATGTCTCTCCTAAGGCATAACTATAGATCTAGCACCAAGGGAGAGGGTAGGAAACTCACATTGGCTCCAGCGGTACCACCATTTCTAGCCATGGATCTCGTAGTTTTCCTTGGCGGCATCTTCTCTTTCACGGCGATGGCAGATCTCCTTTGGTAAAACTTGCTTCTGCAGTTTTCCCTCTCACAGGAGTTCTCACAGGAATTAGGGGATGAAAAGAGCATGAAAACGGCTAGGGTTTTCTGTCCCCTATATAAATAAAATGTGACACGGGTAGGGACACGGCCGTGTCCTTACCCGTGTCCTGCCTGGCGAAGCGGCAACGACAGTTTCCATGTCGGTTCAATACTTGACACGGGTAGGGACACTCCCGTGTCCCGACCCGTGTCCCTATGACACGGCCGTGTGCTTGGCCGTGTCCTTGGCCGTGTACTTCTCGGGTTGCATCTCGACACTTCTCGTCGAGCTCAACTCGACGCACACGGGTAGGGACACGGCCGTGTCACTACCCGTGTCACTTGGTGTCGACACAGCTCGACGATCTCGACACGGGTCGTCGAGCTCAACTCGACGCACACGGGTAGGCACACGGCCGTGTCCCTACCCGTGTCCCTTGGTGTCGACACAGCTCGACGATCTCGACACGGGTCGTCGAGCTCAACTCGACGCACACGGGTAGGCACACGGCCGTGTCCCTACCCGTGTCCCTCGGTGTCGACACAGCTCGACGATCTCGACACGGCTCGTCGAGCTCAACTCGACGCACACGGGTAGGCACACGGCCGTGTCCCTACCCGTGTCACTTCCTTTTTACACTGATTCTCCACTTCTCCACAAGTGCAGTCCAATTCCCTGCACTCTCAGGACTCAAGTCAACCCTCCTGACTCAAAACACACACACTAGGGGCCTAGAGCGATTCGGGACGTTACAGTTTCTTCCATTCTTCTCCCCCTCTGATGTTTTAAACATCATCAGTGAGCTTGGAGAAGAATTTCCCAATCCTTAACTGAAGAAATCCGGCGAGTTTACTGGGAGATCGCAGAATTCCGATCGGCGGCGCCACCACCATGTCAACCCGCAGATCCGCTCGTCTCCAGGCCGCCAACAAGGTCCTCCTCCTCCTCTTTTCTCATGGGTAGATCTTAGGTTTCATTAGGGCCAAGGTTCGGGCACAATTGAGCCCGATCCAATTCGCAAAATTCATGGCTTTCGGCCGAAAATTTTATTGGTTGGATCGCCGGAATCCGCCCCTCCGGCGGCTGTGCCGCCGTCTGGCGATAGCCACCACCTCAACGGAGGTGATGGTGGCGGTGGCCGGCCGGGGAAGGGACTGGGTGGCCGGCGGCAGACGCTTGAAGTCGGCACAGGAAGAAGCAATCCTGGCCGTTGGCTCATCGGGGACGATAACCCAGCGTCGTCGATCTGCGCCAAGATTCGCGCGGCATCAAATCAGATACTTTAGGATTTAAATAAATATCATTTCATTTCTGTCACATTAGATGTATTTAATGTATTTAATTTTTAAAAATACTTAGGGACCCTGAATGGAAATCTGCCCAACATGAAAATTGTAGCTTCGGGTGTCTAGTTTGTAGCAAAAATTGCTTGGACCCTTTTGGGCCACTGGTTAGACCAGGGTACCCCTTTTTGGTAGGACCTATACCTAGGCCTAAACAGAAATTATTTTTGGTGCCCACACTTCATTCCTTGTCCAAACAAGTTGAAATTTGGGCAGTGAGAAAGTCTTAGTCATATCTAGAACCTGTCCAAAATTTAGAATTTTTGGAGAATATGTTTCTATAGTTTTTAGAAAAATTTAATAAATCATGATTAATTTAATTATGTGACCTAATTAATTTAAAACTCCCCCAAATTTTGGTGGGTGGTCTTAGATGTCATGATAGGTATAGGGTTACAACTTTAGCTCATTTGGAGATGTTTAGGATAGGTAATTTACCCACCCTATATATGACCTTATAAGGGTATTTTGGTCAAAAGCCACTATTTGATGGTTGAGTGGCCAAATTCCCTCATCAGAGGCTGAAATTTTGGCCACTGATATAATTTGACTTTTTACACTCACTTATGAAGTTTGGAGTGGTTTGGACTAGGGTAGCCCTAGAATTTTAGGGTAGGCCCTTTAGGGTAAATTTCTAGGGTTTGAAGAATTTGGGGTCAAAAGACCTTGGATGGACTTGAAACTTGGGAATGATGTCCATAGGGTTACTATGGTCCTGTGGTTAAAATTTTAGGGCATTTGGAAGAATTTAAACCCCTTAAATCTATAACCCTAGTTTAGGGCACTAGCTTTGAAATCATAAGATCTAATACCAAAACTTTCTGAAAAGGGCTGAGTTTTTGAATGGGTAGTTGTTTAGGGTATATATATCTCTGGAAATTTTATAATAAATTTTGGATGAATATTTTTGGTACTTTATTCACAAAGTCATGTTTTACAATTTTCACTTAGGATTTTTTGGAGAACAGTATACTTGATTAAATCTGATGAAACTTAGCAAAGGGGCTTGTAATCATGGTACCCATCTCTGTAAAGTTTTATGAAATTTTTGAAGAATGATATTTAGTAGTTGCTTCTTTAATTATTTAATTCTATGGAACTTTGGTAAATTTAATAATGACATTTAAATGGTCTAAAAAATTTTAATTTCTTCATCATGATGTTTCTAGTTCCGTATGAAGCCCTAGTAATTTTTACATAATTATTGGAGACATATTTGTGGCACTTCCTTCATTATATTTGATCTTAGGAATTATTTTTAATAAATACTTTAGAGGTCAAGAACTATCTGGAAAATTATGAAAATTGGCAACCAATATTATTTCTCTGTTATTTAGTGAATAAAAATTTTAGGAGGCCATTACCTGAGAAAATCTTATGGTTCATGTTCAAATTGACTATGGCCTAGTTTTTGAGGAAAATTCAATAAATAGTAGATTAATTGGGAAACATATGATTTTCTGAATTTAGACTATATTTATCATAATAGACCTCTGGTAAAATTTGTAGAGTTATTGGAGGAGAATTTAGAGTATCACCTATTGAGTACATCATATTAGCTTAGGGAGGTCTGCAATTAGTAAAAACAGCAGAAATCAAATTAAAGTGCACAATGAGTTTAGGAAGTTGGAATAATGGGGCATTAGTCTGGTAGGTGAATTAGGTTTGTCATCAGAAGTGTAGATGAGTAGTGGAGGTTGGTTAGAGTTGTGTGGGGTTCGGGATCGACAAAGGATCACTCATCCTCGTTGAAAAGAAGGAGTCATATACACTTGGGTTAGAATTCAATTATAACCCTAAGGGATTGAGAGATTTGTGTAGTAACCAATAATAATAAGTGCCTTGCGAAAGGGAGCTTTGGGCGTAATCCCATCGTAGTTCCTAGTGCCTTCGAGAGCCCTTCACGGGGAATACCTTGGGCAGTCCTGGGCTAACGCAACTCATAGGAATAATGAAACTTCAAGAGTAACTAGAATAATTAGGGTTTCACTCTCACACACCCCGAGGTTACGGGAAGTAATTTTGGCTAGATGATCAAGCAGTAGGCTCGGTCGTTGTGGTAAGAGGGCAGGATGGCCCGGTGAGCTTCGGCTCGGTGTTGGTACGTAAATTTGCATGTGCATAAAAGGAATGAAATTAAGGTGGTGGGTCTTCGGTATTGGAGGATCTTAGCACAGACACCAATACGTTGACTCGGCAAGTGTTGTGATAGCACTTCGCCAACAGAAGTCCGGTGCGCCAGCCGGCAAGAGTACGCAGGAGTCCGCTTAGTGCACCAGCGTTGAGGCGTACGATAGGTCTGACCAGTAGTGCTATACTGGTTTAGAGGTGGGCGAGGCCCAACCCACCGCTTCCGTCTGCCACTACGGAGGTATCCTGGGAGGTGAGGCTCCAAAAAGGGGGAACTAAAGGTCTGTGTGCACAGAGTCGGGTGTGTGTGTTGCACTTGCTTGATCCATCATACCCACTTGCATGTCATAGCATAAGCGATTCATTTAACACTTTGACACCTAAAATATAAGTGGTATGGGACACTTATACATTAGGCCCTGCAAAACGACCCCTTGGTCTATAAGCTTGTGTGGGCAAGTTTATAAATTAAGGTTAATTTTCTTTACATATATATATTGCTGTTAATAACCGACACCCCAACGTATAAATTGGTATGGGACTCTTTATACGATGGGAGCCTTGCAAAAGACCCCTTGCTTATATGTACCCATATAAGTTAAGGTTACTTTACTTTACTTGTTTACAAATATGTTTAGTTACTATATAAATTGCTAGTTTTAGGTCCACCGTCACCTGCATTTGATATACTCTCCACTTTCAAGTCCTCCCTTTCTTCCTCTCCGCTCGGTGCCTAGGAGCCATGGGGGAAGGGGTGGGGGATGATAGGACTTAGTCTTTTAGACTAACGGTTTTCGAACCACATCATTTAGGGGATCGCGGAGCCCAGATTGGAGGAGCAGCCCCAGAGGTCGACACGCTTGGAGATAGGGCAGTCTAGCACAGGAGTTCAGACAGCTGGGACCGTGAGGCCCTTACTCTAGTAGTGTTTATTTTATTTCCACATGAGAGATCTTGTGGTGAGGAATTGTTGTATCGGGCATAAGCCCTTATTTACAGTGCTTGGTTTTGTGGACTCTCCCATCGTGGAGATATTTTACTTGATGTGATATTTCTGTGGACTTTTACTTAGAGTTTTGCTTCACATGTTATTACTCTAATTTTGTTACTATGCTGCGATCGAATTGGCCGGCAGAAACGGCGCTTTGTGGTGATGACGCTTCCGGGCGAGAAGGTGTCACCGCAAAGCGGCGGTTCTGGGCATAAGACCCTGTGTTTTTAAAAAAAAAAAATGGGGTCTTACATTATCAAGGTACAATACTGTGATCCAGTGCAAGTGTAAGCGCTTGGACTTCGTCAAAGACAACGGTTAGCCACAGTGCGTTTACAGGTATTCTCTTCAGGAGTCTCCAGTCATTTCTGCGGTGCGTGCTCAGAAGTTGCTTGATTCTGGCTGTTTTGCCTGTGTGGTCTCTCTGGTAGGGACAGTTGTTAGGGTGCCGCGTTTGGAAGAGATTCCTGTGGTATGTGACTTCTCTGATGTGTTTCCTGATGATCTTCCCGGTCTTCCACTCGATCGAGATATCGAGTTTGTTATATATTTGGAGCCAGGCACGCATCCTATTGAAAAGGCGCCGTACCGGATGGCCCCGCGAGAGCTGGAAGAGTTGCGAATTCAGCTGGATGAGATGTTGGAAAAAGGTTTATAAGGCCGAGTTCTTCACCTTGGGGTGCACCAGTGCTGTTCATTAAAAAGAAAGATGGGTCGATGCGGCTATGCATCGACTATAGAGAGCTGAACAAGGTTACTATTAAGAACAGGTACCCTTTGCCTCAAATTGACGATTTGTTTGACCAACTGCGTGGTAGTGTCGTGTTTTCCAAGATAGATCTTCGTTCGGGCTATCACCAGTTGAGGATTTGGGAGTCAGATGTTCCGCGGACGGCGTTTCGCTCTCATCATGGGCATTTTGAGTTTTTGGTTATGTCATTTGGTTTGACGAATGCGCCCTCGGCTTTCATGGATCTGATGTACAGTGTTTTCAAGGATTTCCTATATAAGTTTGTGATTGTCTTTATAGATGATGTTTTGGTGTACTCTAGAGATGCGGAGTAGCATGATCGACATTTGCGACTGGTCTTGGCGACTTTGAGAGACCATAAGCTATATGCCAAGCTGAGCAAATGCGAATTTTGGTTGCCTCAAGTTTCTTTTCTCGGCCACGTGGTGAATAAGGAGGGAATATCGGTGGACCCAGAAAAGATCGCTGCTGTTATGGAATGGGCGAGGCCTGTTACTCCCAAAGAGATCAGAAGCTTCTTGGGCATGGCTAGATATTATAGAAGATTTGTAGAGGGATTCTATACCTTGTCTGCGTCATTGACCAGGTTGACGCAGAAGAATGTAGCCTTCATATGGGATGGAAAATGTGAGGAGGCTTTTGAGGAACTAAAAAGAAGGTTATGTTCAGCTCCAATTTTGTCCTTGCCTACTGAAGATAGTGAGTATGATATATATGTGGATGCGTCGTATGTCGGACTGGGCTGCGTATTGATGCAGGGCGGGAAGGTGATTGCGTACGGGTCGAGACAGCTAAAGACTTACGAGAGGAATTACCCTACGCACGACCTGGAGTTTGCAGCTGTGATCTATGCGTTGAAATTGTGGAGGCATTTGCTATACGGCGCGCAGTGCAAGATTTTCACGGATCATAAGAGTCTGAAGTATGTCTTCACTCAGAAAGAATTGAATCTGCGCCAGTGGCGGTGGTTGGAGTACGTGGCCGACTATGATGTTAAAATCCAGTACCATCCGGGTAAAGCGAATGTGGTGGCCGATGCCCTGAGTCGGAAGTCAGGTAAGATTTTCAATCTCTCCGCCGAGCGTCTAGTGGAAGAGTTTCTTTTGATGGACATTTCTGTGGGAAGCTGCGATTCGCAGAGTAGCTTGGCAGTGGCAGAACCTTCGTGGATTGGGCTTACGAGACTGCATCAGAAGGATGATCCCGATTTTCTGCATTTGTATCTTCGAGCTGAAAAAGGTGTACTACTAGATTTCTCTGTAGATGATGCGGGTTCCTTGAAGTATCGTGGCAGGTTTTGCATCCCCGCAGCTGGAGATATCCGGGATATGGTGTGCAGAGAAGCCCACGGATCTAGTGTTTCCTACCATCCAGGGTCTACCAAGATGTATCATGATTTAAAGCAGATTGCCTGGTGGTTTGGGATGAAGAAGGACATAGCCAGATTTGTTTCAGAGTGTTTCACCTACAGGCGAGTGAAAGCCGACCATGGGAGGCCTGGTGGCAAGCTGACTCCCTTGGAGATTCCGATGTGGAAGTGGGAAAGTATCTCGATGGATTTCATTACAGGCTTACCGAGATCTCCTAAAGGGCATGATTCAGTTTCGGTGATCGTAGACAGATTGACGAAGTGTGCTCACTTCGTACCATTTAAGATCGATTATCCGATGAGGAAGATAGTCGAGCTGTATCTGGATGAGGTTATTAGATTGCATGGTGTACCCGTGAGTATCATATCAGATCGAGACTCCAGGTTTACGTCTCGTTTTTGGAAGAGCCTTCAAGAAGGGTTGGGTACAGATTTGAGGTATTCCACGGCTTATCATCCGCATACCAATGGTCAGACGGAGCGAGTAAATCAAATTGTGGAATATATGATCCGATGCTATATTATGGACCACGAAGGAGCGTGGGATGAGCGCTTGCGGCTTATGGAATTTGCGTATAACAACAGTTATCAAGAAAGCTTGCAAATGGCTCCCTTTGAAGCTTTGTACAGGAGGCGCTGCAGGACTCCCTTGTTTTGGGCTGAGGTTGGAGAGAGACCTTTGTTGGGTCCAGAAGCGCTCGAGGAGATGGAAACTGCTGTGAAGCTTATACGGGAAAAGCTTAGGATAGCCCAGGAGAGATATGAGAAAAACGCCAATCGCCGTAGATCGGACTTGGAATTTATGGTGGGGGACTCAGTGTTCTTAGAGGTCTCCCCGTTGATCGGAGTCAAGCGGTTTGGGAAGAACAGGAAGTTGGACCCGAGGTACGTGAGGCTGTTTCCGATTGTTGAGCGGATTGGGATATCAGCTTATAGGCTGGCTTTGCCCGCAAATTTCCCTGGCGTGCATGATGTCTTCCACGTCAGTCAGCTGCGGAAATGTGTGATGAATGACAGGTAGGTTTTGGATTCTTTGCCTCAGTTGGAGCTGAATCTTTCTTATGTGGAGGTGCCTGTCCGCATTCTGGATTCTCAGGTTCGTGCGCTGCGGAAGAAGACTATTCCTATGGTTAAAGTTTTATGGAGGAATCAGGATGTAGAAAGCGCGACTTGGGAATTGGAGTTTGCTATGAGGGAGGCTCACCCTCATTTATTTCCCTGATCTTGTGCCTGGTATGTTCTGCTTTATTTATTTATATATAGCCCTTTCCTGGCTCTTTCTCTCTCCTTCTTCATAGGAGTGTTGTGAGTAAAGTTTCGAGGCGAAACTTTCTTTTAGGGGGAGTGGCTGTAATGCCCCCGGTTTTTCTTGGTTTTGTTTGATCTTGGATTGGCGTTACGATGACGCATTTTTTCCGGCCTTTCGCCGTTGTAGAGCGTGGTCTTAGCTCTTTAGGTTCCTGGTGTAGCCTGGTTGTAGCCTGTTGGAAAATTTCCCCAGCTAGCCGTAGTCTCTTTTGGTGACTCGGTTGGGCCTCTTAGGGAAATGCTTGTGTGTTGGCTTCGGGAGGTGTTAGCCCGAGTGTGCGATCGTCGGATGTTGTTTTCGACCTCACCATTGTTTTCGTAGCTTGGGAGTTTAGCTACGGTACGAGTTTTGGTCGAAATCCGGGATCGTTTGCTTTCGCGTCGTTTCGGCGTTTGTTCTGTTAGCTGTAATGTTTGTAATGTTTGTTGTGCTATGCGTGCCTGATGTGGCCGAGCTAGTAGGCTGGTGCCTTGTCTCTTGTTTGCTAGGTGTTAGCAGGTTTCATTTTCTGTGTAAGTTTGGGTGACACGGCCTGGGTTACGCCCGTGACCCAGGGCGTGTCGTGCTCGGGTAGAGCTCCCGTTTCTCTGGTCGACGAATTTTTGGTCGACGGGGTTTTTGTAGGAACACGGCCTGTGACACGGGCATGTCACAGGGCATGTCCCCCTTCATCGAAGTGCGCTCGATGGTCGTCAGGCGGAGTTTTAGTGATAACACGGCCGTGTCATGGGAGTGTCGTATCAGACACGGGCCGAACACGGGGCGTGTCTCTCCGTTCGATGATCGGCGCTCCACGATCATCGAGTGGTCTTTGAGTTGGTACACAGCCTGTGACACGGGCGTGTCACAGGGCGTGTCGCCTGTATCGTCGAGCTGAGATCGACGGTCGTCGAGTGGGTAGGTGTGTGAGTACACGCCCCGTGACACGGGCGTGTCGGGCCGTGTCACGGGCGTGTTTGGGGCATGTCAAGTATTTTCGTCGAGTGGAGATCGACGTTCGTCGAGTAAGTACACGCCCCGTGACACGGGCATGTCGGTCCGTGTAACGGGCGTGTCTTGGGCGTGTTCCGTACTTTTTCTCCTGAGTTCATCTTTTGTTGCCGTGAACCGTTTTTCCTCCTCATTTTTCATCGTTCCCGAGTCTGGAGAGGTTCCAGTGGAAGGGTTTTGAGAGGAGGTGGTGGTGGTTTTGGCCGGTGATTTCGGGAGGGTTAGAGCCCGTTTTTCTCGTGTGATAGCGTATTTGGCTTGCTCTCGTCTAGATCTTCCCTTCCATGTGCCCGATCTTGCCGCCGGTGCCAAGCTTGGGTTTTAGCTGTTGTTTTTTTCCTGGAGGTAGAGGCAAGTTGCTCCCTTGCCCTTGCCAAATTATTCTAACTCTTGCTCTGTTCTCTTTTTCCTGTGCAATACTTCTGTTTTCATTATTCTTTTTTTTTCCTCCTTAGAAATTAGAACAATAGGATGCCTTCTTCCTTCATTTCATCCATAGGCTGTTTCATTGTCCTTTTCACATTTAAATCAATGTTCTCTCGTTGTCTGAGGTCTTGGTGTATAGTGGGTAGCTAGAGTTAGGGTGAGGCTGCGGTTAGTTACAATTTAGGTTTAGTTGCGGTAGCCCCGAGTAGTTAGGATGGAACAGAGGGTTGGGATTAAATTTCCAACTCCTTGTTTTCGCGCGTTGAGAGAGTTTAAGCTGCGGTTTGACTAAAACTTACGTTTTCCCTAAGTGGAAAGCGCTGACAGCATCGAGTGAGCCGAGTTCACTCAATGCCGTCACCTAGCGTAGGATTTGCGGCTCAGTATTTTCGGCATCAAGTAAGCGGAGATTACTCAACGCCGCGTCGAGTGGGCTCGGCAATTCTGTCTTAGGTTCGTGTATTTCCTTAGGATTGTTAGTCTGACTTTTCCCTTTCTCTAGGGGGTCGTATTGGGTGTTCAGCTAATTTTTTGCTTGCCGACTCTTGGGTTGTGGCAGGTGGTGGTGTTTTGGTGGCCTCTGGAGGGGTGGTTTTATGTGGTGAGCTGTGGCCACTGCCTTTTGCCCCGGTTTGGGTTGGCGTGTGTGGGACCCTAGTGCTGCCACTATTTGATCCCTTAGCCCTTTTTGGATCTGGTTTTGGTTACGTATTCAGATCCATGTTTTGACCACTGCCACTCACCCACGTGTTAGGACTGTTAGTCCCTTTCTTGTTTATGTTTTCACTTTCTTTTGGCATATATGTATATGTCTTGTTGCTGTTGCAGACTCTTTGTAGGGCATGCTGATTTTATTGCTTGCACTTGGTGTGCTTTGCTATGCTTTAGACAATACTCTTTTCTTACTGTCATGCCCTTTCTTTTGCTTATAGCAGTTTGTTGCCGGGTTGGTAAACCCTTTGTTTTGTTTGATCATTAATCTAATACTCTATTTACTTTTTGTTTATCTTCTTACTGAGGTGTTCTTTTCTTGAATGCCTCAGGTCCAGGTTGTAGCCGGTTCAGTGGCTAGTTCTTTTGGAAGGGCTTGTTGGTGGCCTCTTGGGTAGCTGAGATAGCCGATCCCCGATTTTGTGAGATAGTTCTTTACCTTTCTGTATAGACATACATTCTCACCAGTGGGATCGTGTCAGGTTGTTGGCGCCCACTGGTGGCTTCTTGCGATGCTGGGTATGAACTTAAACTGCTGTTTTTGCCTATTTGTGGTTGTTTACTTGCTTCTGGGAAGGATTTATGCTAGGTTGCATGTTAGATATTTTAAACCCTAAAAGCATTATTATATGTACATCATGCATAACATATTTATAAAACAAAGACATTATATTTCCTTAGCGTAAAAAGACTATCTTTCATATATATATTATATTCACTTTAGAGTCGAGCGTACCATGAGTCGTCCCTCGGGGACACTTATGCTCAATTAGAGTGTCAATTTAATTGAACCAAAGTATTTTCTACTGCGTATAAATATACTTTTTATTTGTGGACTAGCTGATCCACCGTGCCGAGGGATACGGCCTTTCAACCTAACTGGTTTCCTTAAATAATCAACGATTTTCCTTAAAATTAAAGGTCTGGAGTTTTGCCTCGGCGTGTGCAGTTATCCGCTGCACAACGTCGCATCACGACACGTGTTTTCTCTTGCTCTGATACGATTTTATCGTTGAGAAAATGCGGGTTGTGACAGTTATGCTAATAAAATGCAGGGATGGAGCATCGCCGCCCCGAATTGGGGGCAGGATCGTTATAAATTGGTCAGCATTGCTGACCGTTGCTTTTGTTTGCCACCGTGCTGTGGTTTGTTGCTTGCAGGTGCTGCCGGACCAAGCGGTCAATAGCGTGCTAAAGCCCAAATTGCGAAGCCGGCCCTTGAAGGCCTAATTGGAGTGTTTACTTGCTTTTCTTCATGTATGACCGGCCTGCATGCCGTGGTATGGAAAACATGTAATATGAGTGAACCATTTGTATGGCCTTAGGGTCAGTACTTGTGTATGTACTTCATTCCTTTTTGGCTTGTTAGTGGACATTCATGCTTGTTGCTGGGTTCTTTTAATTGCAACTATTTAAACTACTTCCGCTAGAATGCTCTGTGTAGGACGTTGTGATTGGTTGGATGGTTTCCATTGAGTAACCACTCGGTCTATCTGTGGTATATGGCGTCGGGCCCCGGCCGGACCTACTGCTATATGCTATGCGACGGATAGGGTGTGTTACATGTTTGACAATGAATAGATCTACGGACGAACACGTTTGCCCCTCCTTGATCCAATCCTATACTCACACAATCATTCTACGCAGCACCACGTAAATTAATTTTATCAATTATATGCTAACGTACGGATAGCCAAACCGCTTAGGATCGAGCAAATGCTATATGACAATATTCTTTTTGGCTAAAAGGACACACCCGACCCGAACCAGCGGTGTTGTACCAAAAGAGATTTACCAAATAAATACGATTTGAAAAAGGTAGATCTCCACCAACAAAATAAAATTAAGATTCGCCAAACCTTTTTTTTCGAAAAATAATTCAATCAAGACAAACACAAACTAATCGAAGATACCACGATTAATTAACGATTCAAAATTCAATGCCAAGAATCTACCACCACAGGAATTAATCTAGGTAGAGAAACAAACAATAGGTAGAATGGATTCGTTGCCCTATCAGAATGGATGATTCTGATTTCTTTACTTGGATCGTTCTTCAATGGCTCCGCCGGAGTCACGGCGGTTGGAGAGAAATTCGTCCGCCTTCGTCGCTTCACGCCAGAGTTGATCGACAAGGGGAGATCTTCTTACCTTGGCCGAATTTCTTCAAGGATGAGGGTGGCAAATTTTCTTGTTGGAGGTCGATTTGGGTGAGGAGGATGGGAGGCGGTTTTGTCTATGGAAAAGGAGTAGGAGAGGGTTGTTAAGGGGAGAAAAGAGGAGGGAAAGAGGGGAGGAGGGTGGCTGAAATTTCCAAGAAAGAGGGGGAAGGGAGGGGTCGGCCAAGGATGAGAGGAGAAGGAGATTCTCAAGACAAGTTAGTGTTTTCTTTTGAATCATTCACTAATTCAATATGACAAATATCATGACCTATATATAGGCTTACACCACTCCATATCCCTTCATTCAAAATTCAAAATTCAAAATTCAAATTTCAAAATTGAAAATATGATGGTTATATGCACCCATCATAGCACATGAAATGAAATAATTAAAACAACACATGATGGTTATAAGCACCCATCATTACACATGAAATGAAAATTAAAACATGAAATAAATACTTAAAATAAAATTGCAAAAATAATAAAATTATTCAAAATATATAATTATAATTATTTAATTTAGAATTATATATTTTTATATAATGGCGGCGGACGTCGATCCCATCCTCGAGCTTGCGGCAGCGATCGTCCCAATCGATGAATTCTCTCAGACGGGGATCAATGGAGGCCGTGTCAGCAACGTTTCCATCAATCCTCCCCCGCTAAAAAATACTCATCACCGATGAGTTGGTCTGAATGCCCCAGCGCGGGAGAGCAAGATCAAAATGAGCCACCTCCGATCCAAGAAACCAAGAGTCATCGGAGGCCGATCAATCACGCCATCGGATCAAGTATTGGCAAACATCACCACATGTAAAGGAGAGCACTGCACCCTGGAGTATCCTAACATGCAAAGAGATGGTCCTGGGGAACCTTGGAAAAGCATTAAGCAATAAAGGAAAACAAGTTTCTACATCAACAACCAACATACCTCCAGTGAAGACCAATGAAGATAGCGATCCATGCACAAGCTCAAAACCCAAACCATAAGAAAACAAAGTGGACCCCAACGGATAGGCAGATTATTCAAGTAGTGGAGAAACATATGGCGTTAAATTAAAAATGTTAAAAATAGGGGTAATACCCCAATCAGTGGAAAACTTCAAATGATATGTGTATTCTCCTAATTTCTTTAAGATCCAAAAAAGGCCCAACTTGCCAACTCGCCAACTTTCTATAGCGCCCTAAGGCAACCGTTCAGGGACGAAACGCACCAAAACTAAATAGCCAATCATATAATGAGACACTCTTTTATGTAAGCTAGCATGAAATTGATAAGATTTATATGGTGTGGTTAGCGCTTCACTAATTTGCTTATATAAAATGTGATCATGATGAGCATAATCTGGTGCGAGTTTCGGAGATAAACTAGCAAGTAAAAAATAAGACGCAACTTGAGTGATTAATTCTCTTAATGTGCGCCTAAGTATCATACTATCGTGAGGAATGAAACTGTGGGCTACATGACTTAACCGAAATACGGAGGGTAAGGTGATTAAGTCCGGGGGGACGGGAGCCTTATAATCAAAGTTGATTTTCATAGGCTTCAAATTCACAGTCCTAATTTTAAAATTAATATTTTCACGCTTGGCATGAAGAAATGCCAAAGGAAACACCTCATCATAAATACTAAAAGAGTTGGATGCTCCGGGATGTGACAAGAGGTGCGAGTGATACAACTCATGGGGCCTAACCTTGGTCACTAACGTGTGGAAAAAAAGTTCATCAAATGGCGGTCGATGAATACGTGCGATCGGGTCTAGGATATAGGTATATGAAGGAGACACCACATCTAGAGGCACAATAACCAAAGAATCAGAAACGGGCGAGGATAGAACCATAGCTAGACACACAGAGAAATGAATAGCCAAATGTGACGCATAGTCAGATCTACGCGGTGTGGTGAACAGAGAAAAAACTAGCGCGCTCAACATACTAGTATCTAAGTGCTGAGAAAATGCCAAGGTAGGAACTAAAAGAGTGGGTGTGTCACAACAACTTAGTCTAGGACTACCGATGGCACATCATAAATCGTCAACTAATGTGGGTTTATAGATTGGAGTAAGGGTCGGTAAAATCAAACACGGGATAAAATCCAAATCAGAATAACTTTCACTGATCGGTGATAACGTCAATGAACTCTCATCTGGGGGTAAAACCGAAGAATCGTTCAAAAATTCCACTTCCTCGCTTGTAAGTTCTTCCGACACACTAGATAAGTCGTTTAATTCAGACACAGTAAAGGTCTCGAAAATGGGCAAAAACGAACCCGACGAAAAATTTAATTCAAATGGAATTTCAAACAGTGGTAATATCATCAAATAACTATAGTTCGGGTTGACAACTCTAAAATCATCCAAAAATAAACTTCTCAAATAAGGTGAGTCTTCCCAATCAGTTGGAAAATCCACTAAATCACGGTCGTCAATGATAATGGAAAAAACCTCACTCAAAGGGTCCTCAGGAAAGTCAGATGAAGTCTCAGTGTGTATATTTGTAGGCTCTAATGCGATGGGATCGTATCCGGGAGAGGCACTCAATACTAGGATGTACAAACACAATGCTAGTAGGGCTCGTAACAGGAAAAGAGGTACTCTCACTGCTTGGACTATCATCATCATCCCAAACATCAACTTCTAGATCTCTAGGGATTCCCTCACTTTCAGAATCGTTAGACTCGTAGGGCACTATCGTACGTGAAGGGATACTCTCACCTAGCTAGTCAACTTCATCATCTAGAGATTCTATATCCACATCGGAATCCTCAGAGGTACTAGTCACTATCTCTAGGGCTTAGATATCGAGGCTAATGGAGGCATAACCCTAGTAGTAACATCTATCGAGTCCACAGCAAATGACTTATTACGAGAGTTTCCCTAATGGGGGTGGTGGTCCAAATACGGCCTTTTCGGTCTGACACGAGTGAGCTTTATTCATAGGAAGGTGGTGCTTCTCAATTTCTAATGTCGTGGTAAAAGTGGAGACTAGATCTGTGTGCCAATAACACAATAATTTACCCTAAATGTAGGGGTTTAACCCCTTATGAAACCTAGATAGGGTGATCTCTGGCAACTCTTTCACACCACATCTATCCATCATATCCTTAAAAAGACGCATATAATTCGAGGCCGACTTGTTCCTTTGTTTAAGGTTAGTCAAATCTTCAGTTATCTGTCGCTTGGTATGGATGTTTGGTTTATAGTCATTCTTAAAGGTTGGTATGTATCTAGTGCCATAACTATAGTCACTCATAGGCTTAGTATTAGCAGGGCGAAGGTAGGCGAGATCAAATTGATCCAAGTGTAGGCTACACATAGGCGCCCAAGTGTAACGATAGCTACCAACAAGACGCTCTTTGTTTAACCAAAACAACTGGGCTTGACCTACTAGTCCATCTCGGGCAAAGTTAACCTTTTTGTGGTCATCCCATAAGTGACAATTAAAATAATGCTCTAATCCCTTAAGCCAATCTCTAAAAATTTGGGGACATCCTAAACCATCATAAGTTGGATAAATGTGGTGTGCCCTAGGGGTGTGTTTAGCCATATCCTTAGCATATGAATAGTCTAACCGGGCACCATATACGTCATATGCCATATTAGTGAGAACTGGAGAGAAAACTCAACCGGGACTGGTGCACAGGCAATGAGAAATGAACCTGGCCCTATTTAATTTTGAAAGATGGAATTGTTACCACTTAGTAACTAGGGTAAAAATATTTTTTTTGTTTTCTTACATGAAATAAATTGATGATTATTGAAAAAAATTCTGATTTTTTGCCGGAAAAATTTAAAATATAGTGCGCTATTGGCAGACCAAAATTAAAATTTTGTAATGATTTAATAAAAATAATAGCTTAATAAAAATAAAATAATTTTTTTGATTTCTTACTAATAAAATGATGGGGAAATTTCATAATTTTTTTTTTTGAATTTTGAGAAAAAAACTGAAGATTTTAGGCCGCTATTTGCAGACCAAAAATTTAAAAATTTATTTTTATGTTGTGCAATGAGACGTGCAAGTGTGTGTCCGCGTTCTAAGTAAATTTTTTTTTCTATGATGGTACTATTTAAGAAATTAGCACAACCTGACTCTGATACCAAATTGATGCAGGCTCACACATTTGACAACGAATAAATCTACGGACGAACACATTTGCCCCTCCTTGATCCAATCCTATACTTGCACAATCATTCTACGCATCACCACGTTAATTAATTTTATCAATTATATGCTAACGTACGGCTATCCAAACCACATAGGATCGAATAAAGGTTATTATCCAATATTCTTTCTGGTTAAAAGGACTCACCCGGCCCGAACGAGCGGTGTTGTACAAAAAGAGATATACCAAATAAATTGGATTTGAAAAAGGTAGATCTCTCCCATCAAAAGAAAACAAACGCTTGCCAAACCTTTTTTTCGAAAAATAATTCAATCAAGACAAACACAAACCAATCAAAAAAACCACGATTAATTAACGATTCAAAATTCAACGCCAAGAATCTACCACCACAGGAATTAATCTAGGAAGAGAAACACACAATAGGTAGAAAGGATTTGTTACCCTATCGGAATGGATGATTCTGATATCTTTACTTGGATAGTTCTTCAATGGCCCCGTCGGAGTCATGCCGGTTGGAGAGAAACTCGTTCGCCTTCGTCGCTTCACGCCGGAGTTGATCCACAAGGGGAGATCTTCTTACCTTGGCCGAATTTCTTCAGGAATGAGGGTGGCAAATTTTCTTGTTGGAGGTCGGTTTGGGTAAGGATGATGGGAGGCGGGTTTGTCTGGGGAAAAGGAGTAGGAGAGGGTTGTTAAGGGGAGAAAAGAGGAGGGAAAGAGGGGAGGAGCGTGGCTGAAATTACCAAGGAAGAGGGGGAAGAGAGGGGGCGGCCAAGGCGGAGAGGAGAAGGAGATTCTCAAGATAAGTTCGGGTTTTCTTTTCAATCATTCACTAATTCAATATGACAAATATTATGACCTATATATAGACTTACACCACTCCATCTGCATTCATTCAAAATTCAAAATTCAAAATTCAAAATTTAAAATTCAAAATTGAAAATATGATGGTTATATGCACTCATCATAGCACATGAAATGAAATAATTAAAACAACACATGATGGTTATAAGCACGCAACATTACGCATGAAATGAAAATTAAAACATGAAATAAATACTTAAAATAAAATTGCAAAAATAATAAAATTATTAAAAATATATAATTATAATTATTTAATTTATAATTATATATTTTTATATAATGGCGATAGACGTCGATCCCATCCTCGAGCTTGCGGCAGCGATCGTCACAATCGACAAACTCTCTCAGACGGGGATCAATGGCGGCCGTATCAGCAACGTCTCCAACAAATACGTAATTCGATACCGGTGCATCGCACTCGTTTGTGGTGGCGGACTTTGTTAAAGTCCTAGAAGGAGTACGATACTTCACTGGTATTGCTCGGATAGTACGCCTCCCAGATGGCTCTGAGATGACTGCAACTCCCAAGTGCGACTTGGAGATACTCCCTGGAGGAAAGACCTTTGACACCCCTGCCACAGTTTTGAGGATGCCGGAATTTGACCACATTCTGGGGATGGCACGGTTAAATTGGCATTATGCAAGAATTGACTGCGCGGAGAAGCGGATTTACTTGAGACATGGATACACTGAAGTCATTTTCATAGCTATAAGATTCGTACCATGCTTGTTATTATCTATAATTAAGACCTTGAAAGCCCACATGAGAGGGGATGAAGTTTACATGATATGATTCGAATTGAAAGAGAGGAAAATTGATATGAAGGATGTGTGAGTGCTGCGGGATTTTCTCGAGGTATTTCCTGAGAAATTGCAAGGATTACCTCGCATAGAGAGGTGGATTTTCAAATTAAGCCAGTACCGGGTGCCAAGCCCGTCTCCAGGACCCCTTATCGAATGACCTCGAAGGAACGCGCAGAGTTTAGAGTTCAATTCCAAGAACTAGTGGAATCAGAATTTGTTCGCCCCAGCTCATCACCTTGGGAGCCCCTGTTCAATTTGTTAAGAAGAATGATGGGACCTTACGATTATGTATAGACTATCGACAACTAAACCAACTGACGGTGTAGAACACCTATCCGCTACCCCGGATCGACGAGTTGTTCGATCAATTGGTAGGAGCGCATTGGCTTTCCAAGTTATTTTTATGCTTGGGGTATTATCAGTTGAGGATACAAGTGGAGGACATTCAGAAAACAGATTTTAGCTCACGGTACGGCTTGTACGAGTTCATCGTGATGCCGTTTGGTCTCACAAATGCCCCTTCAGCTTTCATGAGCCAGATGAACAAGGTGTTTGAGCCTTATCTAGACATCTTAGTCATCGTCTTCATTGATGAAATTTTGGTCTACTCAAAGACAGAGAAAGAGCATGTCAAACATCTGACCATGGTACTGAAAAAGCTAAAAGAGAGCTCCTTGTTTGCCAAGTTTAGCAAGTGCGAATTCTGGCTCCAAGAAGTTGCCTTCCTGGGCCATGTGTTCAGTGGGGCTAGACTAGCGGTGGATCCAGCCAAAGTGCATGTCGTGAAGGAATGGTCACCCTTGAAGTCATTGGCCGATGTGCGGAGTTTCTTCGGACTTGTCGGGTATTATCGCAAGTTTGTGAAGGGATTCTCAAAGATTGCCCTTCCTCTTACTACTCTGACAAAGAAAGGTATGCCATATGAGTGGACACCCAGTGTGAAGCTGCGTTCCAAGAACTGAAGGACAAACTTACTAACACACCCATCCTATCCCTTCCATCCGTGAAGGAAGGATTTCAAGTTTACACTGACGCATCGTATCAAGGGATGAGAGCATTATTGATGCAGCACGGGCATGTGATTGCATATGCTTCAAGACAGCTGAGGAAGCATGAAGTCAACTATCCAATACATGATTTAGAATTTGTGAGCAATGGTATTCACCTTGAAGGTTTGGAGATACTATCTATATGGCGTCCATTGCGAAATCTCTTCGGACCACAAGAAACTAAAGTACGTTCATACTCAGAATGAATTGAATTTGAGACAGCAGTGGTGGTTAGAATTTTTATGTGATTATGAATTTACATTGAACTACCACCCCAAAAGAGAAAATTTTGTAGTTGATGCTTTGAGCAGAAAGATACCGGAATCGAGCCCTGAGTCCCAATTGATGAGTATGAAATTAGCTCAGATGCTCGAAGAAATGGAGATTACCCTAGTATATAAGGACCATTCGGAAGTGTATATGGAGTACTTTACCGAGATGTGCATAGTCTGTGATATCCGGGACGGAATCCGGGGACAGCAAGGAAAGGATGCTTCTCTGGCCGTAGTGTATAAGTCAATTGAAGATGGGATTATTGATGATTATTCCCTAAAAGAAGGCCTCGTTCATCTCAGTGGCCGGCTTTACATTCCCAAAGGCGTTAAAATTCAGGAAGATGTCTTGAGAGAGGTATATTGCTATAAGTATTTAGTGCATCCTAAGATTTCCAAGATGTACGCCGACTTGTGAAAGACTATGTGTTGGCCCCGAATAAAGAGCGACGTCAGATATTTTGTTACACACAGCGAGGCCTGTCAAAGGGTGAAGACGGAATGCAAGAGACCCGGTGGATTATTACAATTGTTGCCCATACCTGAATGGATGTTCGAGGATATCTCCATGGACTTCATCCATGGGTTGCCTCGCTCACGCTCAGGGAATGATTCGGTTTGGGTAATCGTTGACCGCCTGACAAAGGTAGCCAGGTTTATTACTATGAAGAAAGAGGCTCATGTGGATGTCTTGGTACGCCTCTTTGTCGAGCAGTTTGTACGGTACCACAGCGTGCCAAAGACAATTGTTTCTGATCGGGATGGTCGGTTTAACTCTAAAGAATGGAAGGAGGTACAGGAGTATTTGGGCTCATGCCTTACATTTAGCACATCATTTCATCCTCAGATGGATGGGCAGTCTGAGAGGACCATCAGAGCTTTGGAAGATCTATTGAGACTGTGTATGTTGGATAGAGGAGAGACATGGGAAAGGCTCTTACCCCTGGTAGAATTCTCATACAACAACAGTCACTAGGCCAGTATAGGGATGGCACCACATGAAGCCCTTTACGGAAGAAGGTGTAGAACTCCATTGCCATGGGTGCAAGATGAAGACCAGAAGGTTTTAGGAATTGAGTACATTGATGATACTGATGCGGTTGTTAGACTAATATGGGACCGCATGTTTGAGGCTTAGAGTCGGCGGGCTAAATATTATAATGTAAAGCACCGGATATTAGAATTTCAGGTGGGTGACAAAGTGTTCCTGAAGATCTGGCCGATGCATGGAGTGTCACGGGTACATGGTGCGAAGAAGCTCAGCCTAAGATACGTTGGGCATTACACCATATTGGAAAAGATTGGCCCTTAGGACTATTGGCTTGAGTTACCGCCAGAGCTGGATAACCTTCATGATGTATTCCATATTTGGTCACTCCGGAAGGCACTGTTGCAGCCCGATCAACATATCCCCACCATTGATGGAGCAGTAGCAACCGATAAGTCTGTATGACTAGATCTGGTGCGGATAGTCGACACCGAGACAAGGAGTTTGCGTCGCAAGAGTGTTCCTTTGTTAAAGGTGTTGTGGTCTAATCATGGGAAGGAAGAATTTACTTCGGATCCGGTGGACTTGATCCGGAAGCACTACCTGGAATTGTTTCCCCAAGGTAACATTTATAAAGCATATTATATTTCCTTGAATTATTTCCCCCACAACCTTAGCATGTTTTCGGGACGAAATATTTTATTTTTTTTATAGGATTTGTAACATCCCATTTCGTGATAGACCACTAGCGCGTGCCTTGAGTCAAGAAAATTGACTCATGTTCGGGGAGCGTTGAGTGAGTCGACCGAACTCAACGACTAGATCAGGAATTAACTAAGAATATTCTGGCAGGTTAGGCATTGAGTGCATTGAGTGGACTCAATACATTCAACGACAATTAAATTTGAGATTTTTTGGCTGGATATGAGTCGAGAGCATTTAGTGGACTCAATGCACTCGACGCCATTTGACTTTGAAATCCTGGCGGGTTAGGCGTCGAGAGCGTTGAGTGGACTCAACGCACTCGACTCCATTTAAATTAGTTTATTTTTGCCGGTTAAGGCGTGGAGAGCGTCAATGCTCTTGACGCCATATAACTTGGCATGTTTCTGGAAATTAAGGCATTGAGAGCGTCGAGTGGACTCAATTCTCTCGAAGCCATATAACTTGGATTTTCTGGTAGTTAAGGCAATGAGAGCGTTTAGTGGACTCAACGCTCTCGACGTCATTTAACTTAGAATGTTTTCGGCCATAGCTGAGGTAATTTTGTCGAACTCAGAGATCAAAGGAGTAAATGATGACTGACAGATAGGCTTGCACCAGAGTGGGGGAGGAGGTGTAGATTCCTCCTGAGAAGGACACGGGTAGCGACACAGGATTGTCGCTACCCGTGTGGTTCCTTTGCAAATTTTGTGCCTTCTTTGTGATCCTTCCAGAGAAGTACAAGGGTAGTGACAAAGGCGTGTCCCTACCCATGTGGTACTTTTGTAGATTTTACGCATTCTTTATGATCGGAGCTCAGAGTTTGTCTAGACAGACAAAATTTTGTATAAGTATTGTGGCGTTGAGTGATTCCTACTCACTCAATGCCTTTAGTTCAAATGATTGAATTTTGGCTAAGTCCATAGATCCTGAGTCATGCTGACGTCAGCAAAGCCTAATGTCAACCAAAACTCAAATGTTGCGGAAATGCTGTCGGAGACGTTGGTGGCGCCAACTGTTGCTATCTTCTACAATTACTAAGGAATATTTCATCATTAAGTTCTGGGGCCCACTCATAGCAAAGAGCAATTGAATCGGGAATGAATGGAAAGCATGCACTGATTGGCTAAATCTCGGCCATCAATCCTGGTTGTGGGGCCCAATGCTCAATCGGCCTGAGATATAAAGAATCATGTCATCGAATCAACCAATGTATTCCTTGTCTAGGTTTTCTGAAAACAAAAGTGTGGCAGAACACCATCTTTTTCCTAACCATTTTCGTCGAGCCTGAAGAAGTTGTTCTGCACAGAGAACCTTGCTGGAAAAGAGATAGCTGAAGTAATCTCCATCTGCCTCAGCAGGATTAGAAGTTGTTCTGAAGCTAGTAGATCTACAAGTTCTGCAGGAAAAAAGGGAGCTAGTTGAAGAAAGATTCTACAATTTATATATTTTCTTCAACAACATTATCTTGGTTCTGATATCTGCTCAATCCAAGAAGAAGGAGACACAGAGCTTGCTCCGTTGTCTAAACATCACATTCTTTATTTCTATTTCATGTAAAGATTCCTTGTGAATTTGGCGTTTGTAAGCCTGTACTATAAAGGCTGGGTCTTAGTGACCTGTGTTTGGCTTTGTGCCTGGTGATAGGTCTTTGTGACTTGGGTTGGCTTAGTGCCTAAGTTGTTGGTCTGTGTGACCTGTGTGGTCCTGCGGGATCGGTGCTGTAAGCTGTTAAGAAGCTGAGTTCCGGAGGGAGAGCCAAATCTAACACACTATTAGATAGGCGAAGGGGGACAGTTGATGTAACCAAGATTGGGGAACCACTATAAATTTGTTGTGTCGTCTATGAATGTCCATGAAAGGTGTTCGAATCTAATAAACAGACATAGTAATCTAATAAATAGATTAGGAAACTTAAGCAGAGACAAAAACCTATTCACCCCCCCCCCCTCTAGGTGTAAAGCTAGCTTTGAATACAAAACTTTCACCTTCCACTAATTATTGGTTATATATCAATAATATTATGATAAATAGAGAAAAATTAAACCAACAATCCAAAAATTATGAGAAATTTACTAGATGATAAATATGACGAGAAAAAACTACTGACCAAGAATTATAATTTTCCAGCTCTAATTGATCACATAAATGAATTATATTATTATATTCAACTTAGGCCATTTTGTGAAGGATCCTATATGAAACTTCATCCAATATTTTTATAAAACTTCACACAGCATGATTATGTCCTAAAATTTTTCTTGGCCAAGTTCACAATTTTCCAGTAAGTATATAAATCTAAAAAAATTATTATACGATTGAATCAATCTTAGGGTTTGTAAATGAAGTACTAAAGTTATAAATCCAAAATTCATAATAAAATTCCTATGGAACAATATCATCTAATTAAGATCACTACCTAAATTTCATGAGTATCCAAATTCATTTGGGCATATAATTAAATATTGGACCCAAGTGCCCTAATTTATCCATAGCTATTTTAAAGAGGGTGTAGGTTCATAAAAATACTAAAACCACTTTCCAGAGACTATTTCTGCCCTAGGAACTCACCAACCAAGTTCCAAGCTCATCCAAGGACATACTATCCCATATCCTTCTCTAGGCCCCAAAACTCATCTCTATGGCCTACACTATGGTCTTAGGGCATCTATACACCATACCACTCCAATTATCTTGATGGGGTGTTTTAGATGACTTTGAGGCAGTGGCCCAAGTTTCATCCCTTTTGAATGAGGATTGACCCTCAACCCATTATATACACATTGCCCTTATTTACACATTAGGTACCAACCTTTTGGTCACATCAAAACCTAATCAAATCAGTCCCAAACGAGTTGAGACTTTTACCAGTGACGTATCATAGCCCTGAGGGACGTCCTCAACAATTTTGGGGAATGGTCTAGTAAATAGACCATCTAATTAAATCATACATGATTAATTAAATTTTAATAGAAACTATAGGAAACTCTTTTCCAAAAATTCTTATTTTTGGACATGATGAGTTTGCTTGTATATCCAGCCTATGGTCCAAATTTCAAAGCATTTACCTAGATTGTTTAGTCGAGGCACTCAATTTAGTCTCTTGTTAAGCATATGTATAGGCTGCACCATATTGAGTGTTGTAGTCAAACCATTGATCCAAATTGGTTGAAACAAATTTTAAAATAAACAAGACTTCAATGGCTAGAACTTTGATGTTATCAATTTCTCCAGAAAAGGCTTTAATTATTTTTAATAATTAATTCAAAGCACTTCCAAATATGTGACAAAAATGAAATAATAAAATCATAACTATAGTATTAAATCCAGCAGCACGAATCTTGACGCACCAGATCGATGGCATCAGGTCATCATTCTCCCGGAGCCAACGGCCAGGATTGGCCCATTCTGGGCCATATTTTCCCGTGAATCCCAGGCCTACCATGCCTCTTCCCGGCTGGAAACTGCCATCACCAATTTTGTTGAGGTTGTGACCGGCGATTCACGGTGGTTGGCCGGCCGGAGGTGGCCGGAACAGTGCGTTGTGAGTGGATGAGAAATCTTGAAAAATAAACTTTCGGCCTGCATGACCTGGGGCCAATTGGACCAGAACCTTGCAACCAATAGAAGTGGATCTATCCACTGAGAAAGAGTGGAGTAATAGGACCTTCTGAGGTGTCTGGAGTCGAGCCAATCGTCGTGTCGCCATAGTCGGTGGTGGCGTTGTTTGGTTCTCTGCAAAAATACGGCCAAAAGGGCACAACTCCTTCAAAGTAAAGGTGGAAACGATTTCTCTGGACCTGGTGAAGCTTTTAAAATGTTTAGATGGGTAGAGGAGAGTCCATGGCTTGATTGCAACATTAATGTCCAAGAAGAAGGTTTTCGGCCTACTAAAATTCTCCTAGCTAGTCACTACCATGGTAGGTAAAACCCTCTGGTCTTCTCCTAACTGACTAGGGGAGATGAATCCACCCATGGGAATTTAGGAGAGAGGCTCTTGGCCTCCCTAGACCATGATTGGCCTCTCTTTCTCAATTTCTCTCTCCTCTATTAAAGGGGAAATGAAGCTTTCTCTCTCCTAGTCACAATTTTCAGAAATTGGGTGGCATTTTGGATAATTCTAAACCTCATGAGGCTAGTGCACCATCTCAATTGGGGTTAGCCCAAATGGATTGGGCTAGGACAGGTCAACTTGAGTTGATTTGACCAAAACTATGGTTGAGTTGACTTTGATTAAATTGACCTTTAGGGTTCCCCCATTGGGTGCTTAGTGACCATTTGCCACTCCAAAGGTCTAGGTGGGGTTAGGTAGGGTTGGTTTGGCACCTTGGAGGACAATTGACCCTTAGTTAGGGCACTTTGACCATTTTAGGGATAGGGTTGACTTGGGTCAATTTGACCTCTTTAGTTGACCCCAATTTGTCCTTGATGACCCATTGACCTTCCTTAAGGGTTAGGAAGGTCTAGGTGCGGTTAATTTGGCTAAGGGAAGTTTAACTTGCCCTATATAGGTTAGTTTGACCCATTTATGGTTATGGTTGACTTTTGTCAATTTGACCACATTGATTGACCCCAATGGGTCCTTGGTGACCCATTGGCCTCCCCTAGTGTTGGGATTGCTATGGTGGGGTCGTGGAACCAAGTTAAAGCTCTAAAGTCAAATGCTAGGTTTGGTGATGAGGTTGTGCTATATACAGACCAAGGTGATTTCCACATTCATGTTTTTGTTCACATGGCCTCTTGAGCTTCCTGGGGTTTTGTCATGGCCTAGTCATGATAAAACCACCATCAGTGGTCTAGTTGTTTGAGCGATATTACATAAGAGGCGAGCCTAGCATGGCTCGGTTGAATAAGATAGAGCTGCAGACTGACTAGTACAATCATATCCGTGAAGGGACCAGTATGGATATAGAGTTCCAGACATTTATGGTGGAAGCTCAGAAATGTGAGGGTAGTACCTGGCAGATGATTGATGAAATATTAAGGAAGGAGTAAGGGTATGTGTACCACAATTCGCCAAACTCTGCGAGGAATTGATGTTTGAGGTTCATTTCATGAAGTACTCCATTCACCCGGGGCAGTACAAAGATGTACTTGGATATGTAGAAATACTTTTGGTGGCCTGGTTTTAATCAGGATGTAGCTTTGTACATGAGTCAGTGCTAAACTTTTGCCTTAGTGAAGGCTAAGTGTCAAAAGCCGGGCGGGTTCCTGAAGCCTCTTCCTATCCCCGAGTGGAAATTTGACGACATCTCCATGGATTTTGTGCACGGCTTACCTCGGTCGGAGCATGGTAACGATGCAATTTGGGTGATTGTGGATCACTTGACCAAAGTGGCTCACATTATCCCGAATCGGAAGGAGGACAGCGTGTAGAAGCTGGTAGAACTGTACATTCGCAATATTGTGCGGTTGCGTGGAAATCCTAAGAGTAACGTTAGTGATCGTGATGGATAGTTCACGTCCAAGGACTGTAGATTGGTATTGAAAAGTCTGGGCATAAAGATCAAATTTAGTACGGTGTTCCATCCTCAAACTGCTGGTCAAACCGAAAGGATGAACCATATTATGGTGGATATGCTGAGAATATGCACCCTTGATTTTGGCAAGAGGTGGGAAGATCACCATTACATGTTGGAGTTTGCCTACAATAATAGTTTCCAAGTGAGTATCAAGATGACACCATACGTGGATTTGTTTGGGAGGCGGTGTCGAACACCGAAGTCATGGATAGAGGCGGGTGACACCAAACTTTTGGGAAAAGAGGTGGTGGTTGATATTTGTGAGTTGGTGTGAACCATTCATGAGCGCATGAAGGTTGCTCAGGATCGGCAGGCGAAGTATTTCATTGTGTTCGATAGGAACATGGAGTTCGTGGTAGGAGATTGGGTATATTTAAATATTAGGCCGTTCAAATGTGTTTTGCGGATTTGCCGACTCAAGAAGTTGAGTCCGAGGTTTTTGCCGTTCGACGTCGGGGAACGAGTTGGAGAAGCAGCCTATCGTTAGGCATTGTCCCTAGATCTGAGTGGATTACACGATGTCTTCCATATTTCAGTTTTAAGGAAAGCTTTGGGGGAGGCAAATGTGGTGGTTCAGTCAATGGCGGTGCCGGTATAAGAGGACATGAGGACGAAAGTCTGTCCGGTTGGCATAGAGGATACAGAAATTCGGCAGTTGCAGAATAAAGAGCTTAAGCTCGTGAAAGTACGCTATGACAATTGCGGGAGAGACAAATTCTCTTAAGAGCATGAGCAAGCAATGAAGGTGGACTTTTCAATTCCTTTTGCTTCAGGTATGCTTGTTGGTTGAGTGCATGCTAAATTTCGAGGACGAAAGTCTTCTTAGAGGGGAGGAGTTGTAACACTCAATCTTTCTAGAGCTTGAGCCTCAGGAAGCTTTCGCGCAGAGATAGGTAGTTATCGTCCCACGATGGCCTTGTTTCATCAAAAACAATAGTTGAGTATTAGCTCGTAGCTATTGTCTGGCGATAGCCTTGTTTCATCGAAAACAAGCATTGAGTACTAGCACACAGTGTTAGTTAGCTACCGCTCAGAGGTAGCCTGACATTGAGAGCGTTGAGTAGCAGCCGTTGAGTGGAGGTGTTGAGTGGTAGGCATTGAGTGAGCTACCCCGCAACATTATTCTTACCGCAGGAGATAGCGCAATATTATTTTCTGGCCGAGTGCTCGGGAAGCTACCGTGGCGCGCTTGGTAGTTACCGCCCGACTATAGGGCACGAGAGCAGTTCAGTCATTTGGCTTTTTAGCCGTCTAATTTCTCTTAGCATTTGATCCTATGGCCCAGGAGACTCCATCCCAGTAGCTTAAGTAGGGTTGAACAGTTGTTTTCCCTCATTCTTCTCTTTTGGAGTGGGAGTTAGGGTTTTGAGAGAAAGAGTTCGGAGGAGTAAGAAGAAGCCCTTTCTCTGCCATTGAAGAAGCTTTGGGGCTCTGATCATTGATCCAAGTCCAGATCCGTGGAGGGGACTTGGAGGCACACACATTCATCCGTGCAAGTCAAGTTTTCTATGGCTAAGAAGAGGATTTGTAATATAATTACATTTCTCCTCTCGGTCTTTAGGATTCATGCATGGCATTCATTTTTATTCTTGATTTATTTCAAGCTTTCTCACCGGATCTCTCAAATTAGAGCGATTCGGGTTGCCATGGTTCAAGAGTAGCCATCGGGTCGATTGTGTCCGTCCCCTTCATGATATTGCACTAGAAATCCCCTCCTCTAGTGTATTAGGCATTGTGGGTGAAGCCGTAGTCGTGATCGTTAGTCCGACTCGGTGATGTTGCATAACGACCCTTAAGGATTTTACTAGAAATCCGTTTCTAGCAAGATGTCATTTGTGATGTCGTTTCCCCCTTATTTTCATTTTAGTACGAATGGTAAATTGGGGCGGGAAAGGCTCATGATTATGATGTGCTGAGGCACGGGTTTATATCTATGGTTGACAAGCTAGCAAGTGAAGTGCAAGTCTTGTATGGAGAGTGTCCCGACAAGACACATCCCCTTTCATTAAACTTGTAACGACTCCATCCGTTCACATAGTATATAATAGAAGGTCTGGTCGGGGCCCCACATCTTATACCATAAAACAGGAGGTGAGGTCACGGTGTCATACCAGATTTGCGCATCCTAACTCATTGCATTCTAGAGGAAGCTTATAACACAAAACTTAACTCCAAACATGAATGTCCACCATAACAATATCCACATTGATATATAAACACAGGAATGTAGAAAATACAAGTCAGTTGGCCTTATGGCCTTACAAGTCTATTTATAACAGTAGCTCTCAAATATTAGCGCGCAGGGCGGCCACATATAAACAAAACATAGCATTCTAAGCTTTAGCCTTCAAGGGCTAGCGGCAGCAACAACAACAGCAGTAGGGACTTCAGCCTTTATACGTCTCGTTTGGTTCTCCAGCACCTACACAGGGACAGCCCACCCAACCGTGGCAAATAAGGCAACAGTCAGCAGTCAGCTGACCAAATTAAAACGACCCTGCCCCTTTCCAGGGGCAGTGGTATTCCTTCCCTCAGGCATAACATTTCAGAGGTAGACATATATATTCATACAATGTTCTCTCACGCACACCCATTCCATCACAACCTTCAGCCACGCAGCCCGACGATCCGTGCACTCAGGTCACATTCTTGGTGAAAGGCGAACCAGGGTCCCACCACCATATCAGGGTCGCAACCCAACGATAAAATTGAGCATTTTGATCCATGGCGTGCAACCGGAGACTTCAGTCTTAATGACCCGGGATTGGCCCGTAGCCCCCCATTCTGTCATGGCGTGCATTCCTAAGACTCTTGCTATGCGCTCCAACAGACCTCACTTTCAGGTCTCTTGTCTGATGGACATAAAGCAAGAGACTCCCATAACAAGCCACCCTCTGGTGGGGGAATCAGATGCACATGCCAAAAACGGCACTCCAGCTGTGGTGCTTTTCTTCCTAGCCATGTGAAGGCTCACCCTTGAAGAATGCAAGAGACTCCCATAACGCAAGAGACTCCCACACAGACCTCACCCTTGAAGAATGCTTCGGAGCCATGGATTCCTAGTCAGCTGGAAAGCACCACAGCAGCTTCCCCTTCCCAACGCTAGCCTCGAATCTCAAAACGGCACTCCGCAGCTCCACCAGTGGGAAGCTCTCCTCCGCCTCCTCCTTCTTCCTCTCTCTCTCTAGGATTTTAGAAAGATAATAGCCTAATACAAATGAGGATATCCTTCTCATCCTCGGCCATAAAGCAGTAGGGAGGAGTTTCAACCATTGGATCCTGGCTAAGGAATTGGACGACCACGATTTTACCACAAAGGGTAAATTTTGCCTGACAGGGCCTGTGACACGCCTGTGTCACAGGCCGTGTACCTTAAGCGGTACACAACCGACTTAGCCAAACAAGTATACGCCCATGTGACACGCCCGTGTCACGGGCCCTGTCACCTAACACATCTTCAGACACGCCCGTGTCTGTGGGCGTGTCTGTGGATATGTACATCAGGCTGCACAAACCAACTTCAACCTGAGCGGCACACGCCAGTGACACGCCCGTGTCACAGGCTGTGTTACCCTAAGACACACCTGTGTCATGCCCGTGTTCACCAGTCCTCAATGCCTTGGACACATCCAGAAAAGGACACGGCCGGTGACACGCCCGTGTCACAGGCCGTGTGCCTATACACGGCACCAGACACGCCCCAGCTCGACTTCGTCGAGCTGAGTTCGTCGAGCTGAGGAGGACACGACCTCTGACATGCCTGTGTTAGATGGCGTGTTCCCTGATTTTCCTTGGAACGGATTTTCGTCGAACTCTCAGCTGCACCCGAGCAGGACACGCCCTGGGACACGCCCGTGTCCCAGGCCGTGTCACCCAACTTTTCCGAATCCTGGGATTTGGGGTGTTACAACCCTCCCCTCCTTACAAAAAATTCGTCCCCGAAATTTGCATAAAGGAAGGTACTCAACAGAAGAGGTTTTCTTCCACAATCATTCAATACACTCGATACACACTGCATAATAGTTACACAAAGAGCTCCGGAAATTCAGCTTGCATAGTCTGCTCTCGCTCCCTTGTTATCTCTTCACGGCCATAATTGTCCCACCGGATTTTGACCATCCCGATCGTCTAGTTCCGCAACTATTTATCAGCATGATCCTCAATCCGCATGGGCCTAACCTTCGTCGTTAGCCCATACTCCACCGACACACGATCAGTCTCGATCACTTGAGCTGGATCTTTGACGGCCTTCCGAAGCACCGAGATGTGAAACACATCATGTAATCCAACCAAGTTTGTCGAAAGAGATAGCCGATATGCAGCTTCCCCAACTCGCTCTACCACTTCAAACGGACCAAGATACCTCGGGCTCAACTTTTTCAGTCGTCGAATCCTGGACTCGCTTTTGAAGGGTTTAATCTTCAAGTACACTCAATTTCCAACCGCGAACTCCACGTTCCGGTGCTTGGCGTTATAGTATTTCGCTTGACGATCTTGGGCTATCAGTAGCCGCTCTCGAATAGTGCATATCGTCGAGTTCACTTCATCGACTTCATTACGCCGATACACTTTGGATTTGCCTGCTTCTACCCAAGCTAACGTTGTACGACACTTCCGACCATACAGGGATTCAAACGGTGCCATACCGATGCTCGCTTGGTAGTTTTTTTTGTAGGCAAACTCCACCAGATAGAAATGATCTTCCCACCTCTTCCCAAAGTCCAGGGCGCACATTCGGAGCATTTCTTCCATCGTTCTGTTGGTCCTCTCAGTTTGGCCATCTGTTTCGGGATGAAAGGTCATACTGAACATCAATTTTGTGCCCAACAGCTGATGGACTAGCCTCTAGTCATTCGATGTGAATCACCCATCACGATCACTCACAATGCTACGAGGAACACCATTTAGCCGTACAATCTGTTCAACATACAGCTTTACCAAACTTTCCACGGAATCGTCCCGTTTATTTGGAAGGAAGTGTGCCACTTATGTCAGCCGGTCTACAATCACCCAGATGGAATCATTCCCACACTGAGATCTCGGCAATCCGTGCACGAAATCAATGGAAAAATCATCGAACTTCCATTCCAGAATCGGTAACGACTTCAACAAACTGCCAGGCTTCTGGCATTCTGCCTCCACCAAACCACACGTTTGGCATTTGGCCACATACTGAGTGACATCTTTCTTCAGTCCTGGCCACCAGAACAGCTTCTTCATGTCTCCGAACATCTTCGTGCTCCCAGGGTGAATTGAGTACTTTGTATATTGCGCTTCGTACATCAACTCTTCTCGTATTTTATCCCAATTCGGGACGCACAAACGACCTTCTTTCCGCAAAAGGCCGTCATTCCAGGAGAATATGCCCTCTGGCCAATCTTTTGCATAGCGTTGGAGACTCTCATTCCAGCTCCGTTGCTCGTCGAACCATGTACGCAAGGTCACACTGTACCTCCATCCAGTTCAAACATGTGTCGGCTATAGAATGCTAGTCAACACAAGAAATATCTAACGCTTCCAACTACTGGATTAGACATTTATCGTGCCTCTGCAACCAACTAGCTCTTGTCGGGGCTCTCAGACTCAAAGCATCAGCGACCATATTTCCATTCCCGAGAGTATAATGAATCACAAAGGTGTAGTCACCAAGGAACTCCAACCACCTTCATTGTCGCGTATTCAGGTCCTTCTGTTCCAACAAATACTTTAGGCTCTTGTGGTCTGTATAGATTTCCACTTTCACGCCATACAGATAACGCCTCCATAGTTTTAGTGCAAAGATTACCGCTGCCAACTCTAAGTCATGGACGGGATAATTTCGCTCGAGCACCTTCAATTGGCGTGACCCATATGCAATCACTTTCTCATTTTGCAGAAGAACGCAGCCTAAGCCTCTCCCTGAAGCATCACTGTAGATTTCGAACCCATCAGTACCACATGGCGATGTCAACACAAGCGTCGTGGTCATCCGACACTTTAGCTCGTCAAAAGCTCACGCGCACTCCGGCATCCAAACGAACTTCTGATCCTTTCTCGTCAGTGTGGTTAGAGGTAAAGCGATCCGCGAGAAGTTTTCCACAAACTGTCTATAGTAGCCAGCCAGTCCAAGGAAGCACCTAACTTCGGCCACCGAAGACAATACTGGCCACTCCTGTATGGCCCGTATCTTTGCCAGATAAACTGTTATGCCCTATCCACTTACCACATGGCTGAGGAAAGCCTCTGATGATAGCAAAACTCGCACTTCGAGAACTTGGCATAAAGCTTATTCTTCCTCAACATCTGCAACACCAACCGCAAGTGGTTTACGTGAACTCATAATGCCCTTAACGTTTCCCAAATGCGGTCTTGGGAATATCTTCTTCCCGTATACTCAACTGGTAATAACCAGACTTCAAATCCAACTTGGAGTAGATAGTTGATCCCACCAGCTGATCAAAAAACTCATCAATCCATGGAATCGAATACTTGTTCTTCTCTGTCAGCTTGTTCACTTCGCGGTAATCAATACATAACCGCAAACTACCGTCTTTCTTTTTCACAAATAGAACAGGCGTGCTCCAAGGTGACATGCTTGGGCGTATATAACCCTGCTCCAGCAACTCTTGCAGCTGGACTTTCAACTGTGTCATTTCCTTTTGCGTAACGCGATATGGCGAGCGGGCCACAGGTTTCGCACCTGGCAGCAACTCGATCGTGAAGTGAATCTCTCGCTGGGGTGGTAGCCCAGGGAGATCCTTGGGAAACACATCTGTAAATTCCGATACAACCGGAACATCGCTCACACCGGCCTTAGGCTCAACATCCTGAATCAGCATGAAGTATAGCTCCGCGCCCTTTCGAATAGCCTTAACGACTTGTAGTGTAGACATCAATGTCCCGACCACTCCTCGTATACCCGCGAACTTCGTCTCCTGCTCGGTATTCTAGCCCAACGTGATCTCTTTGGTGTTGCAATCAATCAAGGCATGCTGCTCCGCGAGCCAATCCATACCAAAGATCACGTCGAATTCCGATATCGGCAAAACAAATGCAGTCAAACAGACATCCTGACTTCCTATATGGACCGCCACATCACAAGCTCGATCCACGAGCATCAAACAACCATTCGTTAACACAACCCTGATGCTATATGTCTTCACCCGACTAGGTATCCCAAGTCGAGCTATAAAATCTTTAGACAGGAAAGAATGCGAAGCACCCGTATCAAACATTGCTCGCGCCAGCGTGTCCCGAATCATCACAAAGCCTGTGATGACCATGTCACACACACAAGCCGCAAGCACATATGCAATAACGAAAGCATACCATAAGAAAAGTAATCAATAATTTAACTCATACCTATGACGGTGTCACTCTGCTTAATGGCCTCCTGCAGGCCAATGTTATAGACTCGGGGCTATGCCTGGGAGGCAGAGGACTACACCACTGCCTTTCCTTTCTCTACATAGGACACTCCAGCCTTATTTTCTCCCTTCAGCGGAACAACCCAACAGTCATGGGCGATATGCCCCACCCATCCACATTTAAAGCATGAACGAGTCTTCGGCATTGAAGTGGCCCCCGACGTTGCTCCCGATACAACCGAAGAAGGAGCTTGTCCTGCCGATTTGGACCTCTTGCCCCATTTCTTCGTATAGTATGATTTCCCAGGTCGGGGCACTTTGAACTCCGGCTTTGTCACAGCCAAGGCCCGCTTCCCTTGCACCCTCTTCATGTCTTTTTCAGCGCGCACACAGTGTCAACTAATGCCTGGAATCCTTGATTCACTGAACTAGAAAGCAGGAATCACAACTCAACCCGCAAGCCTTCATAGAATCAATTCATTTTCCGCTGCTCCTCAGCAAAGATCGAACCCGCATACTGTCCCAAACTCGTGAACTCATGCAGGTACATGTAAACACTGCCTTCTCCTTGCGTCAGCATTTGAAACTTGTTCTCCATGGCAATGTGCTGTGCCACCGGGAGGTGCTTTGCTAGGATGAGTCGGGAGAATTCCTCAATCGTAACTTGTGTTAATGGCCTCCCCGCTAAGTGGTGTAGTTCCATCTCATCCCACTATAAACGAGCCTCTCCTTCCAGTAACAAGGTGGCTAAGGTGACTTTATTATCATCCTCCGTCCTAATCGCCGTCATTATCCGCTTGACGCACGACAACCAGTACTCAGCCTGCGTAGGAGATCCCACTCTCGAAAATATAGGCGGGTTAAAGCTCATGAACTGCTTCAACTGCCTTGTAGCTGCTCGAGGATCCACAGCCGCAACAGGTTCTGGCCTCGCTGCAACCTGTTCGGGCCTCAAGGCCGGCTACGCCTGCCCAATCGGCTGTGCTTGAATCATGGCAAACAAGGCCTCGACAACTAATCACACAATTTCCGCAGAAGGGGGAGGTGCAGGCACCTCAGCTAGTGTCGTACTCTCATCCAAATGCTGGGTCTCCGACTGCCGAACACCACTTCGAGTCACCTAAAGGTGGACAAGACACACACATTAGCGACCTCACATAAGCAATCACAGCAAAATAGGAGCACGTAGGTTCCTCAAACACATGTATTTGCATTCCTAAGGTGGACATTCAAAAGATCATCAGTGTTAACACGGTTCACACGTACACGTGCTCGCCACACCACAAAATAATTCGACCATGAATTCGAAAGGGAAAGACAGAGACAGCTGATACCAAAAATGTAAAGACTCCATCCGTTCATATAGTATATAATAGAAGGTCCGGCCGGTGCCGCACATCATATACCATAAAACAGGCGGCGAGGTCACAGAGTGACACCAGAGTTGCGCATCCTAACTCATAGCATTCTAGTGGAAGCTTATAACATGAAACTGAACTCCAAACATGAATATCCACCATAAAAATATCCACATTGATATATAAAGCCAGGAATGTACCAGATACAAAGTCAGTTGGCCATATGGCCTTACAAGTCCGTTTACAATAGTGGCTCTGAAATATTGGCCCGCAGGCCGACCACATATAAACAAAACACAGTATTTTAAGCTTTAGCTTTAAAGGGCTAGTGATGAGTCTGATTTATATAGTGTTTTTCGAACTCATCTGGGCTAGTTTTCACACGTTTGCACTTCACTTTTAGTTCGTTATCGTATACATTTGATCTTATCTTTATTTCCATAGGAACTACACACTTACTCCTATGGTTATGTATATTTGTACTTTTATTATTTGTACTCCCTTTTTGTGAATGTCTGGAATGTCTGCACATATCAGTGCTGGGTTTAGGGGTTGTGTGCATGTTTCAGGGACATTTGGAAGCAGGAATACTGCGCATGCTCATTAGAAATAGTGCGCGCGACCACTAGTCGTGCGCAATGTTCCCTGATTTCAAGAATCTGCCTGGGGTATGCGCACTATCACTGGACACAGTGCGCACGACCACTGGTCGTGCGCCACTGATCGTGTGCATTGATTCCATTTTCTTCCAAATTCTGGCTGGGGAAAACGCACTACCACTGGACATAATGCTCACGAGCACTGGTCGTGCGCCACTGGTCGTGTGCATTATAATTTCTGCAATCTATAAATTCACAGGTTCCGCCCTAATTCGGATCGCTCGACATTTCTCCGCCGTTTTCCGCCTTCTCCGCCGTTTTTCTTCATCTTCCACCCTACGGAGGTGCTCCGGGCAAGCTTTCACCGCCAAATCCAAGCCGGAGCTTCCTCTCGGCCTTCTCCTTCATCCGTGAGCTTTAAGTAGGGTTTGACTCCATCGCCAACAAGCAAAGGAAAGCTTGCAACTTTCTTCCGCAATCATGACACGAAGAAGACATGCCATTGGAAGGTGGTGACAGCCCTTATCTACCCCGGATGCAGTTGAGGACCGAGCTTGGACCCAGATTGACAACCCGACGATTCCAACCGTGAATCCTCTGCAAGACTTTGGATTCGGTCGATCTCTTGACTTGTTCTTGTTTTCTTGTTGAATATTGGTGTTTAAATCTATTTATATTGATGATGTGCACTTTGGTTGTATATGTTATGTGGTTCATGTCTATATGATTCCTATTTCATTTTACTGCTTAAGTTGCTTGAGTTGCGCCCGCGTATCCATCCATCCACCCTTGCCGCACTAGCAATTGCTAGTGGCGTGCATAGTGAAGAGGTGCTCACGAACCTCATTCTGCTGTTCTAACCACCTCATCCGCAAGCCTACTCACCCATCCGCCTAGTGATTCGGTACATAGCGGCCCGACTAGTCTTCCATCCCGCCTAGTGAACCATCGCATAGCTGCGTTGCATAGGAGTAGTTGATAGTGTTTTATTTTCTTTGTCCGCAATATCAAAACCCCCATCGTTACCGCCGACCTTGAGGACTTCAATCTCCAGTCCTCCTCGAAATTAACTCCACCTTACTGTGTTCCTTGAGAGATCGATACTTGGGACAGCCCCCATTCTATATTACTTGTGCGACCGGTTCACTGCCGTGATCTTACGCATCATGTTTTTGGCGTCGTTGCCGGGGAACACAGTCGTGTGAGTTTTTGGAGAGGGAGATAGGAGATAGAAGCCCTTTTCTATTTGTATATTTCATGTTTCTTCTTTGCTTTAGTTTTTAGAATCTGTTTCTTGTTTTTATTTGTTCCTCTTCTAGTTTTAATTTTTTTGTAGCAGGTTTTCCTATTCTTTTATATGTGATGTGTAGTTAATTATTGCTTAGAAAATTTCTGTTGGTGAATTCTTCTTGTTGCACCATGTATTCTTATATGAATATTCATTGCCGATGGTGCGGAGATTATAGGCATGGTAGTGATGAGTGCCCCACTGAAGATTGGGAGCATAATTCTTGTGGTTCTGTGTATGGAGCACCGTCTTCCTATGGGACTTCATACACCCAACTCAGGTCTTATGGTCACTCCTCTTCTATGCATTCATCTTTTTCTTATTCCTCTCCGGTCCCACCTGGATCGAGGAGTAATGGAAAATGATGTTTGTGTTGTCGTAGCACCGACCACGTGTTGAAAGATTGCGCAGAATTTTAGCGCCAGTTGGAGGAGGATGATGAACCGGGTATCCGATTCACTCTATCATCCTCTCAAATGGCCACCCTTTCTGATTCTGATGATATATTTGCAGCACCACCTTGTCTATGGGGGACTGCTGCAGATATGCCCATCAGACTTTCTGCTGATCGGTGTGACGACATTGTGGTACCGTCTCTCTCCATGCACTCCTCCCCTCTTGTTGATTCGCCTCCGGAGGAACCTGCACATATTTTCTCTGATGCTGTTGTTCCTGGTCTTCTTTGCAAGAATTATCTATCCCTATTTTTAGTGAGTCGGTTGATGATGTTCGGCCGGATTGTGATTTTGAGCCTGAGGATGTGCCCATGTTTGACGAGGATATTATTTTCATTAATGGAAAGTATTACTTCTTGGAACATGTGGACGCACCGAGGTGTGTTGATGAGCAGATCCTCTTTGTTGAGGAAGTTTCCACTTCCTTGATGGATGAGGAGGTCCAAACCACCACCAAGGACCTCGACCTCGTGGATTCCCCTCGCCATGACTCATATGACGCTGTCGATGATCTATGTCGGGATCCTGCTGGGAGTAAGACCGGGACCACTCCCCCTACTTCTGATTCTTTTAGTTATTCATCTCCTTTATTTCTTGATCCCATTTCTAAATATGAGCCTGTGTGGGTTGAGTCTTCGTAGGTGCTTCAGGAGGACTTGGAGCTTTCAGCTCGAGTCATGGATGATAGCATCCTCTTTTGCGAGGAGGTTGATTCCTCCTCTATTGAGAAAGCTCCATTCATCGCTTTCTCCTCCTGCAGACTCCCTGTAGACGATACCTTGCTAGACAAGGATTTATTTTGTGATAAGATGAGCGAGGACCAGTGCTCCTCCTCTTCTTATTTCTTATTTCCTCTACCTGTGTTGGGCAGGTATTACTATTTAGGTAGAGGGGTAACTGTTCTATCGCCGTATCGGTACCCGTTACCGAAATGGATATTGGGACAATTACCTGTGCATTTTTCTTTTCATAGGCCCATTAGCTAGAACCTTTTCGTAGACGAATAAGTCAGGCTAGGAGGACAATAACCCCAGTACTTATCTTTCCTTTTCTGCATTTTATTTTTCATGTCTATTTTAGTTTTAGCATTTCTTTTTGTATATTTGTTTTGCTTTTTGTGGAGCTCACCCCTACAGGTATTCTTGACAACTTCGTGTTAGCGGGGTTGTGATTCTTCGTATGGCGGGCCTACTTCAGGTTTCCATGCATCTTCTGGTATGCTCACTGGTTGAGCATTGGGTAACCTCTTCCCTTAGCTCTTTATGATTTTAATTTCTTTATCATATGCTGTGTAGTTTTGTTTAAGTCTGGGGGAGAGCCAGTTTTGTTACCTTTTGCACGTGCACATCTCATGTGCATACTAGAAGCTTTTATAATTTTATTTTGATTAGTTCATTGCACTGCACACCACTGCATCCACTTGAGCGTGTGCTTAGTTGTTAGTGTGCTGATGAACTGTAAATATACGTATTTTTGTGCACATTAATTTAGTCATTTTCATTTATTTTCGTCGTTTTTACTTATTTTTGTTCAATAAAATGCTCCTATTCTTGTAAATTTTCTTCTAACTTGTTTTATTTTATTTTGCAGAAAAATTTCAAAATCTGCCAAAATTTGGGAGGTACACGCCCGTGACAATTTGGTCACGCCCGTGATCGGGCCGTAACTGTGCATTTCCCGTGAAAACGGACGATTTCTGAAGTAAAAGCTTGACACGCCTGGGGTCACGCCCGTGTCACCCGACACGGGGCGTGACCCAAGCCCGTGTCCTCTCCTCTCGACGAATTCCGCTCGACGATCGTCGAGTGTCGACACCAATAGTCACGCCCAGCGTCACGCCCGTGACCTGGGGCGTGACTCAATTTCCGCTCGACGATTTCGACTCGACACTTTCCACTCGACATTCGTCGAGTGTCGACACCAACTGACACGCCCAGCGTCACGCCTGTGACCTGGGCCGTGACCTTTCCAGCTAGCCCGACAAGATGCTGCCGAAGACTTTCGGCGCAACCCGCGCCCGGTTCTACCTCCCCGACACGCCCAGAGTCACGCCCGTGACCTGGGGCGTGACTGCCGCGAACTCAGCCCAAAGTCAACTTTCCTGTCCAATCGCCGGCCGCCTTCATGAATAGTACTGTCACGCCCCCCTACACGCCCGTGACCGAGGGCGTGTACTTAGATTTTTTTGCCTATAAATTGCCCAGTTCTGTATGGTCCATGGGTTCAGATTTTTGGGCCAATGTAGTGTCTTTTTGTGGGCTTAATCCGTGGATACTAGTGCTATGTAAGGAGATTTCTCCCTTCTTATTTCATGTTTTGTTTTGCTTTATCTTCTAGCTTTGTAATAGTTTGATAATTTTAATAAAAATATTAGATTTTCTCTCTATATATAGAATGAAAATTCATTTGGATGGCTCACTTCTTCTCCTTTTTTATCCTTGGTTTCATCCTTGTTCTTTATTTATGAAATGTGTGTGTGTGTGTGTATGAGTGTAATTTATTTACTTTACATGTCTTTAACTTGTCTTCATGCTTAGGCATGATAGTTTTCTTTTTTTTTCTCACCATGTCTTTTTCCTTTAACTTGTCTTCATGCTTAGAATTTTGATTTCATTCTCATGAATTTATAAAAGAGATTCAAAAAGTGATTTTGTTCCTTTTTTTTACTTAGTTTTCTTTTAGGATTGTAAAACCTCTTTTTGTTCTTTTCATCTTCTTTTTCACCTTTTTCATCACTTTCATAAAGTCATAAGAATGAAAATGTTGGCACTTTTATTTTCCAAAAACTTTGGTTCTTAATATGTTTTGAAAAACTTTTGTTTTCTATATTTGTAATTTCTTCTTTTTATTTGTTTTTGTCAAAACCTAAGCATGAAAAAGTTAAAGTTTTAATTTTTAGGTAACTTTTGATTTTTCTTTGTTATTAGTGTGTGTGAGTGTATGAGAATAAATTTTCTTTTGTTCTTCTTAAATTTTCATGTTGTGTGTGTGAGTGTAGGTGTATAACTTTTATGCTTTGATTCAAATTATGTAGAGTGTGTGAGTGTAGGTGTTAGCTTCATTGCTTTCTTAAAATTCATATGGAGTGTGTGTGTTCGTGTGCATTTATTTCCGCCTACTCGTTAAGAGTTAAATGGCGCACCGTTTTCATTTCCAGTCCTACTCGTTCGAGTAGGACTTGTAATTTTCTTTCTTTATTTTTCCGCCTACTCACTTGAGTTAAATGGCCGGACTTTATTTCCTGCCTACTCGTTTGAGTAGGATTTGTAATTTTTATTTCTTCATTTTTCCGCCTATGCACTTGAGTTAAATGGCCGGACTTAATCTCCCTGTAATCGCATTTATTTTCTCCTACTCATTTGAGTAGGACTCGCTTTCATTTCAGTCCTACTCGTTTGAGTAGGACTTGCAATTTTCAGCTTTTATTTACCGCCCCCACTCGTTTGAGTGGGACTCGCAAATTTGAAATATGTAAATTTCTTTTATGTGCAACTTAGTTCCCTTTTTAATTTATAATTTGGAGTGTGCGTGAGTTCTTGTTTTAGCTAATTTTTCAGTTTTCTAAATGTTGTTATTTTTCTTGTGTCCCCTTCTTATAATCGTTTAGTGTTTAATTTCGAACTCGCGCCTCACTAAATTATAAGCCGTCCCCATACCGATGTGTGGCTAATCGCTATTAGCCTCGGCATCGAAGAGCATTGGGACATTTAAAATGATTTATAATAATTGAAGCTCTTTATTTTCATTTTAATTTAAGCACTTTAGGTTTACCCCGGGTTTACGACGCGTAGGACCACATATCGATGTGTGGGCCCTATTTCCGTAGTCCATATGCTAGCTATCCGAGAGGCCGTGCATATGGACCGATCACCGCTGGGTAAATAGAGTTGCGTGCATACCCTCGAGAGAGGACAAGCGTAATTCTACCGGATTGGGTTCCCTACCCAATAGCGGGGTTCTTAGCGTAAAGCGGGCGTTAAGAGGAATCCTTCGTCGGACTAACGTTCGGTCGAATAGTCTTAACGTTTAGGTGAGCGATATCCCTATAGCTAGGTGAGCTCACATTTGTGGAACCTCCACGGCCAAGTTGCCTTATTATTAATTTGAAAACTAAGTCTTTTTATTATTAAAAATTGTTTTAGTTTTAATCCGATTCGATGCCGAGCGTTAACCCTTCATCGAATATTTTCTAAATCGTTTTTTCGCTCCTTTGCTTTTCCGTCTTTTATTAAGTAAAAAAATCCACCTTACTTTCAGTAAAATAATAGTCCTCCCGGAGGAGTAAGAATAGTCAACACGACCCCGAGAACAATACGACCTCGGTATTCCCCCGAATATCGAGTACTAATTGCGATAGGTGCACTTGCCTACCCGAGCGAGCCCGCGGCGATCGACTCACCGAACCAACAACAGTAAGAGTCTGTTCGCGGGATCATCAAGTTTTTGGCGCCGTTGCCGGGGAGTTTCTTTTCGAGTTGCTATTTCGAATTCCGGAGTCTATTAATTTTACTTATTTTCTATAAAAAAACAAAAACTAAAAACTTTATTTTACAAAAAAAAAGAAGTTTATTTTGTTTTATTTTTGTTTGGGTGTATGACCCGTGGACAACCCTCAGAGTCTGAAGATTTTGACTTCGACCCTGAGATCGAACGCTCTCTTGCGCGTATTCGATCTCAACGCCGAAATCCTTCTTTAGATCCCGAGGAATCTATCGGAGAACCTACTGTTGTACTAATGGCCGCGCCTAACCCTCCCCCGGCGGCCGAGCGTACTATGTCCTATTACGCCCGGCCTAACCTGGATGATTCTGGGTCGAGTATTGTTCGCCCTGCGGTGGCCAATAATAATTTTGAAATAAAGTCAAGTGTCATTCAAATGGTCCAAAACGCCGTGCAGTTCGATGGACTGCCGGATGAGGACCCGAATGTCCACTTGTCCAATTTCTTGGAGATATGCGACACCTTCAAGATTAATGGCGTCACTGATGACGCCATTCGTTTGCGCTTATTTCCTTTTTCCCTTAAGTCCAAAGCCAAGGCGTGGTTGAATGCCCTCCCGCGAGGATGTATCACCATGTGGGCTGAGTTGACGGAACGGTTCCTAACGAAGTACTTTCCGCCCGCAAAAACTGCAAAGTTGCGGGCGGACATTTCTTCGTTTGTGCAGAACGATCCTGAGTCTCTATACGAGACTTGGGAACGGTTTAAGGAATTCCTCCGTCGTTGCCCGCACCACGCGCTGCCAACGTGGTTGCAAGTTCAAATTTTTTATAATGGGCTAAATTTTCAGACGCGTCAAATGATTGACGCGGCTGCCGGGGGTACGCTTAACAACAAAACCCCCGAGGCCGCTCAGGCTTTATTCGAAGAGATGGTTATGAATGCCTATCAATGGAACGTCCCGCGGGGACGGCCAAAGCCGGCGGCTGGTCTTTTTGATGTGGATGCCACTGCTCTCTTGACCCTTCAAGTTGAAAGGTTAAAAAAGCAGGTGGCGGAGATGTCTGCTGCCTCCTCCACTCCGCCTTGTTTTATTCCCCCTAATGTCTGCGTAGCTGAAGAGTTCGTGGACTTCATGGGAAATTCGGGTCGTCCTCCCTTCAACCCCAACAACAACCCATATAGTAATAACTATAATCCGGGTTGGAGGAATCACCCAAACTTCTCGTGGAGCAACCCGAATAATGCTCAGCATCCCCCTATTTCTTTTGGGCCCGGATTTCTTCCTCCTCCTCCTCTTCTGAAACCCTCCCCGATGGAGGAAAATTTTTCGAAGTATATTGCGTCCAACGAGTCAAATATCCGGAACATCACCGGATCGCTAAAAACACTCGAACAACAGGTTGGACAGCTGGTGAGGATGATGTCCGAGCGCGCGCTCGGGGCACTGCCGGGAAACACGGAGCCCAATCCGCGGGAGAACGCCAACGCTATAACCCTCCGTAGCGGAAAGGAGGTGGTCGATCCAAAACGGACCGACCCTCAGGTACATATTTCACCTCCGACCCCTCTTCCCCTTTCTTCGCTTACGCCGCCTTTACCTATTATAAAAGAAAAAATTATTTTAAACAAGGCTCTTCCGTATCCACATAAGTTAGAAAACGAGCGTAAGGACGCGCAATATGAAAAATTTATTTTATTATTAAAACAAATTCACATTAATGTTCCTTTTTGCGAGGCTATCTCTCAAATGCCCAAATATGCGAAATTTTTAAAAGAATTACTTTCTAATAAACGTAAATTAGAGTATATTTCGCATGTATCTCTCAACGCTGTCTGCTCGGCGGCCCTTACTAATAAATTGCCCACAAAACAAAACGACCCGGGACGGTTTTCCATCCCGTGCCTTTTTGGCGATATATTAGTAAAGTACGCCTTAACTGATTTAGGGGCTAGCATTAATCTAATGCCGTTCTCGCTCTTTTCGCGTTTAGGTTTGGGTACTCCTAGTCCTACGAATATGCGCATCCAATTAGCGGATCGCTCGGTTAAGTTCCCTATCGGGGTAGTGGAGGACGTCCTTGTCCGAGTCGACAAGTTTACCTTCTCGGTAGACTTCGTCATCTTAGATATCGAGGAAGACGCCGAGGTACTAATAATACTCGGTCGCCCTTTTCTCGCCACCTCCCGCGCACTAATAGATGTTAGTAATGGTAGCCTTCTCCTCCGAGTAGGCGATGACCAAGTTACTTTCTCTATTAATCCCTCGATGGACAATTTGTCATCGAGCGACGATTTCTGCTACTTTTTAGATACCTTTTTTGGAGATCGTTCTTCTCCCGTTTTCGAGTCCGTATTTTTAAACGACGATATTTATGCGCTCGAAAATTTTAAATGCGATGAGGATACTTCTTTAGACTTGCCTTTCGAACCAATTGGTAAGAAAGACATAGGCATTAAAACCTCCCTAGAAGAACCGCCCATCCTAGACCTCAAACCCTTACCCGCATCACTCAAATACGCATTTTTTGGGAAAAGGCGATACGCTTCCCGTTATCATCTCTTCGGACTTGAGTGATTCGGAGACTTCCGATTTATTGGAAGTTTTATTTAAACATCGCCACGCAATTGCGTGGCAAATCTCTGACTTAAAGGGGATTAGCCCCTCCTTTTGCACCCATAAGATTTTCCTTAACGATAATTGCCGCAAAACGATTCAGCCGCAACGTCGTATTAACCCAAACATGAAAGACGTCGTTAAAGCCGAAATCATTAAGTTATTAGATGCGGGGATTATCTACCCTATTTCAGACAGTGCATGGGTTAGTCCCGTGCATGTCGTGCCCAAGAAGGGCGGTCTTACCGTAGTGGCGAATGAGCATAACGAGCTTGTCCCAAATCGTACTGTTACGGGTTGGCGAGTGTGCATCGATTATAGAAAACTTAATGACGCCACCCGCAAGGACCATTTCCCTCTGCCTTTTTTAGACCAGATTTTAGAGCATTTATCCGGTCATCCGTATTATTGTTTTCTTGATGGATTATCGGGGTTTTTCCAAATCCCCATTTCCCCCGATGATCAAGAGAAAACAACTTTTACTTGCCCGTTTGGCACCTTCGCGTATCGAAGAATGCCATTTGGACTCTACAACGCGCCAGCTACATTCCAAAGATGTATGCTAGCGATCTTTGGCGAGCTAGTAGAAGACATTATGGAAGTCTTTATGGATGACTTCTCTGTTTTCGGACGCTCTTTTCCCGATTGCCTTCACAATTTAGATCGTGTCCTTCAACGGTGCGAGGACACAAGCCTTGTTTTAAATTGGGAAAAATGCAACTTTATGGTTCGAGGAGGTTTGGTCCTCGGCCATATGATTTCGTCTAAGGGGATAGAGGTGGATAAGGCCAAGATAGAAATTATAGAAAAACTTCCGCATCCAAAAAACGTAAAATCTATTAGGAGTTTCTTAGGCCATGCGGGCTTTTATCGACGCTTCATTCAAGACTTTTCAAAAATAACAAAGCCGCTAAATCACCTCTTGGAAAAGGAATCATGCTTCATCTTTAGTGGCGAATGTGAGTCCGCCTTTAATTTAATAAAACAAAAACTTATCACTTCACCAATTTTAGTGGCCCCTAATTGGTCCCTTCCGTTCGAAATAATGTGCGACGCTAGTGATATTGTCTTAGGTGCCGTTCTTGGCCAACGCGTAGAAAAACATTTTCATCCTATTTATTACGCTAGCAAGACGCTCACTTCCGCACAAGTAAATTACACGACAACGGAAAAGGAACTCTTAGCCGTCGTTTTCGCTTTCGATAAGTTTCGCTCGTATATAACGCTATCTAAAGTTATCGTTTTTACCGATCACTCCGCACTTAAATATTTATTAGCTAAAAATGATGTGAAGCCCCGCCTTCTTCGATGGATTCTCCTCCTACAGGAGTTTGATTTGGAGATCCGAGATAAGCGGGGAGCGGAAAATCTAGCGGCGGACCACCTCTCCCGTTTAGAAAATCCAGGTGCGGAAGCGCTCGTCGAATCTGAAATAAATGACAGATTCCCCGAGGAACGCCTTCTTGCCATTAATAAATCTTCGTCATCTTCGCCTTGGTTCGCAGATTTTGCAAATTTCTTAGTAGCGCGGGTCCTTCCAAAAGAGTTTTCCAGTCATCAAAAGAAGAAATTCTTTTCTGACTTGAAAAATTTCTTTTGGGAGGACCCATTTCTTTTTCGTATCTGCGCGGACCAAGCGGTCCGAAGATGCGTTGCGGGTGTGGAGTGCTTACAAATTCTTAAGCACTGCCACGAGGGTCCAGCCGGGGGCATTATCAAGCCAACCGGACCGCTCGGAAGGCGCTCGAGGCGGGCTACTTTTGGCCCACTCTCTTCAAAGACGCACATAATTTTGTGCGCGCATGCGATAGCTATCAGCGGTCGGGTAACATCTCTCGTCGCGACGAGATGCCCCAAAATTTGTTTTTAGAGTGCGAAGTCTTCGATTTGTGGGGCATAGATTTTGTTGGCCCCCTACCTCCTTCTTTCAAAAAATATGTATATTTTAGTGGCGGTCGACTACGTATCGAGGTGGGCGGAAGCGCAAGCTCTCCCCACCAACGATGCGCGAGTCGTCGTTACATTTCTTAAAAAATTATTTTCTCGTTTCGGCACGCCTCGCGCAATTGTTAGTGATAGGGGAACGCATTTCTGTAACGCTCTTATGGCTAAGACGTTAGCTAAATACGGAGTCACGCACAAGCTTGCCACCCCCTACCACCTGCAAACAAGTGGCCAAGTCGAGGTAGTAAATCGAGAGATTAAGCGAATTTTAGAAAAAAACCGTTTCGCTAAATAGGAAAGATTGGTCCGTTAAACTCGACGATGCGTTGTGGGCGTATCGGACGGCATTCAAAACAGCAATTGGTTGTACGTCGTTCCGGTTAGTCTACGGCAAAGCGTGTCATTTACCCGTAGAGTTAGAACATCGCGCACTTTGGGCTTTAAAACTCTTAAACCTCGACTCCAACTTAGCCGCTCAGAATAGAAAACTGCAACTAAACGAGCTCGATGAATGGCGTGCAAACGCTTACGAGAGCAATAAATTCTATAAGGAGCGCTCTAAGTTATATGACGATCGAAAAATCAAGCCCCAAAAATTATTTTCTCCGGGCGATCTTGTCCTTCTTTACAATTCACGTCTTAGAATTTTTCCAGGTAAATTAAAATCTAGATGGTCCGGTCCCTTCCTAGTTGAAGAAGTTTTTTCCATATGGAACCGTACTCGTCTCCCACCCGGACAAAGGTTCATTTAAAGTAAACGGTCATCGGTTAAAGTCTTATATAGCAGGCGACCCAGTGATTGGTTTTAGCGAAACCATAACTTTCCTCCACATTATAAACCCGCCAAAATAGTCAAGCTACACGACTATAAACAAAGCGCTCCTGGGAGCCACCCCTCGCTTATCTTTTTCGCCCTTTCCTCATTATCTTTGCTGCTTTTTCTAATAAACGCAGGGTTTCTGATCGGCCTTCCCGTACGCGTTTCAGGGAAGCTTCTACCCCCTTCCCTTTCTTTTCATTGTATATATTGTCTTTCCTTTCTGTTCCGCATACTTACGATACAACATTGGGAACAATGTTGGACTTAAGTATGGGGGTATTTTCGTGCTTTACTTTCTGCACTTCATTTTTTTTTTCTGCATTTCAAAAATACAAAAAAAATACATATAACACCAAAACAAAAACAAAAAAATTTAAAAACATCTTAAAATGAAAAAAATCCAAAAAAAAATTTAAATGAAAAATCCAAAAAAATTTTTGTTCTCTTTCTTTATTTTTTTTTTCCAAAAAACTAAAAAACAACAAAAAATTTATATTAATTTCACTTTGTAAATATTTTTCATTTTTTGTACATACTCTTTTCTCTCTCCCCCTTCCTTATTCTTGTAAAAACCTCTCTTTTTCTCCCTTATTTTTGTACATATAATAAAAATTCTCTTATAACAAAAATACAAAAAAATTATAATAATTCAAAAATTAAAAAAAAATATTAAGTAAAACAAAACAAAAATACAAAAAAAGATAATAAATGAAATACAAAAAAAAATGATAACAAAAACTATAAAAATCAAAAACAAAAAAATGTTTTGAAACAAATAAATCAAATATTCCATCCTTAACTTTTCTGCTATCCAAAAATTCAGTTTTGAGTTTATTTATATGTGAATTTGATTAATTCTTTGTTCACTACCCGTTTGTTAATTATTGATTGAAAAATTTAAATACCCGGGGTTAAGTTTTATAGAATTCTTTATGCTTTGTTAAAAATAGCGAACTTGTTTTAGGCACTACTTCTAATTTTTCATTGATAGGAGCACGTATATTATGTTAGGAAATAACGACTATAGAATTCTATTATACTTACTTTTAGCTTTCTGAAACATTGGAACGTACAAATTATTAAGGTTGCTCTCAAAAATTTTTAGGATTACAATCTAGTTTTCCTTTCTCCCCTTACTTTTTCATGACCTACTTGGCATGAAAAATTCTATCCTTAAAAGATCCTATGTCAATGGGAATAAGATTTCGTTCCGTAAACATAGACACCCAATAATTTAAAAAGATTATATATGGAGTAAGAGGATAAAATTCATTACTCCTACAAATATACATTGGGTTAATTTTATTATTATGAAGTTGAAAAACAAAAATCATATTAGGAAAATAAGATTTCGTTTTCCTAATAATCCAAAAGAAAAAAAAAATTGGAGGTTCGAGAAAAAATTACCTCACCTCAAATATCAAAACCCTCTTCATAAACCCACTACCCCCTTAGCCAATTACACGATTCTAGAATTAATTCAAAAATCTTTTTGAGAGCATAATTAGTAAATTGTATTATTTCCAGTAGCACTCGTATCAGCTAGAGTTCTTATAATTCCAAACTATTTTCGTTAATCTAACCATTTCAAATGTTGCCTTCTATTTGATTACATCAAGAAGTCTTTTGGCCAAAACTTTTGCGCTATTTAAATCATCTACATAATTTTAGGACTTAACTCTTACACCCCGTATATTTATTTCGATCTCTCTTATAAATGATTAAGCGATAGCCAAAACTTAGAGTTTTTTTATTCCTTATAGATTCACCTCAAACTTTTGCTCTGGAATAGCAAAAGCCTAAGTATGGGGGTATTTGATAAACTGTAAATATACGTATTTTTGTGCACATTAATTTAGTCATTTTCATTTATTTTCGTCGTTTTTACTTATTTTTGTTCAATAAAATGCTCCTATTCTTGTAAATTTTCTTCTAACTTGTTTTATTTTATTTTGCAAAAAAATTTCAAAATCTGCCAAAATTTGGGAGGTACACGCCTGTGACAATTTGGTCACGCCCGTGACCGGGCCGTGACTGTGCATTTCCCGTGAAAACAGACGATTTCTGAAGTAAAAGCTTGACACGCCTGGTGTCACGCCCATGTCACCCGACACGGGGCGTGACCCAAGCCCGTGTCCTCTCCTCTCGACGAATTCCGCTCGACGATTGTCGAGTGTCGACACCAACAGTCACGCCCAGCGTCACGCCCGTGACCTGGGGCGTGACTCAATTTTCGCTCGACGATTTCGACTCGACACTTTCCACTCGACATTCGTCGAGTGTCGACACCAACTGACACGCCCAGCGTCACGCCCGTGACCTGGGGCGTGACCTTTCCAGCTAGCCCGACAAGATGCTGCCGAAGACTTTCGGCGCAACCCGCGCCGGTTCTACCTCCCCGACACCCCCAGAGTCACGCCCGTGACCTGGGGCGTGACTGCCGCAAACTCAGCCCGAAGTCAACTTTCCTGTCCAATCGCCGGCCGCCTTCATGAATAGTACTGTCACGCCCCCCCCCCCCCCTACACGTCTGTGACCGAGGGCGTGTACTTAGATTTTTTTGCCTATAAATTTCCCAGTTCTGTAAGGTCCAAGGGTTCAGAGTTTTGGGCCAATGTAGTGTCTTTTTGTGGGCTTAATCCGTGGATACTAGTGCTATGTAAGGAGATTTCTCCCTTCTTATTTCATGTTTTGTTTTGCTTTATCTTCTAGCTTTGTAATAGTTTGATAATTTTAATAAAAATGTTAAATTTTCTCTCTCTATATAGAATGAAAATTCATTTGGATGGCTCACTTCTTCTCCTTTTTTATCCTTGGTTTCATCCTTGTTCTTCATTTATGAAATGTGTGTGTGTGTGTATGAGTGTAATTTATTTACTTTACATGTCTTTAACTTGTCTTCATGCTTAGGCATCATAGTTTTTTTTTCTCACCATGTATTTTTCCTTTAACTTGTCTTCATGCTTAGAATTTTGATTTCATTCTCATGAATTTATAAAAGAGATTCAAAAAGTGATTTTGTTCCTTTTTTTTACTTAGTTTTCTTTTAGGATTGTAAAATCTCTTTTTGTTCTTTTCATCTTCTTTTTCACCTTTTTTATCACTTTCATAAAGTCATAAGAATGAAAATGTTGGCACTTTTATTTTCCAAAAACTTTGGTTCTTAATATGTTTTTGAAAAACTTTTGTCTTCTAAATTTGTAATTTCTTCTTTTTATTTGTTTTTGGCAAAACCTAAGCATGAAAAAGTTAAAGTTTTAATTTTTAGGTAACTTTGATTTTTCTTTGTTATTAGTGTGTGTGAGTGTATGAGAATAAATTTTCTTTTGTTCTTCTTAAATTTTCATGTTGTGTGTGTGAGTGTAGGTGTATAACTTTTATGCTTTGATTCAAATTATGTAGAGTGTGTGAGTGTAGGTGTTAGCTTCATTGCTTTCTTAAAATTCATATGGAGTGTGTGTGTTCGTGTGCATTTATTTCCGTCTACTCGTTAAGAGTTAAATGGCGCACCGTTTTCATTTCCAGTCCTACTCGTTCGAGTAGGACTTGTAATTTTCTTTCTTTATTTTTCCGCCTACTCACTTGAGTTAAATGGCCGGACTTTATTTCCCGCCTACTCGTTTGAGTAGGATTTGTAATTTTTATTTCTTCATTTTTCCGCCTACTCACTTGAGTTAAATGGCCGGACTTTATCTCCCTGTAATCGCATTTATTTTCTCCTACTCATTTGAGTAGGACTCGCTTTTATTTCAGTCCTACTCGTTTGAGTAGGACTTGCAATTTTCAGCTTTATTTACCGCCCCCACTCGTTTTAGTGGGACTCGCAAATTTGAAATATGTAAATTTCTTTATGTGCAACTTAGTTCCCTTTTTAATTTATAATTTGGAGTGTGCGTGAGTTCTTGTTTTAGCTAATTTTTCAGTTTTCTAAATGTTGTTATTTTTCTTGTGTCCCCTTCTTATAATCGTTTAGTGTTTAATTTCGAAATCGCGCCTCACTAAATTATAAGTCGTCCCCATACCGAAGTGTGGCTAATCGATATTAGCCTCAGTATCGAAGAGCATTGGGACATTTAAAATGATTTATAATAATTGAAGCTCTTTATTTTCATTTTAATTTAAGCACTTTAGGTTTTCCCCGGGTTTACGACGCGTAGGACCACATATCGATGTGTGGGCCCTACTTCCGTAGTCCATATGCTAGCTAGCCGAGAGGCCGTGCATATGGACCGATCACCCCTAGGTAAATAGAGTTGCGTGCATACCCTCGAGAGAGGACAAGCGTAATTCTACCGGATTGGGTTCCCCACCCAATAGCGGGGTTCTTAGCGTAAAGCGGGCGTTAAGAGGAATCCTTCGTCGGACTAACGTTCGGTCGAATAGTCTTAACGTTTAGGTGAGCGTTATCCCTATAGCTAGGTGAGCTCACATTTGTGGAACCTCCACGGCCAAGTTGCCTTATTATTAATTTGAAAACTAAGTCTTTTTATTATTAAAAATTGTTTTAGTCTTAATCCGATTCGATGCCGAGCGTTAACCCTTCATCGAATATTTTCTAAATCGTTTTTTTCGCTCCTTTGCTTTTCCGTCTTTTATTAAGTAAAAAAATCCACCTTACTTTCAGTAAAATAATAGTCCTCCCGGAGGAGTAAGAATAGTCAACACGACCCCGAGAACAATACGACCTCGATATTCCCCCGAATATCGAGTACTACTTGCGATAGGTGCACTTGCCTACCCGAGCGAGACGGCGGCGATCGACTCACCGAACCAACTACAGTAAGAGTCTGCTCGCGGGATCATCATGTGCCGCGAGTTAAACTCACTTATTTGTTAGATTTGGAAAATTGGTGCTGGCTTAGGATTGTGAGACATGATAAAATGTTGACCTTGTTGTGTTTCTAGTCAACTACTCTCGTCTCGTGTAGAAATTCGAGTAGATTTAATTTTTCTGTATGCTTATAGTTTTATATTTTTCTAATTGCGTAAATACATTTTATTCTACTCAAAAATTGGTGAATCCGGTGTGAATCCCACGGTAGATTAGGGATTTGTGTAGACGGCCGTTATATTCGTATTGCTCGAGTCGGGAGGATGGATAGTCTTTCTCGTTGGCTAAGAACTTGCCCCAAGCTATTCTTGAAGCATGGGTATAGGTTAGTCATGCATGAGCGTGATGTAGGCCATCATTTTGGCCCGGTTGAGCTTTGTATCATTCCTAATGTCTTGTCCTCGCTAGCCCTGTTGTGCCTACCCCTCCTTTTGATTCAGCTCCACCATGATTTCACCAAAAGCCTTATAGCCGATCCTAGACGCACACCCAAGTTGAGCTTTAGTGTTTACATTTTAATGTTGGGGTGTGATGTGGTGATTTTACTTGTGAAAATGTTGAAGTGCTCCCAATTTTATATCTGCTGAATTGTGCAAATAAAATGAAGAAAAAGAAAAAAAAAGAAAAAATATTTGTAAAGAAAAAGAAATGAAAAGAAAAGGTTTAAATTGAAAATCTTTATGGAAATGTGATTATATTTGGAGTAGGCGGTGCACACACCCATTTGTTAAAAGTTAAGTCTGGGGGTGTGGTGCACCCGCATATATTTTGGTTAGCTGATGGATTCATTCTTTGATAGCTCATTTGGGTTAGGTGCATAGCCTTCCTTTTTATCATTGTTTACCTCACCGTAACCCAAGCCCCGTGATTATCCTAAAGTCCTATTGATTCGTGTGTGAACCAAACCAGTGCGTGGAGAGAATGCGAAAGGGCAAGCATATGGTCACCGACATTGGTGGATTCCTTTGGAGGTTATCCCGAGCCCCAATCTTTGGTAATGCTCGCCTAGCGATTAGTCTGCTTTATCCCTACGCGTGACCGGATGATTCACCGTGATTCGATTTTTGAGTAATAATAAAATGTTGATACGCATTGTGAAAAGTATAAATTATTTTGTATACTTAGAAATTTCTTCTATTATATTTTTACGCGTGCGAGCATGCGACTTCGCATGGTACTCCGTGTCGCAATTTCTTTGTTAGCTAGGATTTTTCCCTATCTGCTTAGATTTTGTTTGCTCGGGACGCGCAAATAGTTAAGTCTGGGGGTGTGATGAGTCTGATTTATATAGGGTTTTTCGAACTCATCTGGGCTAGTTTTCACACATTTGCACTTCACTTTTAGTTTGTTATCGTATATATTTGATCTTATCTTTATTTCCATAGGAAGTGCACACTTACGCCTATGGTTATGTATATTTTTACTTTTATTATTTGTACTCCCTTTTTGTGATTGCCTGGAATGTCTGCACATATTATTGCTGGGTTTAGGGGTTGTGTGCATGTTTCGGGGACGTTTGGAAGCAGGAATACTGCGCATGGTCATTAGATATAGTGCGCACGACCACTGGTCGTGCGCCACTGCTCGTGCGCAATGTTCCCTGATTTCCAGAATCTGCCTGGGTATGCGCACTATCACTGGACACAGTGCGCACGACCACTGGTCGTGCGCCACTGATCGTGTGCATTGATTACATTTTCTTCCAAATTCTGACTGGGGAAAACGCACTACCACTGGACATAGTGCGCACGACCACTGGTCGTGCACCACTGGTCGTGTGCATTATAATTTCTACAATCTATAAATTCACAGGTTCTGCCCTAATTCGGATCGCTCGATATTTCTCCGGCGTTTTCTGCCTTCTTCGCCGTTTTTCTTCATCTTCCACCCTAGGGAGGTGCTCCGGGCAAGCTTTCACCGACAAATCCATGTCGGAGCTTCCTCTCGCCTTCTCCTTCATCTGTGAGCTTCAAGTAGGGTAAGGAAAGCTTGCAACTTTCTTCCGCAATCGTGACACGAAGAAGACGAGCCATTGGAAGGTGGTGACAGCCCTTCTCTACCTCGGACGCAGTTGAAGACCGAGCTTGGACGTGAATTGACAACCCGACGATTCCAACCATGAATCCTCAGCAAGACTTCGGATTCGGTCGATCTCTTGACTTGTTCTTGTTTTCTTGTTGAATATTGGTATTTAAATCTATTTATATTGATGATGTGCACTTTGGTTGTATATGTTATGTGGTTCATGTCTATATGATTCCTATTTCATTTTACTGCTTAAGTTACGCCCGCGTATCCATCCATCCACCCTTGCCGCACTAGCAATTGCTAGTGGCGTGCGTAGTGAAGAGGTGCTCACGACCCTCATTCCGCTGTTCTAACCACCTCATCCGCAAGCCTACTCGCACATCCTTCTAGTGATTCGGTGCATAGTGGCCCGACTAGTCTTCCATCCCGCCTGGCGAAGCATCGCATAGCGGCGTTGCATAGGAGTAGTTGATAGTGTTTTATTTTCTTTATCCGCAATATCAAAACCCCCATCGTTACCGCCGACCTTGAGGACTTCAATCTCCAGTGCTCCTCGAAATTAACTCTACCTTACTGTGTTCCTTGAGAGATCGATACTTGGGACAGCCCCCATTTTATATTACTTGTGCGACCGGTTCACTGCCGTGATCTTACGCATCAGCTAACAGCAGCAGCAACAACAAAAACAACAGGAACTTCTGCATTTATGCGTCCTGCTTGGTTATCCAACAACTGCACAGGGACAGCCCACCCAACGGTGGCAAACAAGACAACGGTCAGCATTCAGCTGACCAAATTATAACGACCCTACCCCTTTCCCGGGGCAGTGGTATTCCTTCCCTGCTGGAATAGCATTTCACAAGCTGTAACACCCCTATCCATCACATAGCATATAACAGTAGGTCCGGCCGGGTCCCGACGTCATATACCGTAGACAGACCGGGTGGTTACTCAATGAAAACCATCCAACCAATAACAACGTCCTACACAGAGCTTTCTAGCTGAAGCAATTAAAATTGTTGCATTAATAAAGAACCGAACACTAGCATGAATGTCCACTACAAAGCCAACAGGAATGAAGTACAAATACACAAGTACTGGCCTTATGGCCTTACAATTGTTTTTCTCAATTACATGTTTTCCAAACCACGACACGCAGGCCGTCATACATGAATAACACAGGTAAACACTCCAAATAGGCCTTCGAGGGCCGAATCAGCAATTTGGGCTTTGGCCCGCTATTTACCACTCGGTCCTGCAGCACCTGTAAGCATCAATCCACCGCAACGGTGGCAAACAAAGGCAACGGTCAGCTATGCTGACCAAATTATAACGATCCCGCCCCCAAACTCGGGATGGCGATGCTCCTTCCCTGCACTTTATAGTATAACCAAGCAGTAATGTAATAACACTACATCACAGGCGCAGGTACGCATGGCCACACGCCCCGTGCTCTCGGGGCACATTCTCGGTGATCACGGTCAAAGTCTGCCGACTCACCACCGCCCCCAGGGACCACAATATCTCGTGAGCATTTGGTCTTTCTGGCCACTGCCTAAGACCTTTCATCTATTCCAACGACGAGTATCACGTTCCTTAGGTCTCTCTAACCGAACGACATAGATCGGGTACGGTTCCACCTGACTCGTTGCTCACACCGCAACGTCAATTAAGTCGTTTGTGCGGGTCAAGCTTCCCAGAGTCCCGCATCTCCCATACAATCACATAACCTAGTTATGTTCAGGTTGGCTCCCAGGCTACAATGTTGGCGGAACCATGCATCTGCCCAGTTTTTGGGTGCACCTTGGATTTAATCCCCAAGGCTCCCTGTTGCAATCTACCACGTAGAAAACCCAAAAAAAACATTCACACGGAGTCTTATCCGGCCATTTATGCAATGCAACATCACTGATCCAGACCAACTTGTCCGGGTAGGCTTCACACATCATGCCTATATCCGTTATCGATACAGACTCTACCTGTACACAACCGTTACTATTCATGTCTACACGAAGGAACGCCCCAAACTCACCGAAAACTCGCGAGAGCGGGCTTCCCTATGCAAAAGAAGTAGATCTTCACAGGCTCAAGTAGAGAATCGTTACCTTAGCGTTCTTCCTTGGCGCCATGGAAAAGTATGCGGACGAAAAGCACCGCCCTCTCCTAGCCTCCGTAGATCCGAAGTCAGTTCACGATTTGGAGCTCCGAAGCTCCTCCGGTGACTGGATCTAGACTTCTTCTTCCACGTTGCTCTCCACTCTCTCTAGAACTTAGACAGAGAACCAGCGAACAGAAGATGAGGGTTTTGAAACCCTACACTCGGGTATATCCTAATAGGAATAGCCTCCAGTCGTCAGATCCCAACATAAAGAAATATACGGCAACGATTCAGGTCTGATATGGAAAAACTGGGCCGAACACCGCACGGTTCACAAACCGGAGCAGGACACGTCCGAGACAAAATAAAATTATGTCGGGACATTTAGTCGAGACCGTGCCAAGACCCCTATGTAGACACTCTATGTCGACACTCTGTGTCGACACCCTGGTCGACACAGCACAACCTGTGTCGACGCTCTGTGTCGACGCTCTGTGTCGACACACTGTGTCGACGCTCTGTGTCGACACAGCACACCTAGCTGTATCGACGTAGAAGGCCCTGTGTCGACACAACAAGCCCTGTGTCGACACAACAGGCCTTGTTTCGGCACAGCAGGCCTAATCGAGACAACAGGCCCTATGTCGACTAAGCAGGCCCTGTGTCGACACAGCAGGCCCTGTGTCGACACAGCAGGCCCTGTGTCAAATACGCCACAACTCGCGAAGGACACGGCCTATGACACGCTCGTGTCCCAGGCCGTGTGACCCCCGCCAATTCCAAACTTGGCTCAAAATGCCTCCCGTTGCTCTTTTGAGTTTCGGGGCGTTACAACTCTCTCCCTCTTAAAAGAATTTCGTCCCCGAAATTACGTAAAGGAAAGATAAGCATAAAACTTAAACGGTACCTGAGCAAAACAACTCCGGGTACTCCTCAAGCATAGTCTGCTCTCGCTCCCAAGAGTGTTCTCTCCGACCGCAATTGTCCCAACAGACCTTGACCATCCTGATCTCTTTATTGCTTAGCCGCTTGACTTCCGAGTCCTCAATACGTAAGGGCTTGACCTTCGTCGTCAACCCACTATCGACCGGCACTTGATCGACAGCGATCACTTACGTAGGCTTTTGCATCGCCTTCCGTAGCACCGATATATGGATACATCGCTTCCGTAGCACCGATATATGGAATACATCATGTAGACCACTAAGCTCCACTGACAGCTTCAACCGGTACGCTGCTTCCCCAATCTGCTCCAGAACCTCAAACGGTCTAAGGTACCTCGGGCTTAGCTTCTTCAAGCACCGCACCCGCGAGACACCCTTGAACGGCTTGATCTTCAAGTACACCCAATCTCCAACAGCAAACTCCACATTCCTATGCTTGGCATTATAGTACTTAGCCTGACGGTCCTGAGCAATTAGCAACCTCTACCGAATTTTTCTCACCAAAGAAGTAGCATCCTCCACCTCTAGTCGCTTGTACAACTTTGACTCGCCCTTTTCCATCCAAGACAACGACGTGCTACATCTTCTACCATAAAGGGACTCGAAGGGTGCCATTTGTATGCTTGCCTGGTAGCTATTGTTGTATGCAAACTCCACCAAGTATAGGTGGTCTTCCCATTGCTTTCCAAAGTCCAGGACACACATGCGAAGCATGTCTTCCATTTTCTTATTGACCCTCTCGGTCTGACCATCCGTCTATGGATGAAAGGCTGTGCTAAAACTCAGCTTTGTTCCCAACATCTGCTGTACCAGCCTCCAATCATCGGATGTGAACCGCCCATCTCGGTCACTCACGATGCTGCGGGGCACAACCATGAAGTTGCATAATATTATCCACATACAGCTTTGACAATTTCTTAAACGGATCATCCTCCCTATGCGGAATGAAATGCGACACCTTCGTTAGACGATCTACGACCACCCAAATGCGTCGTTCCCCTTTTTTCAATCTTGGCAACACGTGCACAAAATCCATAGTAATGTCGTCGAACTTCCACTCCGGAATAGGCAAGGATTTCAAGAATCCTCTTGGCTTTTGCACTCCACTTTCAGTAAGGCGCAAGTTGACACTTTGCCACGTAGAGTGCCACATCCTTTTTCAGTCCTGGCCACCAGAACAATTTCTTAACATCGTGATACATCTTCGTGCTCCCCGGGTGAATTGAGTACTTGGTATGATACGCCTCATACAACAATTCCACCCACAAATTGCCACGCTTGGGACGCACACGACGACTGTCTTCCAACAAAAAATATGATTCAATAATTAATGTCTCAATAAATATGACTCTTGAAATATGGCTCAATCATAACGGCTCAATAAATATGTCGCAATAAATATAGCCCAATAAATAAAGCCATAATTTTTGATCTAGCTGTCCATTTTCATCCAGAAAAAGACATTCGAAAAAATCTCGATAAACTATCTTTGGCAAACAGGTTACCCATAAGGGCTCGTTTAACGCTA